>JACGCM010002114.1:1800000-2350273 GCA_014058105.1 Kingdonia uniflora
TTAGCTTGGTATAGTTCAAGTTTGTACTATTGGAGTTGCTTTAGTAGCATAATTGTTGACCTGTTTTATTAAGTTGGTACTGGCTCGGCTTAGACGTGCTCATTCCTGGAGCTGGCAAGTAAAATTGGGCTAACACATGCCTAACACGTGTTGTTCATCTCTCTTTTATCTTTATTCTTTCCCGCGAATCAACAGCTTGCTTCATCGTTAAACCCTCTTTAATGACCTGCTTTGCTTGCGATTTGTTTCTCTTGCGATCTTCTAAAGTAGGCTGACGTGGCTAGAAAGAAACCAGCTTGTGACTTGAACGTGTTGTTCACTTGTGGAAAAATTCAGATTTGGTAGATCCGGGTCTGGGGTTTAGACTTGGGCTTGGGCCTTGTTTGGACAGGTTGGGCCTGCTAGAACAGATCTGATATAGCTTGGGGTAATACATGTTGGCCACGTGCTTGCCTTCCTTTTCTCTCACGATCTGGTTTCTTCGCCCTAGCACAACCTATAAAATCAACGACCTCTCCATTTAATTCGACTGCGGTTCCAGTCCATCCTTGATTGGGGCAGTCCACTAGATTTCGGTGATTGAACTGGTAAATCTTCCATCCTCTTTCCCGGGTTTCCTCGATTTGGTGGTATTGTCTTTCCATTGGAACTTTTGATTGGTAACTTTGATCAAGTGGACTTTGCGTGCCATAATTGTAACCAGTTCGTGGGACCATGGTCGTGAACTCTCCAACGCGTCTTCGCCTACCCTACCCACGAAATCAGTCGTACGGGGAACCCTTTTTTTTCTCTCTCTGTCGGTACATCGTGGTAGTTAATTTTCAAGCCATCTATATCGATTTTAACACCTACACTCGTCCGAAGCCTATATTTTCTGGCATTAAAGTTCTCAAACATCTGAAACGCCTCCCTTATCAGATCTCTTTTTAAATATAAAAATATTTGTGATCCATGACGATTCGGAATCCATACTTCATTAGCTTCTCTACAAAGAAGTATGCATTTGTCCTTTTCGAATCTTTGTTCTATCCAATATTTCATGTAGTCTTCTTCTACCTTGCAGTCTTTCCACCTGAGCTTGTCCCATAATCCTTCTAGATCTTATTGGCTTAACATCGCCATGAAAATAAAATCAAACCTCCCCACGAATCAAACTTCTTGCCGCAGAATCTTGTTTGCTATGATACCAAGTTGTTAGTTTCTACTTACGCGGAAACAATTAATCAATATTAAACGAAAAAATAACGATCTATTTATTAGTTCTCTCTACGATTACAATATCCCTCTAACCCAACCAGGGTTTCTCCTTTCTTTCAAAACTCAACACCCCCTCTCCTACTAACCCTAGGCCATTTTATAGAAGAAGAGCCATAACCTTCTAAAACACTACCCAATTAAATTTAGAAACTAATCTAAAAAGAATATTACAAAATTAGGAAAACGAAACATATAAAATATGGGTCTCACGAATTGTGCCAATTAAATTGGAGATACTTTTCTCCTCGTGATTTCAAAATTGATTTTTCCCACTATTTCGCATATTCTACTTTACTTGATTCCTGTTCTTCCCCTCCAAATAGGGACTTCCTCCTTTATAACTTACTACTAAGTACTTACAATAATTTCTAATTTTACTAGGTTTTTCTTAGGTATAATGTATTTCAGTTTTACAAGATTGAGTTATCAGTTTTGAATTTTCCAAAATTTTCACCATCTCAAACTATAGGCACACAAAGATTGAGTTATCAGTACTTACAATAATCTCTACTTCTCTTTGATCGTGTTTTACCCCTAAGAATCTAAGAGTAACAACTTCCTCTTTTCTTCATAACTTACTGTACTTACAAATTTTATACTTTCACAAAGATTGAGTGAAATGCATGTCAATTCTTCAAGATGGAGTGATCACAAACAAAGGGTTTAAGACTTGTTTAGTAACTATCAAGTATTTTAGAGATTATCGATCAAATGATTGGGAGACGTTGACAAATTTGTGCACCACGATTAAAATCGAGGAAAACGCCTCTGCGAAGACATCCATGAAACTCTAACTCAATTCTTACATCAGCTTTTGTTAGAGTAATAAATGAGGTCTTTCTTGGTCGGTTTATATCAGCTTCTCTAACAGGAGAACCGAAACCGAACTACTTAGGTTCTTGTTTTTGAAAATCAAACCGAAACTAGGCCTCTAAAAGCCGAACCGTTAGGTTGAAAATAATTTGTTTTGGTTCGATTTCACGGTTTGGTCAATTTTTTGCTCACCCCTAAATGAAACTTTTTGGGTTACCATACAATTTATGAAGACAGCAAATTAGGGAAATACAATTTATGAAGACAGCAAATTAGGGAAACCGTAATATACATAGATATACATACAATTACATGTTCGAAACCGTAGTATACATAGATATGCATCTATATACATATAATTACTTGTTCAAAACCGTTCTAACAATCTGACAACCCAAAATAACAAAACAAAATAGTTCCACTGTTTCCTAAGGAAATTAAGACTTTTAAGAACATAATGATGAGAAAATTAAGGACCGATTCTCACTTGAACCTCAAACTCTGCATGAAATGGTTTGCAAGTGACTCCTCCTTATGACCCCTTCTGTTTTTGTTCTTCTTGTTATTCTCCTTGATTTGAATCAACTTATCATAAACGCACCAAGGGAAACTAAGAAAATGATCCCTTTTCATTCCCTCGTTGTAGCTTCCCCAGTAATTCGGATGATAAGTTACGTGATACCACGCAGAGGCCTTCGCAAAAAGATCATCCTCTCTACCCTCAGCAAACCAGCTTCTTGCTTCTTTTCTTAAAGACTTCACCGCCAATCCCACAGCTTCCCCGTCCTTCTTTTTATCATAGGATTTAGATATGTGAATTACACATCTCCCGAGAATCTCTGCCTCTGTTTTTATCCCATAATAGTTCATCAAGTTCCCCATCTTGAAATCATATTTTTCTTTGTACGCATAAGCAGAATCAAGATAATACTCAAATCCATCAACTTCCATGTCATAGTCGTAACAACGTTTTGCTACCGCCCAAGTAAAAGAACTTATATTACTTGTTTGTGGTGCAACATCTTTGACTGCTCTGAACAATTTTCCAATAACACGTGTTGATTCATAGGTGGGTCTATCGAGCTTCTCCATGAAGTCCGGGAACTCTTTGACGAATAAATGAGGAGGTATTTCTGCCGGAACACCGGTCTTTGGAAAGTCAACAGCAATTGAGAATAGACGCGCAAGTTCTATGCATGCTCCACTTTCTGCCATGAGTGGCTCCCTGTCGGCAAAGGCAATGTGTGCATTTGAAATAATTCCTAAGCTGTCATTGACCATGTAGTTTGTAAAATACTCTTGAACTTCCTGTAGCACAGAATCACACATGTTGTCAGCTTAGTTACCAAATTCAGCATATGCAAAACATGAACCAGGAAACGGTCGACTCAAATTTAACCTTCGCATCGGTGTCTAAGTAAAGAATTTGTAAATATTGCAGGTCATCAAATTATAAATGTATTAAAATGACAGCATATTGTTAGGTAGATAAGCGGAGGAGAAAACAACAGAACAACATTCACTGGGAGGATTCAAAATTATTTGCAAGATTTTAATACCCCAACTTCATTAGACATTTAAGAAGCAAAGAAGAAATCATTGAGAGGATTGCTCATTGGAACTCCCCATAAAGTACAGTTTTGCAGACTTAGTACGTAAATACCATCCATACATAAAACTGTTTACAGCCTATGTTTATAAGTGGTTCCTGATTCTGAAGATTTCTTCACATAAATGGGCTAAAGCGTAAAAATCATAAATGAAGTAAATGTTTTCTTCGTATGTATATCTAGGGAATGTCTTACTTTTTCATAAGGCCAAGTTGGTGCAAATATGATCCACATGCATGCCACTTTCATGAAGTGGGATTTCCATGGAAATTTTTTTTTTGGAAGGTAAGCTGGGGTTGGAAGGACCCCCCCTATAAAATAAAGAAAAATCGGAACAAGTACAAGATGGGGACAACTACCCCAACCTCCAACAGAACAAACTGGGAGGGGGGAAGAGCCTAACATCTGGATGCCAAGTCACAAGGACTACCAACTAAACTAAAAACACCAATAGCCCCTTAGGGGTAACACATTGAACAACGCAACATAAATACCCACGGGTAAAAATAAACCCAAAGAACTAAGTGGGAAAGAAAATAGTCATGTCTTTTGCAAGTTGCTCTGTCTTCTCTTCCTCCATAGCCTCCTTATCCCTTTGTCTCTCTAGAGTTTTAGCTTCTTTAGCCTTCTCATTAAGTCCAAAACATGCTCTAGTCGAATTAGAGCATGAAGCCAACTTATTAAAGCTAACAGATCTAGCCAAATCCCCTTGTTTGATGTTGCTAACAGGAGGGTTTTCATTCATCACTTCAATCTCCTCAGTGAGGTCAACCGGAATAAAAGCCGTAATACCAACATTGTTAGTACTAGCACTCTTCTTTGCGGTGTATTTAGGATATTCTCAAGCATCTTTCTTCTCAACTCCTTTTCCTTTATGATGCTCGTTGTTCTTGGAAATGGTACAGATGAAATCCTTCTCAAGATTGAATGGAGCAACTTTCTGAAGAATTATCTAAAAGAGGTCATGTTCTAACACTATGGGGGACATTCTTCAATTTGCACTAATTAGCTCCAAGGAACTTGGTTCTCTCATATTAAGCATAGGCAAAGAAAATGTATTAAGATTACCCCACAAACACAAAAAAACAGAGTGGGAAACCTATAAATGCCTATCATCTTCAATTTCTAAGAGATAATTGCTGGAGTATATAGTGTGTCTACACATATACTCAGTGGCGGAGCCAGGATTATTGGTCGGGGGGGGGGGAGGGAATTTTGGGGGGTTTGGGGGCTAAAAAATTTGAAACAAGTATTGTTGATCATTCAAACATTGTTGAAACAAAAATCAAATATTTTCATGCTCCCATTCGTTTTTATAGAAATGTGATTGCAAGAACACACTTGAAACTTGTTTATCAGGAATTCGGAAAATTACCATCTTTAAAATTAGTATGAGGGAACAATGTAATTATAAATCATTTTCTTGGGTTAATTAATTGCAAGAATACACTTGCTACTTTTAATCGAAACTTAGAGCAATAAAATTAGAAGCAATCAAGCAATAATTTTAAGAACAACTTAGATGAGATGAGGAATTAAGCAATCAAGCAATAAAATTAGTCATAATTTAAACTTGCATTAGGGTTTATACTTACAGTATTTATTAGAGCAAATGAAGAATCACTGAATCACAGAACAAATCGCAAATGAGCAATAAACTTCTCTCTGTTTGTTTGCACAATTGCACCGAAGAAATGAAGAATCACAAATCACAAAAGACAGAAGACAGAACGAATCGCAATCACAGATAAGATGAGGAATCTCAAATAGAACCCAATAATCTCACTCTCGTTACTCTCGTAGACTCGTAGAGGAAAGGAAATGAAGAAAATCACAGAGAAACTGAAACTGAGGAAATGAATGAGAGCCAATTTCAAGTTTATTTTTATTTATTTTTATTTTTTATGTATATAAGATATATAACTAAGCTGTTTTTTGGAGAAAACTGAGTGGGGGCCCCCACTGGTCCTCATGTGGCTCCGCCCCTGCATATACTTCTCCTTTAGTCCCACATTGGTTAGTAATAGAAATAGTTTAGTGACCCCCTACTATATAAAGAGGAGTAAAGCTTGTAATAATTAAAATCTTGGAATATCAATATTTTCCTCCCCTTCTTTAATTCAACATGGTATAAGAGCCTATTCGATCTTGTAGACGACTTAAGGGTTTTACGCTTCCGTAGCCGGCGGCCTTTGTCGCCGTCGGGCAACTAAAGTATTTTTATTTTATTTTCAATCTTTCCAGCTTTTGGAATTTTTTTTAGATTTGCTTCTTATTAGCAAAACCATAATGCTATTTTGCTTCACAATGGCGGCCATGCCGCTTGAAGTCGACCTAACATTATTTCATTTTTCCGCTTTCGTTTCCCCCATCAACTTAGTTTGACCTGATTGACCTGTTAAGCTCTATATCTATATCTATTATGGACTCGATTATCTCTTATTTTTAGTGAAAATCAATTTTTTTGTTGGTACTTGTAACGAAATGCGATTTCTCTTTTAGGATCTGATGAAGGCGTTAACTACCTTCTACCACGATCATAAGATGCTTCTTTTCCTCGAGTGATTCATCACTCCTCGAGCGATTTTTATTTCCTAAAGCAATTTTCTCTTGTCCTTTAATGATTGTCTTATTTCTTTTCCGCCTAGTTCACAAGCTAGAGTTTAAAAATTGAGCTTTTTTAAGAAAGAATTGACAACCTTGGTGATTTATCTTTGAATCACTATAATTTTTTTTCCTACTTCTTTAATCGCTAATGCGGTTTGAGGTCTATATTCATATCACTAGATGGGATATTTTCTATCATATTCTGTTACGAGCTGCAATTTCTTCAGTGGATCGGGTGAAGATGTTGAATTCCTTCTACCACAGTCATCTTTTCCTTGAGTGATTTCTTCCTCGAGTATTTCTCTATTACTCGAGTGATTCGTTCTTCCTCGAGTGATTATCTATTATTTGAGTATTTTTTCTGTTTTCCCTCTCTTGAGTGATCATCTATATATCTAATGATTGTCTTCCTCGACTGATCCTCTCATTTACGGTCTTTTCACTTTTACCTGTGTCTCTTGTCTCTATTTCCTCAGTATTTATTCAAGATATTCATATTATCCTTACGTGAGAAAATCGACAAGTCGGTAGCTGCCGCCGATTTCACAACTTTTGGTTACAAAAGCACGTGTGGGAAAAATGGCAAGTCGGATATTACTGCCACTGATTTCACGGGTGATGTGTGAAGCTTTAAAATGTTTCTGCTGCTACAAAAGGAAAAACTCCAAAAGGTTTATCAGGGGGAGCTTCAATTTTTTATTAGTGAGAGAGTGATTGTATCTCTGTGAGGAACTATCTATTTGTTCTCTTATTGTCATCCACCTTGATACGAGCGTGTTCGTAACAACGTAAGGGGGAGTGTTGGAGTATATAGTGTGTCTACACATATACTCCTCATTTAGTCCCACATTGGTTAGTAATAAAAGTAGTTTAGTGACCCTCTGTTGTATAAAGAGAAGTAAAACTTGTAATAATTAGAATCTTTAAATATTAATATTTTCCTCCCCTTCTTATTTTTACAATAATACCTACATCGTTGCAAAAGAGACGATTAAAAAGGAGAACAGTATGAAAGAATTGCTCTAATGTATACTTGCAGGGTTATACCTCAATCTTCACATCATGATCCAAGAGAACAGTTCGTGCAGGAGTATAGTCCATTGGTTGGATTTGACGAGCTGGAATAAGTTCACTGTCCCAACTGATGAAATATATGTCTCCATCTAAATCACTTCCTGAACATTCATTTGGATGGGGTCTACGACAACAAATTTAAATAGTAGTTAGCTCAAGGAAGAATATTTAATAGAAAAAACTGAATTTACATGTATATCGTATCAACCGAGTTGAAATGGCAAGCTTATGTGTAGATAAGGTGAGATACTATCTGTTTTACCTTTATAAGAGAGAAGTGATTGAACATAATATAATAATAGTTCCAGGGTGAGATATTTTTTCGACTATATAATCGATATACAAAAATAAAGGTTAAAGTTGCCCAGAATGATTTACCTATTTGACAAAAAGAAAAAGGAAAATTAAAGCAAAAGGGAACCGGTAGCAGAATCTTTAACTTTTTCTTGTCATGGACGGGGAATTTAGTGCTAGACACACATGGTTGAAATCTCTATTTCCTTTTATTTATTAAAATATTTTCATTATGCTTGATTGACATGTAAACATCAACTCAATAACACCACCATCAAAATTAGCATTTGATATTTGTTTGGTTTATTACGTTCTTCTTCCTCTTCTTTTTTCCACTAACAGAAACCAACTGATACATAAATCATATTCTGGTTGTGTACTCAAAGCTTATTGCAGAGATAAAGTCTTGGAATATCCTTCAAACTCTTTCGGATCTTAGGGTTAAGGTTTCTTTAAGCCTTTGTTGGGCTCATACTGTTTACTCTTCTCTTTATTTTCAAGATTTCAAAAAAATATTTAGAATTTCAATTGCAATTTAAAAAGGTTTTTTATGTGAGACATCCATCAAACCAAAGAATGATGTGAGCTAAATGATAATTGGGAAAAAAAGGCGTAACAATCAACTACTTCTGAATATAATCTAAGGATTAAGTCATAGCATGCCTCCATATGTAATTGTCATGTTCAGTATACATATATTATACTGATATATAATCATAAAATTACTAATATATTTAAGGAAAACAAGATAATAAGCTTATTGACACGTAGCATTCAACTAATTCCACAAATTTAACTACTGGAGAAGAGTCGCAGTAAGCTCACCTGGTTCCTTTTTGAGGAAAAACAACACAATCCACCAGATGATGTAAGGAGGGGACATTCACGGCCTGTAGAACACGCACATCGCCAGGGTGGAGGCAAGGATTTTTGGCAACAACTACCTTTCCCTTCACAATAAAAGTACTCTTCCGCGCTTCATGTCCATCATAAAGAAACTCTTTACCAACCTTGCTTGAAACTTGCACAAAGACCTGCCCATATTCTAAGGTTCTAGTTTCATCTAAACACCCCATCATGGACCTTCCATTTGGAACAGGTATCCGTGATTTATTCCGCAGCTCAAGTAACTTTGTTGTTCGGAATGCTTGCAGCATCATTGCAAGGAATGGTTCAGCATCAGGTCTGTACCCACACGAGAGCATTTCCTGCAAAACATTTGTGTTCTCTCCAGGAGACATAAGTTCAAGTGCTTCTTGTGCCCTGAGAGGATCTGTTAAGATCTTGTCAAGTTGATCTACAACTTCTTTTTGCTTCTTTTCAAAAACATGATCTTCAACTCCCAGTGTAGACAGAAGTGTTATCAACTGACGGTTTAAGAAACAAGGTTGATTCTTGCTCATTGACAGAACATCCAATATAGCATTCTCTGATGTATACTTGAACATGCTCTTTCTCAAAGATAACTTCATCCTTGACGTTGGATCTATAGCAACAACACCTTTATAACCACCATATCTAATTTGGAAGGCTGATGGAATAGTGGAACCTTTAATCTCACATTTTTTTGCCACTTTACGTGCAAAATCAAGAGAAATTTTCCCAATTCCATCGGAGAAAATATACTTTGTTCCATCCCTATCAATCTCTACATCACGAATAACTTCAATTTCCTCCCTATCAACAGTCAAAGTTTCTTTTGAGGAGCTAAATGATTGACCAAGTCTGGATGCATGTTTTGCAACATTTCTTATCTCACGAAAATCACCCATCCACTGCCTAATAGTTGCTGATGACAGCCCATTCCTAGAAGCAAACATCCAAGCAGAATTATCCCTTAGCTGACTTGATGAAAATGCTAAGAACTCAAACTTCTTATCCCCAATAACGATGCCGCTTCCAAGAACTGAAAGTATCCTTTTGTATATTGCAGTAAGTTTTTTCTCCTCGTTTGCAGAGGATCTACGCGGAGATAAATCAGTAGAACGCACTTTCTCCCCACCCTCATCAACAAAAGAAACACGAATAAAGTTATCAATAACTTCATGGTAATTGCGTAACACTCGATTCGAAACAATAACCTCCGGGGAAATGAAGTATACTTTAGAGGGGGTTATCTGCACCCTACGTATGCATACCAAATTATCCTTTTTAGAAATAGCAGATGGTCTTGAAAATTGCTTCGATTTGCGGTATTTGGCGTATTCTTCATTAAGCCATTTAACAGGTTCATAGCAGCAGTCTTTTAGATGATACAATTTTTCCAAGGCACGTTCTATATGTGCAACAGGTTCAGAATTAGGATGAACCAGCCGGTAAAAATCAGCACCCAGTGTAGGTGCTGCTAGACATCCTGTCTGAACCAAGGTATTGACCTTAAAAAGGATATTGTACGGCAACTCGATTCCTTGGGGAGGCCCAACGATAGGAACTAGAAGCATATTTCGAGAAAAAGTAGAGCCAGTCTCCAGAGAAATTTGGCCTCCAACTTCTTTGTAATAATGGAATGTTTGACAAATATTTGGAAGCTTGCTGCTATATGGAAGCTCCAGACATAAAACTGATGACTGCCCAATACAAGATGACGGTGTAAAATCGATCGTCCTTACCCACAGGTCATTTTCTGCATCCCTAAGATAGTCTAAGCTTGATTCTTCATCTTTATTCCCTGAAAAGGCCCTAGATTTCTCGAAAATCCGAGGAGCAGCCAGCACCTACAAAATTTAGTGATTATGTCAGCAAATTAAGATGATTTAATTTCCAAAGAAGATCTCTCATAAAGCTGGGGAGCAACATACACATAATTTAACAATTCTCATTTGTACAAAGGCGGTAGTCACTATCAAAAAAGATTTGATTTCATTAAAAATAAAATAAAAAGCATGAAAAGCAAATCACAAAATTAACCTGTATCAGGAGAAACTTCTTGTTTTCCCTAGGAGAGCGCCTTAGTTGAATTTGCCAGATGCTGCTATATGGAATTTCAAGCTTGTAATCCATACAGCCTTGAGATAGAAGAAACTCCAACTTTCGAAGACCAGACCCGAAGTTAGCTGCGACATTAACCCCTTTCCAAAGAACATAAATTTTATCACTTGAGACTTGGCAGCCAAAATGCAGAGTTACAAGGTCTGGATTCAGTATCACAGTTTTTGGTTTAGGTACAATATCACGTTCTGCATTCCACACTTTCAGGCCATAAATAATCCCATAACGCAGTTGGTTCTCGTCGGCCAAGAAAGACACATGTTTAGCAATTTTAATTGCTGTGAATTGGACCACGGCATATGCTCTTTGAATCCTTCCATTATTTTTTGCTTGCCGAATTTTCAGTGCAACAACAACCCCTTCGCCTAGACCGATATCAGTTTCCAGAAAACTTTTGACTTCTTGAGCAACTATATGACAAGGGAACCCATATATGCGAATCGTCCTACCCATGTCCTCCATCTGAACTTAACTGGATTGACCTGTTGCAGAACATCAACAATATGATAAGAGAAATGCAAGAAATTGGGGCAGGACATCGCCAAAAAACCTTCCATGCGCATGGTGATCATAAATGGGAAAATGCAGTATAGCTCTAGTGATTGAAACTAAACTTCACTTGGTCTTGTGTATGTTTAAGAGTGCCATTTGGTTCATACATGATTCTGTATTTGACAATCTTTTGCCTAGTACCCATTAGCTTTTTCGATCTTACATACCAAATTTATCACTTTTAAAATGTAAATGTCTGATATAATTAGTGATGTGTAGTGGTATTTGGGGTGTCCTTTTGGTTTGTAAAAGTTGGGGATTATACCAATTTATTTTATTAATTTATTTACTACATTAATACCTTTAAGGCGTCAAATGTCATAGTTACTTTGCAATTTTGGTATGTAGTCTTATTTTTTTCTCTGCAACTTTTCTTTATTAGGTCTTTGCACTCACAAGGTTGACTCTTACGATTTTTTGCTACCGTCAAATTGTTGGGTATGAACTCGAATTGGAGAAATTGTCGAAATTGTGAAATTGTCAAAGTCGTTCGAACGAGCTTAATAGTCGTTCGAACGAACTCATGTACTCCCTGGAATTTTGGCCCAAGAGTTAATCTCGTTCGAACGAGCTTGGATGTCGTTCGAACGAGATGTTATGTTTCTAGGGTTGGAGACCAACTATCACAAAGTCGTTTGAACGAGATTGGAGTCATTCGAACGAGCTTCGCGTAGGCTTGCCTTAGATGTTAGAGTTTAGCCTCGAGATCCGTACTACTTGTATTTTTTGGTCCTCTAGTATATAAAGAGGACTTAGGTTATTTTGTTAATCAATCTTTTGGTGAGTTTAACCTTAGAGAGGCTAGGGTTTGAGAGACTCTATTAAAGCTTGAGAAGCTTGAGAGATCATTGTAACTTGTTTGATATCATAGTGAATTGTTCGTGGGGAGTGATTTTTCATCCGCAAGGGTTTTCTACTTCCCTCCTCCGGGTAAATTCCTTGTGTTCTTTATTGTCTTTGTTTGATTTACTTCTTGTGTTGGCGATTTCCGCGTTTCGTTCTTCGTAGGGAAGTGAGAGTAGCTACCTCAATTCTCAACACAAATATTATTGTTAGTTTCTACGTACGCGGAAGCAATTAATCAATACTAAATGGAAAAATAACGATCTTTTTATTACTTCTTTTTACGATTACAAGATCTCTTTAACCCAACTAGGGTTTTCCCTTTCTCTCAAAACATAACACCCCCTCTCCTACAAACCCTAGGCCCTTTTATGGAAGAGCCATAACCTTCTAAAACACTACCCAATTAATTAGGAAACTAATCTAAAAAGAATATTGCAAAATTAGGAAAAGGAAACATAGAAAATAGAGGGTCCCACGAAGTGTACCAAATTGAAGACGCGAAGACGTGCACGATTCCATCAACTCTCCCCTTCTTTGAAGAGTTCGACCACAAACTCAGGCGAGAAAATCAGCAAGTCATCAACATGAAATCGAAAGTGCAAGATGAAAAGCTTGGGAACACGTCCACGAATTTTACCGAAACTTGCTACTAGACCCTTTCGATGTTGTAACACATCATCTCGAAGCTCATTTTGCTTCATTGTATTACCAACTGCTGACACGATACGTTGTACTTGGATTCGCTAAGACTTCAGACCCACATAGTCGAAAGAACAAACTAGAAACTCTATCCAATACGGGTCAACATATGAAACTGTTATTGGTACACCTTGATGTAAAAATTTACCCATTCCCGGTTCCATATGTGCCTCTGCTTAAAGCCAAAATTAATGTCCTTAGGGGGTGCTCCAGACGAAGCATAAATCTCTTGATTCCACTATTGTGTGGCATGGGGATCGATAACTATTGTTGGAGTGGTTGGTTCAAGTTTGAACTAGTGGAGTTGCTTTGGTAACACAACTGTTTGACTTGTTTTATTAAGTTGGTGCTGGCTCGACTTAGGCGTGCTCACTGCTGGAGATAGTAAATAAAACTTGGCTAACACATGCCTAACACATGTTTCTCCTCTCTCTTTTGTCTTTCTTTTTCCTCGCGAATCAGCAACTTGCTTCATCGCTAAACCCTCTTTAATGACCTGCTTATCTTGCGATCTTCTAAGTAGACTGACGTGGCTAGAAAGAAACCAGCTGGTGACTTGAACACTTGTTGTTCACTTATGGTGAAATTCAGATCTAGTAGATCTGGGTCTGGGGTTAGGACTTGGACTTGGGCTTGGGCCTTGTTTGGACAGGTTGGGTCTGTTGGAACAGATTTGGTATAGCTTAGGGCAACAAATGCCGGCCACGTGCCTGCCTTCCTTCTTTCTCACGACCTAGTTTCTTCGCCCTAGCGCAACCTACAGAATCAACGACCTCTCCAATGAATCCGACCGTGCTTCCAGTTCCATCCTTGATTGGGGCAGTCCACTAGACATCGGTGATTGAGCCGGTGAATCTTCCATCCCCTTTCCCGGGTTTCCTCGATTTGGTGGTGTTGTTATTCGATTGGAACTTTTGATTAGTACCTTCGATCGAGTGGACTTTGTGCTCCATAATCGTGACCCCTTCATGGGACCATGGCTGCGAACTCTCCAATGCGTCTTCGCCAACCCCACCGACGAAATCGGTCGTACAGGGAACCTCTTTCTCTCTCTGTCGGTACATCATGGTGGTTAATCTTCAAGCCATCTATATCGATTTCAACACCTACACTCGTCTAAAACCCATCTTTTCTAACATTAGAGTTCTCAAGCATCTGAAATGCCTCCCTTGTCAGATCTCTTTTTAAACATAAAAACATTTGCGATCCATGACAATTCGGAATCCATACTTGTTGGATTTTTTCAAAAGATTCCTTTGTATGGGTTTGACCCCATGACCTCTTGGTCATTTTCATAGTCATGTGACTTTTGTACCCAAACTAAAGCTTAAAAGTTTAGTCCCACATTGTTTATAAACTATAGTGGAACCAAACATATAAGGTAGAACCCATGTGACATGTGTGTAACATGTGACTAAGAGAGAGTGTATAGGTGTGTGAGGGGATTTTATACCCTTGACACACTTGGACCTTTCTCGGGCGGCCCGGCCCACCGGGCCGGCTCGGGTTCGGGATTAGGATTGGGCAATTGACTTTTTTGGCTCTGGAGGCTTTGGGGCCCTTTGGGCCTGGGCTATGCTCACCCTATTCTTTTTACTAAAAAGTTATCCTTCATTTTTGGGCTTGGGCTTAAACTCTTTTAACTGACTTGGTTTGGTTTCTCTCGTACACGTTCTCCTCCCAACGGCTAGTAGACTTGATCCTTCGAGACACGTTACTTACGAATGAGTTTAATGCTCCGAACTTTAGAGTAAAAAGTTGAGAGATGTTGTATTCTCAATAGCTATAAATACCCTCATACTTTCCTCTCCAAACACACAAAACACAGATCAACCGTTCATCTCTCTCTCTCTCTATGTCATTGATCGACAATTCATCTACTCCTCTCACTTTCACGGTTTTGCTGAGGTGTTAAACGTTAAAAGTACGTCGTCTCCGGTATTGTGACTTCTGTATCGCTCACTGCTCGTTGTATCCTGGAAGAGATTAGACAGCCATAACCTGTACCTGTACCTGGGGTTTGTCAAAATACTCTTTAAAAATGTAGAAATATTTTAAGGAACTTATATATAGCTTTCCCCAGAACGGAATAGGAGGGTAATTCAATCAATGCTGAAGATGCAGCAACGATAGTTGTAGATTCAGTAGTGAATGAGAGGATAGTTTTGTTCCGTTCTGGGGAAAGCTATATACAGATTCCTTAAATTATTTCTGCAATACTTCATTGGCTTCTCTCCATAGAAGTATGTCTTTGTCCTTTTCTAATCTTTGTTATATCCAATTTTTCATGTACTGTTCTACCTTGGAGTCTTTCCACCCGAACTTGTCCTATAATCCTTCTAAATCTTATTGGCTTAACATCGCCATAAAAATAAAATCAAACCTCCGCCAAAGCAATTAATCAATATTAAACGAAAAAAATAACGATCTCTTTATTACTTCTCTCTACGATTACAAGATCTCTCTAACCCAACCAGGGTTTCTCCTTTCTCTCAAAACTGAACACCCCCTCTCCTACTAACCCTAGGCCATTTTATTGAAGAAGAGCCATAACCTTCTAAAACACTACCCAATTAAATTAGGAAAGTAATCTAAAAAGAATATTGCAAAATTAGGAAAATGACACATAAAATATGGGTCTCACGAAGTGTGCCAAATTGGAGACGCGGAGACGTGCACGATTCCTATCAATTACCCTCAAGATACTTTTCTCCTCATGATTTCAAAATTGATTTCTTCACGGTTTCACATGTTCTACTTTATTTGATTCCTGTTCTTCCCCTCCAGATAGGGACTTCCTCCTTTATATTACAATAATTTCAATTTTTTACTTGGGCATAATAATTTCAGTTTTGAATGATAAAAAAAACTTTGAACTCTTCTAAACATTCACCATCACAAAGTACGGGCTCAAAATTTTTCTGTTCTGTGCAATTTGAAGTTAAGCTAGACCCAACAACAAACCAGGTAAATATTTAAGTAAACTAGATTCAAATCCCCTTTAAAGAGTCTGTAGCTTTCAAATTCCTATTTTTCCTCTCCAAAGTACAAAATAATTTCATAAATTTTTTATTTTCTACTTTCTTTGGTGATGTTTTACCCCCAAGAGTAACAACTTAACTTAGTACTTACAAAAATTTGAGTGATTGAGTAATAATGCATGTCAATTCTACAAAACTTTCAATATTTTCACAGCATACTAATATACTATCATCATTGATCATCACACTTCTTTAGCAACTATCAAGTATTTTAGTAAACTAGGCTATAGTTGAATAACTGGAGTAATTAATATCCAAAATTTTGACAATAACTAAATCATTACAAAACCAAATGTAACCAAAAAAAAAAAAATGATCACCTTAAAGTTGAGATCAAAGATTGGAGTCCCTTTGAGTTTGAGTGAAGAGAGAAGATTAGCAAAGTGTTTGAGTGAGGAGAGAAACTTGAGCAAAGTGTTTATATAAAATAAAATGGGATGATTCTAGAATATCTTCTTCACTAAGCTAACTAGTGTACCTTTATTCTTCATAGTCAAGAAAAAATAATTCATTAAGATTCTTGTTGCGAATAAACGACATAAAACGGGTACTTTTCAATCAATTTTGATTCAGCGAATCCCGAGGATTTAGGTATAAGTTGCCACCTAGGCTGGGTTTGATCAAAAGTAATCAAGTGGTCAACCCAAGTCAGATCTAGTCTCTGTGTAGATAGAAAGGGATGGTTTTGGCAAACCATTTGGCACTTTTGGTTCCACCAAAAATAGACCATATTCTCAGTCTCTTTGTTCTGATCACTAACTCTCTTTTTTTCTTCATGTATAAGAAGAATCCAAACCTTTGGGGTGTTTGTTTTACTTGAAATCGATAACTAAATGGGTAGTTTATTGGGCTCAACAAATTAAATGGGGAAAAAACAGGACGGTCACCATGCTCAAGTTCATTTCTTGAATCTTGTAGCAATAACCCTCAAATAACGCTCCCTCTTCTACCTTCCCCATAGTTCACCCCCACCCACCTTCATCCTACCTGCGTCCACTGCCAACCCCCCACCACTCCTCTAGACTCTCCTCTCTCTCTCCCCCACCACATCTTCACGCTCCCTCTTTATCCGCAAATCATAAACCTAAAACCCATGCAAATCTCAAAACACACACTGAACCTCAAACCCAACAACCTTTACGGTCACCTACTACCCTTCTTCCACCAATCACTCCCTCATGCAGCCACCGATGAACACAAAAGAAACGCCGGCCACTCACAACAAGTCTGAAGAGGCAAACGAACTTACACAACTCATGAAAGGAATCACCATACACCACCCCGTTCCGGTTATTCACCTTGAAGACTCGACCTGAAAATATCTCAAAAATAAATGGGAAAATGCCATTGCTTTCAAGTCAATTTCACCGGATATAAAGGAACACATTATTATGGATGGAGTCCTGCGAGCATGGGCGAAGCTTATCCCACGTGTCCCCCATTTCTCTTTCGAACGGGAATCAAGAGTATTTATCGCAAATTTTGACAACTAAGGACCTGGAAACCATCCTACATTCCCAACCGATGAACGTGTTTGGGTATTCCATTCTTCAACAGCGCTTCAATCCGATGTTACACCAGTCAGAAATCAGATTCCCGAAGTTCCTGTGTTGGGTTCAAATTTCAGGTCTTCCGTGCTACATGCTGGGTAAAGAGATGCTCCGTATCGGTAACAAAATCGGAGAGTATGTTAGAGATGACTGGATAGAAGACGCTACCGAAAATCGTCAAGGCAGCTTTGTGTGCATCCAGGTTAATCTGTTCACGGAAAAACCGTTGGTTCTGTCCATTCCGATATCACGACCGGCTCAGCTCGGAGACGCCCGGATTACACTCCGTTATGAACGTTTAAAGGGCTTTTGTCCGTATTGTGGAATTCTTACCCATACTTTATTCATTTGCAATCGGTATGCGAAGGTGAAACAAGAGAGGAAACGCCTTAATATACACGATAATTTCGCGTTTCATTACGGTTCACACATCCAAATAAACCCACCGAAAAACATCGCCATTCCACGTTTCAAGAATTTCTACTCTGACAATCATCCCCCTACACACCAACACCAAAACCCTTCCCAGCATGAACAGGACATGAACGGTGACCAAAGAACCACGATGAATCAACAAAATAACCAAAGAGACGGAACCCTAATTTTGACGGAAATGGAGTTACAACCATACGTCACAGAACCCTCCTATAAACCTCCAGCAGAACTACCACCACAATTTGACTCACAATCTGCAACATATCTCGGATTGGCATCAGCAGTTTCTGCTCAGGCCAGAATCACAAACGGATAATGAACAGTTTCGCTACAGTGGAAACCTATATAAATCAAGCAAGGAAGCCGAACAGTATGGCAGCTATTCGTCCGTCCCAGTTTTTGGTGGGCCCGAAACAGCTAGAACGATAAACTTTGATGAGCCCGCTGAAATATAATGTCAAAAACGCCATGGAAAGGAACACATGGGACCCTCACTCACTCATTACAAATCATTTCTTTTGGAGGGGTCCACCCCATCACATCTCTCTCATCAACAGTGCACATGCATGGAAGCAGCAGCGTACCGAACGGCATGACGACCTGGCTCTTGGGACCGCAGCGTCACATCTCTTTTTTGACCAAGCCAATTTTTCGGCAAACAAATCTTTTAAGTCTGACTTTTTGATCGAGCTGGGGACCTACTTTCAAAACCATCACAACGGTCGTAATTATGAGTTGGGCCACAAACAGTTTTTGCAACAAACGGATCCAAAGTTGAAAAACCCATTATTGTTGAGCTCAAGCCAGTCTTACGGTTTAGATTCAAAGAACCCAAAGCTCATCATTGGAAGCTCAACTTTCTCTGCTCATAAACCCGTACTTAATCTGCACCCCTCTCAAGATTTCGTGAAATACATCTCGCTACCAGGGCCGAGTTCAGTAATGGGACTGGGACAAAAGATCGTGGACTGTTCTAGTTTCACTTCCCCACTCAAGAAGACTCCTTTTTCCAACCCCTCAAGAAGAGGCCGATCAGACCAAAGGCCCATCAAAGATCGGCTTCGACACATTTCCTCTTTCCTCTCAGCCCGACCGAAAAGAATCCCTCGTCTGTTCCGGTTAATATTTTACCTAGCTCAGCTTCAACGCCGACATTCTCATCCACGGAGCCTTTACCACTTGAGATTGGATTTTCATCCTTTGACCGCTCGGGCTGGGTTACACCATCTCACAACGACTTCTTTGGAGACGGGTCGGCCAACAAAATTGGGAGCAGCATCGGAAATCAAAGAAAAAGGAAACGCATTCACACAGTTTCTTCGGACGCAGCGGAAGGTACGGGAGACTCTCAATCAGCTAAGGTACGCATTATTCCTTTTCCTTTCACTTTTGTTACTACTTTCCAGGATTATGGTAGAAATTTTGCTTTACCTGTTAGTTCGCTATTTCCTATGTTATGTGCTTTCCCCCCTATCTCTCAACCTGATCGGGGTAGACCCCCTAGGTATAAACGGCACAAATCTAGATTTTACGTTCCCCATACCTCACAACTTGACCGGGGAAGGCCCCCATGTAACCGACATAACAGACTTAGATATCTTAAGGATTATTTTGTGCTCGCGTTAAATGTAAGAATAATAAGATTGACCATGACCGGCCTACTGGAACTGCCATGGGTAGACCCCAACCTGACCGGGGTAGACCCCCAGGCTTTAAACTTACCAGACCTATTTTTCGGAATGAAATCTTTAGCGTGCACGCTAGAATCAAGACCCCCACGACTGGATACGCCCAGTCTGCAGAGAGGGGTTATTGGACTACGGGTTTGGATTACATTAGGAGACTTTATGGTTTGAACACTAGCGTAGCCCTTCATCGTTGTATCAAGTCGGCCTGGACCACTCTGAAAGCGATAAGGGGCAAGGTGGGCAAGTCCCCTACGTCGCATACGGGGGTGGGGATGGGCTTTGAAGAAATCTGTAGATCTTTCCGTGCTTCAGCACGGACTCTCATTGCCTCGCCGCATCCCTCTGTTTTTTCCCATTTTGTTGCTTCCATCACCATTGGCAAAATTAGAATAATTGGCTCCGGTAAGTACTCTCGTCCCACCAGCACTCATCACATATGGAGGCTGCGACTATCAATAACGAGGAAGGCCTCTGGCTTGCGTGGAATAAGGACATTGATATTCGCATTCTAGCCTCCTCTCCTAGAGGCATTGACGTTCTTATGTCTTCTCCTGGGCACAACCCTTCTCCTGCGTCCCCGCCGGTTCAATGGATGTGCTCCTTTACCTATGATCCGCCGGAAGCCCAGAAATGTTTCCCTTACTGGTCGGCTATTTTGCAAATGGCTACCCGGATCCCTATCCCCTGGCTCATTATCGGCGACCTGAATTCCATTGTCTGTAAAGAAGAGAAATTTGGGAAAATCCCCTTCGACGGATCCCTCCCTAACCCCCTGGAAGAATTCATGTTCAACTCGGCTATGATTGACTTGGGATTCTCGGGTGTCCCGTTTACTTGGTCCAACAAAAGAAAAGGGAGGGATTTAATTAAGCTTAGATTAGATCGGGGCCTTGCCTCGGGGTCGTGGAGAACCAACTTTCCTGAGGCGACGATCAGGAACCTCCCTATCATTGGGTCCGACCACGGTCCCATCCTCCTTAATACGGCCCCTCTCACCCATCAACTCCCCAAGAAATTTCACTTCCTCTCCTTCTGGCCCGACCACGTTGACTACCAAGAGGTCATCAAGAAAGCCTGGAAGGTGGAACAGACTGGCTCCCGGCCGCTCCGGCTGTGTAAGAAGCTTCGATACACTAAGCGAGAGTTACAAACTTGGAACAAATATGTCTTCAACGCCATTTCTAACTTGGCCAAGGATCTCCAAGAAGAGATAGGCAAGCTTCAACTTGAACTTACTACTAAGCAGACTGCCTTGGCGGAAAGTTCTCTTCAGACTAAGCTGGACTCCATCCTCACCCAGGAGGAAATTTTATGGAAAGATAAATCCAGAGAGTTCTGACTCAAGGAATGAGACTGCAACACAAGATTTTTTCATATGGCTACACTCTGCAGGCGTCGTCAGAACAATATCCAAAACATCCACAAAGCTGACGGATCCTGGGCGCATGATAGAAAAGGCATTGAAGAGGCTTTCCTTAAACTTCTACGAGAACCTGTTCCAATCCTCCACCCCTCCCACTAAGATTAAAGACCTCCAGGTTATGGAAAAGATTGTTTCGACAGAAGACAATGACACCTTGATCAAGATCCCTTCCATGGTAGAAGTTAAAGAATCTCTATTTTCCATGAATCCCAGAAAATCCCCGGGACTGGATAGTTTTACTCCCCTCTTCTACCAATAATCCTGGGACACCGTCAAACTGGACCTCGTTCAAGTCATCCAAAGTTTTTTTCAGACGAACCACATGCTAGGCAAATTTAACCATACCAACATTACTCTTATTCCTAAGATCAAGAACCCTACGAGTCCTGCTCATTTCCGTCCCATCAGCCTCTGCAACGTCAAATTTAAGATCATTACCAAAATTCTGGCCGGTAAACTGAATCCTCTCCTTAACAAACTCATCTCCCCCACTCAGAACGCTTTCATCTTTGGCCGACAAATTTTTGACAACATCATCATGGCCCAAGAGATCCTCTGATCCCTAGCTAAAAAGAAATGAGCGTTCGGTAGCATGGCGGTAAAACTCGACCTTAGCAAAGCTTTTAACAGAGTGGAGTGGAGCTTCCTGGGCGACACCATGAAAGCCATGGGTTTTTGTGAGAAATGGTGCACTTGGATCCATCAATGCATTTCCACCACTACCCTCTCTTTCAATCTTAATGGCTCCCCTTATGGTTTCCTCAAATCGGAAAGGGGTCTCAGACAAGGAGACCCCCTCTCCCCTTTCCTTTTCCTCATATGTACGGAGGTTCTTTTGCGTCTTCTTCTTAAAGCAAAGAGTAAAGGAGATCTTCATGGCATCAAGACTGTTAGAGGCAACACTCCGGTCTCTCAACTCCTCTTTGCCGATGACTGCTTCATCTTTTGTAAAGCTACCTTGGAGGAGGCGGGCACTCTTAAAGACGCCCTTGACACTTTTAAAGGAGTGTCGGGCCAGGAGATTAATCTGGAAAAATCCTGCATCCTATTCAGCAAAAATGGCCACCAACGGCATCACAGGCTCATTTAACGCATTCTCCACATTAAGCGGGACTCGGGTAGGGACAAATATCTTGGAGCCCCTCTCACTTTCGACCGCAAGAAAACCCTTAATTTCTAAGAGATTATAGATCATGTCTCGAATCGTATCGATGGTTGGAAAGCTAAACACCTTTCCCAAGCGGGTAAAATTACCCTCATAAAAGCTGTTAACTCAGCAATTCCCTCTTACCACATGTCTATTTTCCCTTTCCCTATCAAGACTTGTAAGAAGCTTGACTCCATTAATACTAGATTCTTGTGGGGGACCAATGGTGCCGGCTCGAACAAGACCCACTTCATTAGCTGGAAGAACATCTGTCGCCCCAAATGTACAGGTGGGCTGGGCATCAGGACATCCCTCGCCCACAATCAAGCCCTTCTTGCTAAGCCTTTCTGGAGAGTCATAAAAGAACCCGACAAAATTTGGGCTCACAATCTGATCAAACGTTACTCGCCCAAAGAATCCCCTATGCTCTCCATTGCTAAAGCCTCTGATTCTTGGATCTGGAAAAGGATTTTAAATGCTAGAAATAACATATGGCCAGAGCTCATTTGGCATATCGGGGACGGAGAAAGCGTCGACAACTGGCTTCAGCCATGGATTCTGGGTATCCTCCTTGGTCGCCCTCATGGACCAGCCCCTGTTCATCGGACGACCTCCAAAGTTTTGGCCCTTATCTGCCCCACCCAGGGAAACTGGAAAGAGATGCTCATTCGTGACCTGTTCCATCCTGATGTGGCTAACTTTATTCTTCGTATCCTGCTCAGCAAGTATCCGGCCAAAGACAAGCTTAGGTGGAGAAACGCCCATAATGGTATACTTACGGTGCAATCAACCTACCTCTCATCATATCAGACTAATCTGGAGCACTCGCATGATTACGGACAACATATTGACAAAGCCATCTGGACAACCATTTGGAAGATGGCGGTCGCTTTTAGAATACAGCTCTTCCTCTGGAAAGCCATCCAGGATAGTATCCCCAGCAAGACTAATCTCTGGCACGGGGGCGCTGACTCTGACATTTTGTGCCCCAGATGCGGCGAAGAAGAAGAAACCACAACGCATGCTCTTTTCTTTTGTAAGAAAATTCATGATTTATGGTATGCTTTTGACCCCTCTCTCAATTTTTCTTTATGGCCCTATTTCGATTCCCTGTCTGACATCATTGGCAAGATTGCCAGACATGGAACGGCTGCCCCTGACCTCCCCCTGTGGGGCAAAATCAGCTATGCTTTCTATGTTATCTGGATGAGCAGAAACGACCTTATTTTTAACAATGCTAATCCTAATCCAGTTTCTTCTGTGAACAGGGCCAAAAATTACTTCCCCCCCCCCCCCCCCCCTGCGACACCACCTTCCACCTCCGGTCTGGTCCGGGACTTCCTACCCTCCTCCCACGATCGGAGAAGGGTGGTTCTTCATCCTGGTTGATGGAGCCTGGAGGACAAAAGACTTGCTGGGGGGCTCAGGTTTTGTTCTAAAATCTCACAACTTATCCATTTTGGGTACAGGTCACGATGCCTCCAGGACAACATACTCCAAAGAGGCTGAGGCGGTTGCAGTGATTAGAGGCATGGAGGCTGCTCTGGG
This sequence comes from Kingdonia uniflora, assembly GCA_014058105.1. Lineage (NCBI taxonomy): Eukaryota > Viridiplantae > Streptophyta > Magnoliopsida > Ranunculales > Circaeasteraceae > Kingdonia > Kingdonia uniflora. The sequence goes on from JACGCM010002114.1 coordinate 1,823,573, forward strand.
GAGGGGTATGGAGCAAGTGATGGTTCTCACAGACTATCGGCGCCTTGTCAATGCTTTCGAGTCAAGATCTACTGACCTTTCTTGGGGAGCCCTCACCCTTGCTCCAGAGATGTTTTTGCTGGCCGTTTCCTTGAGTTTCGCTTTCAGTTTTTTAGTAGATGCTTTAATTTTGAGGCGCATGCGTTAGCTACCTTGGGAGCATGTTCCCCAGCACTTTCCATTTTTGAGCCCTTAGGGGCTTCGGACCTCGCTATGAGCACTTTTAAGTGGGGGAAAACCACCACCAGAGTTATCATTGATTTATCATGAGACTGCGGAAAGAGAGTTGATTATGACCTTGAAATAAACTAAATAGGGTTAGCTCTCCTTTTTCAATGATGATGTCTGAATAAGATTCTATCATTCAACATTTTATCGTACATATAACATAACCTGTTCCATTCTCAACAAGTTCTGTATTTCACAGCTACAAAATAATGCAAATTACAGATAATATATGAACTTAAGAGAAACAAATATTGTAATAATCTATACAAACAGCAAACACTATTTCTCACTGTAAACCTGTCAAATGAGTCCAACTTCATCATCCTTTGCTAAGCCTCAAATTACAACATCAACAGTACGTCAGAAGCAAACTCAAACTTCTTTTGCTACTTCTTTCCTTCCGAGCTTCTAATCATGGGACATTGCGCGTCAACCCATTACGTGACATGTTTCTGCACAAATGAGATTAAGAAACTATTTATCGGCAACACGAATTCTCTAAGAAATGCATTTATGAAGAAATCATTCACGGTTTCTCTTTCATATGATGTTGATAAATAATCCTCCACTTAGTCTATCATATATGAAGAAAACATAAAAATGGTTATTTTCAGCAGCAACGATTTTGCCAAAAACAACTGTCCATGCAAAGATGGCTATCATAACTGAATTATATATGCTATTAGAGTTACCTTGCTGGAAGCAGTGAACCATTTGAACTACCAAGTCTTTTAGCCCTATTGTCAAGTTCTTTATCTTCACGCATGGCAGCTATCTCCTTCTCCATTGCGGTTACTTCCCTTCTCACTTTCTTGGCCTCCACCTCCATTGCTCTGTTCAGTGTATCTACCTTCTTTGATAATATCTAATTTGCCATAGTTACAAAAAGGTTCAATTTTATCTATATTCACTCAGATAATTCATATAAATAGTAATCAAATTGCACACCGATACTAACCTCAATAGCGTCGTCCTTGTCTTTAAGGCTTTGATCTTTTTCATACCCAGATTTTCTCAATGCGATTACCTCTTTTTGCAACATGTCATATAACACTCCTGAGACACAATCCTCCATACTAGGTTTTCCATCTGGATTTTCCTTGGGAGAATCATTTAACTCACTATCCGTGGTCAAGTTAGAAGATTTATTTAGTCCACAGTTTGGCATTGCTTCATTTAGTATGACTTTACTCCTGTCCATTGACCTTGTATCTCCATCGAACGACTTTGAGGGCCCTTTCGCGTGCTTCAACATCGTACTAGTGCTAGAAGAAGTTAAAGATCTTAGATGAAAAGATGTTGATCTCTTCGATTGAAATAAACTGGGAGTCAATTTAGGAAGGCTGTCTGCTCCACCAAGCGATTGGCGACGAGATGGGATATTGCCTATACTTCTCCCTTCGGAATTAGTGCGATTATTAACACTAGGGGACACCCTTAGTCCTTCTTCCAGTACTTTGAGTCGCAGTTGATACTTTTCCTGTCGTAGATGGAATACAGTAAATTTATTATTCATCAACACCTTATTTATGAGTATAGTAAGCACGTATTCTACGCGTAATATATACGTAACCTTTAACTGTGCTTCAGATTTCGAAGTTCTCTCTGCAATAGAAAGTTTCTCTCGAAGCTGATTCATTTCTCCCTGTAACAAGAGCTTTAAATAATAACTAAATGGTTATAATACAAGGACAACAAATAAAATCCACAGATATAGTGAAGGAGAAAAAGGAAATGAGAATACTGATGCTCAAAAATGAAAATAAATAAACCATTGACGTAAACCTGTAAGCATCTTCGCTCTTGGAGCCATTGATTTACTGGCATCACTTTATCATTGGCATCTTTCCATTCGTTTGCTACAACTACCGCGACCCTGTTAGCTGTGACCTTAGTACGGGCAAGTTCCCTGTCAAGAATTTTCCTCTCCTCCTGTGAGAAGAATGAAGAAACAAAAACTAGATATGTGAGATTACCCATATTCCGCAGGAGAAATGATGAGTCCAAAACAGCTTTGAATGTTTCAACATTCACAAAGAGAGCAGGGACATTACATTCATCTCTTGAACTTTCCGTTCATAGAGCCTCACTTCATTTGCAGTTGCACCACCTGCAAGAACAGCTTCTTCTAGTTCCCGTACAGTTTGGCCGAGCTTCTCAACCTCTGCAACCTTTTGGCGATGCATTTTGTCTAAGATCTTATTCTCTTCCTATAGTACAGAAGCAAAATGCAAATCTCAACGTATAAGAGAGTTGTTTAGACAAACCCCGACACCCCCCCCCCCCCCCCCCAAAAAAAAAAAAAAAAAAACTGATACCCCTTTCTCACATGTTCAATAAAATATAAACCTCCACGGCCCTCTTCAACATTTGACAAAAGAAATGAGAGACTACCCAATGTTTTGTAAGCACATTTTGATCCCCTCAATAGAGTCTACATTACATGTAGGAGATATAGCATTTCTTTTTGAAGTTGTTATGAGGTATCTCAAATTATTGAACACACAAGAGGTTATTGAAAACAACCCCAAAAAATAAGGGTATATCTCTAAAGAACTCTAGAAAAAATAAGAAAATTGCATGCCCAAAGTATCTTGAATGAGAAAAAACACATGATCTACAATACCTGGCAGATTTCAATCTGTTTCATTAATTCTTGGTTTTTATTCTGGAGATCATCCACCATTGAGGCCTTTGCTAAAGCAATTCGGACGGTCCTCTCTGCTTCGAGTAAAGCAGCTTCTTTTGATTTGGTAAGACGGTCTAAAGCCTTGTTATCATCCTGCAGCTTGGCAATCTGCAAAAGGGAGCATGAGGTACTGATCACTATTTCTTTCTAGAACTATTTAGACTCCCCAAACCACATACAGACCACCACCATTTTGACAAAAGTAACCCCTCATTTTTACTTAAGTTAACATATTATTACAGCTGAAAATTTGACGGTATTTATGTCAGGTCTGTTTCAATGTGAATCACAATCACATCAGAAGATAGGGTCAATACCTCCTGTCGAGAGAGCTTGAGTTCTGCCTCAAGAGGGGCCAGAATCGCTTCAATTGGTGGCATGTCGTCATCCTTTTGAGCAGCATGAACCCTTCGAAGGGTGGCTTCCGCAGCGAATTGAGCAGCCATGGAGGCCTTCTTCTCATCGTTAATTTTCTTAATTTCAAGATTCTGCATATAGATACTGGTAATCAGGCACGTTTCAAATTGCAACAAACCAAATGAAATAACATGTAAGAAAAAATAAACAGAAATAGAGTTTCAAACCAAACCTTGGTTTCTAGAAGAGATTCAGTCAACTTGACCTTCTCGTTCATCTTTCTCAATTCTTCGGTAAGCTGAGAGAAGACGAACATGAACACATGAAGACGGCATCATTAAGATTCTAATCAAGTTCTGAAATAAGGAAATGAAGAAAAATAGATAAGAAAGTATAATAAAAAATATCTACATGATGACCCTTGCATGTGTTCCTTTAGATGGTCATATCAGGGTTTATAGTAAACATGTCTTGTTAATCGTGCTTATCTCAGGTGGAGTTGGCCACCCTAGTCTTCCAGCTCCATGAAGCAGTTAAATTTCTATATTGAGTGTGCCTTCCAGTATATATTGGTAAGGTATGCAAAGAAGGGCATAGGGGGTGATCAAAAGAATGATTACTGAGTCCGAGCCACATATTGTTTACATCCTAGAAATCAAACCATATACCTTTGATCTCATGTTGCTTGTCCGCTTTGGAGGGAGTATGACGTTGACTGGAAGTTCCTATCATTGTATGACTAATACGATAAGTATCTTGGTAATGCAGGATTCTTCAGCATTGCTATTATTGACTACTTCAATGGCACATTTTTGGTTGCCATCCTCAGGAAGTATGTAATTGTTCAGCCATCGTATTATTCACTTTAAAAGATTCCTACCTCTGCCAAGGGAACTATGATGTCGAAAAATCACTGAAAGGCCCCTTAATGCATTAGAAGGATTCAACACGATGTTAGACTCCACACACTTGCACTATGGATTTGCACCTTTCTTGATAGGATTTGTTTCTTGGAACTAGCTATATTTTGAAATGACTTCACCTAGACAGCAAGACTACCAATCTCCCTTATTGATTGTTGACTCCTACTACAGAGTATGGAAATTGTATGATAGAGTATGGTGCAAAGCACCGTATTTAATGTGTACTCAGTTACACATGACAGCTACAGTGTACTCTAATTACAGAGATAGGAAATTCTAGACTACTATGGTATGGTGTAGCTGAGTACAGAGTATTACGGTGCTTGAACACGTGTTCTCCAACAAACCTGATCCTAATTAATGGGGAATACAAAGAGATTCTTCCTTAAGTACTTTTGTCTTTTTAAGCCAGCTTCAGTTGATTCTCCCTTCCTCTTGGCAATGGGAGAGGTCCCAAAGACTGAAACCTTAAGATTTTAGATGTGTGTGTGTGTGTGTGGGGTTGTTAGTTTGAAGGGTTTGATTCTCTTGTTAAAGAGTACGGGTTTTGGGGAATGCCAGCTTAAGACTGAGCTACCTTCTTAATGAGATCAAGACCACTGAAGTTAAAAAGGTGCCAGACAGCTCCGGTACAATAGATTGTAATGTATAAGAATGGTCTTAGGTATGACTATTGAAAGTGGTCCAACCTTGAGAAGTTTGATGAAAATTAAAGTTCAAGTACATGATAGATGCTTATAACACCACAAAATGCTTAGACAAAATCGACAATGCTCGAAATTGAGACAAGCTCCACCTTTTCCATCAAGATCGGTAAGACAGAATTTTTTCCAGGGACATAAAAATTAAGCTTGATAACGCTAATATCTAGGATGATCAAGAAGAAAATATTTCTACAGGAAGAAGACATTTTGTCCATCCATAGCAGGATGTGGTTTTCACTCATTATTGAAGAATGAGGGCTTAGAATCTCATAAAGACGTGGAGGACGAACCCAATGGTTCTTTTGTTTTTGAAAGGTAAGCTGCTTGTGATGGGAATTGATCTCAGGACCTCTTGCTTTTCCAAGCACTAGCCCTACCAACTGGCCAAGCTTCAGTAGGTAACCCAACGAGTCCTAATGGCATGACTCTTGCTTTTATTAAGCATTGTCAGGAAATCATTAAAGAGGATCTTTTTTTAGAGAAATAAATATGAGAACCACTATAAGAAGAGTACAAATTACTACGATCTTAAGCACTAACAGAGATGAGATCTTAGATGTTTCTAAAGTTACTGTTAGGATTGCAATTCAAAAAACGGGGCACAAATTTGGACTGTTATTATCTAGGGTGGTCAAGAAGATAATCTTTCTTTGCGAAGATGACATTTCGCTCATTCTTGGCAGGCTGTAGTTTCACTCCATTACTGAAGTATGGAAGGCAGGCTTGGAATCCCATAAAAAACGCGGTCACGTGGATGGGTAAACCCTTGGATCCTGATGGCATCACTCTGAAAGCACTGTAGGGAAGTCATTAAAGATCTTGTTAAAAGAGATATGAGAACCACTATAAGAAGCATACCAATTACTATAATCTAAAGCACTAACAAAGATGAGATCTTAGGTGTTTGTTGCGCCTCAAAAAGCGAAGAAGGGCACAGGTATGGACTGATATGGAGTGGGATCGATCCTGCAGACTAAGGTTTTTAGTGGATTAATCCTGTTTATGCCTGGACATTCCGATAGATCATTTATTTCTAATAGGGGAGAAGATCATATATTTCAGACTCAATCTTATAATGAAAGCTGGCCCTGTACTTGAGAGAATCACGGACGCGGTGGTAATAAGACAAGTTTCTCAATATACGCCTCAGGATTTCGCCATAGTGAGTCCTCATAAGACATAGTGGGTGATCCCTAACTGGTACACCATAAGGGTAGAGGAGTTTTTGGTTGACATTTTAGCGACACCTACCTATCTACATTTACCTTAGTACATAATAAGTGAATCTGATTAAACTCTAAGAGAAACATCTGTTTTGTCAGCTCATTGAGCGACCTTATTAAGATGGGTACTATATTAGGCCTAACTTCTTGCATTTGGATCTCACTGTGTTTGGGGGCATTCACATTATTTAAACTGCAAAATTATTTTTAGAAATTATTATATTCCCCCCCCCCCCCCCACCCCCTTTTTTTTTTTAGCACTTGGAATATCCATCATAAGTTCTTGTTCCGTCAAGGCGGTATTCTAGAACTCCAAAGACTACACTGTCTTCTAAGTCTTCTCCTACTCCTCCTATGTTTTTTCTTTGTTACCAAATTCTAGCGAGTCTGAAACTATTGGGTATTATTTTCTTTGAAAATGTACCCTTCTCTGGCTCTCAGTCTTCTACGCAGGTATCTTCACCATCTGCTACACAAGTGCTTCTTTGCCTGCGCAACCTGTAACAGTCTTCACGCCTGTCCCACGTGTATCTTTACCCGCAACTCCTCTCCGCTAGTTCGGCATTGCCTCTGTTACACATATCAGCCAACATTGTGCACTCATTCTATCCTGTATCTACTTTCGTTCCCCGCATTTGGATCTATCTAATCCATTTGCTTCCAACTACATTGTATGATCTTTTAAATCAGGTCAGTCCCAGAACTAGCATGAATCTTCATAAGACATATCTAGTGCTCCCCAAGTGGTACACTAGAAGGTAGAGACAGCCAATAACTGGCCGACTTCTTGGTTGATAGTTTAGCAAGACCTACTTCTATACATTGACCTTAAGCATAATATACGAATCTGATTAAACTCTAAGAATAACACCTCTTCTATCAGTTCATTCAATGACATTATTATTATGTCCGGACCTATGCTCGGCCCTAATTCACGCATCTGGAGTTACTGATCCTCTCAAAATAGTCCTTCTGAGAAGATCATTATGCAATGAGCTTTCTGTCCCATTTTATTATTTTGGTAAATACAGTGGGGAGGACCCTAATTATTTTCCTCTATGCTGTACTTGGTCACCTCGGATTTTGGGCTATGTCCAACGGGCTGCAAGAATTTTGGGGTTACTAAACTACTATTACAGAGCTAATTTGTGCGTGGACATCCACATCCTTAGAGGCAAGTGTCAACAAATTTAGAGTATTATTTCTTAAGGCCTTATATGGGAATTTGAAAGGAAATTAGTAACAGGATTGGCACTGAAGTTAAGCTCAACATCCACATACTTATCTCTATCTATTCTCCTCATCCTTCCTCATCTATTGCATGTAAACTATTTAATTTCTTTTCTTTTTTCTTATTCGGTCTTTTTTGGGCAATTTGGTTTCTTTTTAAGACCTTCTCATGTATCACATACTGCTAACCTCGACGACCAGTGAAATCTCGACATATGAGTAAAATCCCATCATTCCAATCTTCGCACCAAAAATTATAAATACGATTTCTTATGCATAAAAAGCAAAAACCACAGACTTCATTTCTCTCAAAACTCACAGTTAGACCATGAATGAACAAATTATACCTCTTCTACCGCCTTTTCGCCAAGTCGCTCCGACAACCTCAACGCCTTGATCTCCGCTTGCGCTTCCCCTAGTTCCCTATCCTTATCTGCGAAAACACAACTAGCAATTACAACAAAAACACAAACCAGATCAAATCAAATCAAATCACATTCCTCACCTCTAACTTCGTTCTCCAATCGATTAAGCTCAACCTTCACCGGATCAGATCCGTGTAACAAATTCATGAACTCATCCGCATCTAAACTCGGCCGAACCGACATTCGTCTCCTCGTCCCTCTTCCTTCTCTAAACGATCCCGATACCGCCAATGGAGGTGGCGTCACAATCGATGCTGCCGAAACCGCTTCGTTTCCGCCATTGCAACTGTACTCCATTGAAGTGTAATCGCCAGGTCGATGATCTGTCATGGCGGATCCAACAACCACACTCTCTTATACTCAAAACTTAAAGAAGAGAGAAATTAGGGCTTCATCTGCAGTGAGAGATACTCTCTAATGGAGTCACAGCGAGAGAGAGAGAGATGAAATTAAAAAATAATATTTTTTTAGTTGCAAAGTAGTGAGTGAGAGAAAGGGATAGAGGTCCCTGTTGTTGGGGTTGGTTTGAGAGAGGATTACGTCCCCTGTTTTTTAGTTCTACTGTCCGTACTGTTTAGTGCATCCGCAAAACGGGGAACAGTGCTGGAGAAAACAAAAGGGACATTTTTTTGGACTCAAATTATTCCCAAATTACTTGATTAACTTAGACACGACAACCTGCGAACCTCAAAATACATTGTCGACTCAGTCTTTTTGGCGAGCTCGAATCAACATTGCCTCTCTGTTCGAGTTTTTTTTTTCTTTATTGTTGAAAATTAATCTTCTCAGGGGCATTCTTCTCAACCGTTCATAAGTTACGCTATAAGTTAGAATATGGTGTGAAATGCAAGGTTTAGGTTTTTGAATAGAGAAATGTAAAGGTACATTTGTAACTATGTTTAATATATCAAATTGAGGTCGTCAATTGACGAAATCGGATCAGGATCTATGTTGATCATAATTCATAGTTTGACTCGTTAAGAAAAACCTTTGATCATACCCAACCCATGTCCAAAAAGGTCATAATTTAAATCATGGCTCGATCTGTTTGGCATATGGCCAAATCTTATATGATTCGAGCCTGATTCATTTAAAAGTATATTTGTTTTGTAAAGATCAAACTGAAAATGTTAGAATTCTTATATGATTCGACCTGATTCATTAAAAGTTTATTTTTTTTGGTGTAGAAACTGAAAGTTTTAAGATTCTTCTGATTCAACAAATACCTGAACACTTAATAATTACAAAAAATACTTGCTAAACACAAATTATAACTATCTAAAATATTTGAACCGCAAAACTGCTCTTCAGACATCCATGTTATTAGTTCCCTACATTCAATAATTTTGTCGTCCACAGAAAACTTTGAATATAAAAGTATTAGATATTTCAATAAAAAATATCGGGGTGTTATGAGCCCACTAGAGCTTGGTTGGGAGCCCACATGCCCCCACACACGCGCACACACACATGGCCATTTATCAATAAGAATTTATATTATCTATCCTGCGTATGAGTACCCACAAACCTTTGAATCACATGAGGTTATCTATCATGCACTCGATTGTCTCACCGCTAAGATTACGATTTAAAATTTCACTCTCCCAATCACTATCATCACCAAAAATGAGCTTAAATCACTATTGGTAAATCCATTAATCTCAACAACTATTTTTCCTCACCTCAACAACTATTAAACCAAACTCAACCTCATGTTTCCAATATCACATTAATGTTTCGACTAGGCCACGCCACGGGGAGGGTCCGTAAACTGGGTTTTTTTAGCCCGAAAAGTGTTTTAGGCCCAGTCCGGCCCGTCCCTACCCTTTTGTTTACTTGCCATGAAAATTTAAGTCCCGCTCTTTCCTGCTCGGTGGTTCTTGACTATTCTGATAGAGAGAAATTAGGTTTTCAGTTTCTCAAATGCAAAGAAGGAAACCTTGATTATTGCTTGATTTCAGAAGTTGGGGTTCAAATTGGGGGCATTGGTTGGTGATGATTTCAGCAAAATCAGGTTTTCTCTCAAGATTATGTTTCATTTCTAAATTTACAACATCTATAAACCCTAATAATAACAAAACCACACAACCCATATCATTACTAACAAACCAATTAAGATCTTTTATTTACAACCATAGGGATTCGAATCATAGGGTACCTGAGAAATTCCAAACTGTAATTACTGATTCAGATTTGTTTGTTAGTATTGTCACTTCGATTCGAGATAAACCCAGAGTGGCATTACGATTCTATAGGTGGGTGGAGATTCAACAGGGTTTTAATAGGTCCGAGATGGTGTTGTTTACTATTTTAAATATTTTAGTTGAGAATGATTTCATGAGAGTTGCATTTTGGATGATGATGAATGTGGGTAATGATGATTTGGAGGGAATTGTCGGTGTTTTGATTGGTAGTAACGTGAGTTCGAAGAACAAGATTAAATTTTTTGATATTATCTTCTCGGTTTATAACAAAAGGTCGATGATTGAGTTATTTTTGTCAACTTTTAATAAGATGGTTGCAAGTGGTTTGTCCCCGAATGTGAATATTTGGAATATAGTACTGATGATTCTTCGAGATAAGGATCTTCTTGTTGAAGTAAGAGAGATTTATAACAAAATGATTAACTTTGGAGTCCAGCCTTCTGTTGTTACATATAATATATTGCTTGAATCTATCTGTAAGAATAACAAAATAGATGAAGTGCACGACTTGGTAGCAGAGATGCACGAGAAGGGGTGTGCACGGAGTGATGTTACTTATAACGTTTTAATCAATGGGTTGTCGAAAATAGGAGAGTTAGATCGAGCAAAGGGGTTGATCGCAGATATGTTAAAATTAGGACATGAGGTCTCAGCCTACACTTATAATCCTTTGATATATGGTTTTTGTAAGAAAGGTATGCTGGCTAAGGCTGCAGACGTTGCGACTGAGATGGTTCAGAAAGGCGTTTTTCACACAGTCGCTACATATAACACATGTATGGATGGACTTTGCAAATCGGGGAGAGTGGTTGAAGCTAGTGAACTGTTCTCTAATATGCTTAACGAGAATTTGGTCCCCGATATAATATCATATAACACTTTAATTTATGGGTATTGCAAGGTAGAAAACATGGGGGCTGCACTCTTTTTGTTTGACGAGTTGATAATAAAGTGTTTGTCTCCCACTATTGTTACATATAATACCCTTATAGATGGTTTTTGCAGAGTGGGGAAGTTGAAAGAGGCTTGGATGCTTAAAGAGAGAATGAACAATCGAGGAGTTACCCCAGACGTTTTCACCTATACTATTCTTGCGAATGGATCTTACAAGATGGGATATCTAAACGAAGCCAAGGGTTTCCTCGATGAAATATTGCGTAAAGGGTTACAACCGGATAGTTATGCATACACGACTCAGATTATGGTTTATTTGAAGCTTAATGACACATTAAAGGCATTTAGTTTACAGGAGGAAATGCTAGCAAAGGGTCTTCCGCCTAATATGATCACGTACATCGTTTTCGTAGATGGGCTTCGCAACTTGGGATATTTAGAAAAAGCATACGGAGTGTTGTGGAAGATGGTGAACGATGTAGATTTTCCTGATCATATGACTCACGATTTCATTATTCAGGCTTTCTCTGTTTATGGGGACCTCGATACAGCTACAAAGGAAGTTAAAAAGATGACGAGTAGAGGTCTTTCACCCTCTGTTATTACCTATACTGTCTTAATTCATGGGTACGCAAGTACAGGACGAGCTGACTTGGCTTTAGATCTCTTTCGTGAAATGCGGGAGATGGGGATCTTGCCGAACGTTATTACCTACAACTCTCTGATTAATGGTTTGTGTAAAGAAGGAAAAATGGATGAATCATACGAATTATTTTGTAAGATGAAAAAGGAAGGGCTTTTACCTAACAAATACACATACACTATACTGATTAATTATTACTGCAATATTGGTAATCCGTTTGAGGCTATAAGATTATACAAACAAATGCTGGACAGAGGGATTAGACCTGATTCGCTTACAGAATCTGCTTTGTTTAAGCAACATTCCAAGAACTTTAAGAGCCAAACTAATTGGTTCCTTGAAAATGTCATCTTGAAGGATTGAAAAAGGAACAAAATATGTTTCTCTAAACCAGCAGCAAAGAGTCATCCACTCTGAGGTAATTAGCTAGCTCGATTAGAGAATTTGATTAAAAGCATGACGTTACTGAGCCAGTATACTTTCCCTCTTATAACTTTGTTTTTTGGTTTGATGCAGATTTGCAGCTATATGAAATTACTGCTTTTACCAGTTAGGACATAATCGACTCTTCTTATTAAGGTAACTTCTTGTAGATCCATACAGCTTAGTCTATTTTTTCTTGTGTATGCTTTGCTTTGCTTGATTTTCAAACAACGAACGTGTGAAAAAGGACTTCTTTTTACTCTTTTTTCATGACTCGGCAATTAATCATCATTCTGATTCTCCCCATGTACCAAAAGCTGGAATTAAATTCTCTCTTTGAAGTCAATTCATACAAATCCAATATTTGGGGAGTTAAAATTCTTGGAATTCAGTTCTTACATACCACAGATCCTTAAGAGTATGCTGATATTCTATTTTAAAATTTTAATTTTGGAAAGTTTTCCAGCGACATACAAATCAAGTATTGGCCTTACTGTTTACTATAGATTCTTTACTTGCCGATTATGTATATTTTGTGACACTTTTGGTTCTTTTATCCGGCATATTTCAGCGCAGTTAAAATGGTTGCAGTTTCAATAGGACTCTGGAATGTGGAGTATGATGCAATATATTCTGTTGTAACCTATGGCTGGAGGATGAATTGGTAGCATATAGACAATGTAGGAGCTGTTAAACAACCACTCTGGGATCCAATTTTACGTCGAAAGAAATCATTAGAGATGTGATTGGCATATGGGACGGTTTTAAAAGTTTCCATCATTCTTACTGTGGGTCTAACTGGTGCGAACTCATCGTCTCTTTTTATTCTTACGACTGGCCTAGCTGAAACTGCTGCTGCTGCCATCTCCTTGGGCTCGGAAGGTATTTTACCTTTTCCTCCCTTTTTTAGTTTTATCTTTCTAAATTCTACATGCATTACAGGAATGTGAAAAGATTTTTTTTTTTGATTAGCTTGCCAAATGTCCAGGATGTTTAATAAGATATTTATGTTTATATTGGTAGACAATTAGTCTAGGTAACAACGACTCGGATACGGGTGTCGGTGTCCGATACGGGTACGGGGTGTCGAAAACGGCAAAAAATAGAAAAGTACATTGTAAATAGTGTTGGGTATCATTGCATTACAGGTATGTGAAAAGATTTTTTTTTTTGATTAGCTTGCCAAATGTCCAGGATGTTTAATAAGATATTTATGTTTATATTGGTAGACAATTAGTCTAGGTAACAACGACTCGGATACGGGTGTCAGTGTCCGATACGGGTACGGGGTGTCGAAAACGGCAAAAAATAGAAAAGTACATTGTAAATAGTGTTGGACGCGTGTGTCCAAGTGTTCGAGTGTTGGGGTATCGTACACGTTTTATTTTTTTAAAGTGAAGTGTCGTTGTTACCTAGCAATTAGTGCTTAGATAATCTCCAGCAATTTCTGGAGGTGGAAAGGAAGTTGTTACCTGTACATCTTCCCTGTTTAAGTTTCCTCCTAAGTTCAAAGCATGAATATTTTCAGAGCCGTGCACTAATGTGAATGCATGAAACCCATTAGAAATATCACATTTCACAAAGAAGGTCAACACAATGACTGATGAAAATTTTCACCGAGCTCTTCGCCGTCCACATTGGCGTGCATCTTTTGTGTTTTGGAGGTAATTCGGGGGATTGAGGAGGTCAAATAAGCAACCCGAAGCCCCGTGAGGATGTGATACAGACCGTACAATACAACATAGCAACTGTTGAAGGATTTTTTTATTTTTTTGGCGTCGGAAGTGTTTTTACCTCTTTAGATGCCAACTATTTCTTGGAGATGGTCATATATGCTTAAAGGTTATTCATACTGTTGGACTGAGGAGTTTCTGAATAAGACTCTGATTTTACCCGTATTGTCAGACTTTCATATCACTTCGTTCATCACACTCTAACATGAATATCAATGCTTGCCCAATTTTGGTACAGTTGTTGCGAAAGTAGGGGTAAGAATTTAATTTATTATTGGACATTATGGGGTTTAAGATTTTGATTTTTTTTGTCTTTCCATCTGTTGTACTCATGGAAGATTGTGTTGGCAAAGAAGTTTTCTTTTATCGAATTTTCATATGTGGCACGTGGAACCAAAAAAGATAACTAGAGGATGTAGGTCTGAGAAAGAAGAGCAAGACAGGGAGGAAAATATGGGAGGCGCCGAGAGTAAAACTCGCTGAACAATCTAACAGAGTGATATATTTGGAGTTTAACCCAACAACTCTTTTAAAATAGAAGTTCAAAACATTAAATATGGCTTCACTTGTTTATCAGGTAAGGAGAAACCAATACTTCAGCAACGACTATCAGACCTGAATCTAACCTATCCCATATCACCTTTCCCCATGGTACTTTAGGCTTAGCAAATATGGCATTCCAAGCACTTTTTGTTGAAAAACTGACCATCAACAGTAGGCTTCCAGTATGTCTTATCTTTTTCATTTGGGTAAGGAGGGGGAAGAAGTTTAATTTCCTCCCAAATATTGTTTAAGATATGAGATCCGTGAGTGAGGAAAATTCAAGACTAACACTAGCAACTTTAGATATGATAGGAATACTTGAAACAATTGTGAAAGTACTGCCAAATCTGTGCTGTAGAATTCCTAATTCCTTGATTGAGCCATGGGTCAGACCAAAATTTTGTATTTTCTACATCTCCTATTATGATTTGAATATGTGGAAGAGCATCATTACTTTGTTAAAAATGGATCTCCATCCCCAAGAGCAATCTGTAGGTACTGGGGCAATCTAAATAGTGTGATTTGTAAGATATTTTCTTCTTATCCAAGGCGGTCCGTTGGTTGTTTGATCCTGAAATAAAATGCCATAGACTCTTCATGATCACTGCATTGTTGAATTCATCAAGAGGTTTTAACCCTAATCCTCTTTCATCCTTTGGCAAGCAAGTAATAGAGAAATATTTCTTCAAATCTGGGCCAAACCATAGGAATTGCCGTAAAATAGATTCAATTCGATAAAGTGCTGCTTTAGGAAAGCTAAAACTCCCCGCCAATATACTGAATAGGTTGCAAGCACTTATTTGATTAACTCCATCCTCCCTGTAAAGAAAGAGTGAGATTTTTCCAGTTGATAATTTTCTTGTATATTTTGTTATAGAGGGGGTCACATTCTTTAGCAGTGACATTCGAAGCAATGAGTGGAAGACTCAAGTATTTCACAGGTAGTTGCTCCACAACAAAACCCAGAGTATTTTGAATAGAAGTTGTAGTATCATCTGAAGTTTTGATTTGGAGAAGAAAATTGAGCTCTTTCTTATGTTGATTATGAGGCTAGAGAAATTAGAAAATTGTGCAAGGATGTATTTTGCAGATTGAATGTTTGACTTCAAGGAGATGAAAATATCATCAGCAAACTGCATATGAGAAATGTTGTCTAGTTTACAGCTTAAAAAGACCATGATTATCTTTGCACTAGAAGCACCATTGAGAGTAGAAGATAAAACTTGCATTGCAATGATTAAGTTTCTTCTTGTAGGTCTTGAGCCTTTGTACACTGGCTTGGAGATCCTCCAAGGAATGGTTCATCCTGCGGTGATCAACAGAAATGCCAATGGTTGGAGCAAGTTTCTTTGGGATTCCTGCAGCCTTGAGTTCTTCCGGTGAAAATCTCCTGGCAGTCCTAACCTTCATATTGTACTTGAAGGTCTGACCGTGAACAATAGGACGTAGAGGTCCAGCTGTTGACCGCGGGAAAATCTTCACGGCTTTCTCTTGCCTTACTGTACGTACGTCTACTGGTCTGCGAGCTGGTTGATTAAACCAAGTTTTGATATAATTTTGTCAATCTAAGGTCTTTATCTTTAGGCATTATTTAGGCTTGCTACTTTTTCTATGAACTGTTTTCAAGCAAGACTGCACTTGCATTATGATGAAACACCCGTGTTTCTGATAAACATCTCTTTACTATGAATGAAAATTTGAGCAGGCTATAATTTACATACAGTATAGACTTCTATTTAACTCTTAATAATGTTTTGTATACTGATATTCGATTTTCACTATGAAAAGGTTAGCGGTGACCCACAAGTCAATTATTTGGCTTATAACTAGGATTTATTTTGTATGTGCGTGCTGAGTATGTAAATTTGTAGCTGTACTGACACTGTTCATTGATCATTTATCAGGTATTTTCCAAAGTATTCAACACGACGAAGTTTGAGTATGAGTCTGGAACATGGAATGTGATGTTGAATATTCTGCCGTTGTAATAATTGAGAGCTGGAGGAGTGGGGAGCTCAGAGACGACAATGCAGGAGCTGTAACACAACTAACCCGCGACATTTTATATCGAAAGAGGCCATTAGAGATGTGATTGGCATATCAGACGGTCTAATAGTTCCCAGTCTCAAGCTACCGGTCTTACTGGTGCCAATGCGTCGTCTTCTATTATTCTCACTGCTGGCCTTGCTGAAGTTGTTAGCGTCATACCCGTTGATCACGTAGGTGATGTACAGTTTCCTTCCTTTTTAGTTTTTATCTTTCTACATTCTACATTCTACATTCTACATTCTACATTCTACATGTATTAGATAGGATACAAGAAAAAAGTTGCTTAGACCATCTCTGGAGATAGAGGGGGACTGCTACATCTTTCCTGTATACTTCCGTTCCAAACAGTTCAGATTGAGGGTATTTAGAGAGCCACGATCTTGTTGAAAAGCTGTCTTGTTACACCTCCAGCATGAGTTTAAATGAGTTTAAATGCTCATCCCATTTTAGCTTGTCGAAAAATTAGGAGCAAGAGGCCAATGCATAATTTTGCTCATAGATGGGTTGACATATTCGACATGGCTCTCCGAAACAGAGAATCGTATCTTTTTTTTTTTAAGCAATAAAATGAAATAAAGTTAGCCCCCATGGGGCGAAAAAGAGTTTACAGGGTTCGCCAAATTTGCTGCCACTAAGGGCTCAAAACAAACAAAAGAGGGGAAATGGGGGCACCCTTTGTGGCTAAAGCATGTGCTTCAAAATTATAGAGACGATCCAAGAGATGCTAAAGAAAGCATATCCGGTGCCAGGGTGAGGGCTCCCCAAGAGAGATCAATAGAATTTGCCTCAAAAGCTGTGACAAGACGACGGCAATCCGTGAGAACCAAAACTCTCTCCAGGCCAATTTGGAGCGCTGCCTTCATTCCTCTGATCACGGAGATCGCCTCTGCTTCTTCTGGGTCTGCCGCCATGAAGGAATCGAAACCTGCACCAATGATAAAAGAGCGGTGAGTTTTAATAACAAAACCGGAGCCACTAGGAGAGTCTTTGTTGGACCAAGAAGCATCCACTGAGATGATGTGCCAACCTTCCCCGGCTACAGGGGGACTGCACAGTTTGGCTGGTGGAAACGGGAGTGCGGGTGATATCAATTAAGTATTTTTTTGCATTTTTTACTGACTCTTTTGGGTTAGGCTTTTTATTATTGAAGATAAGCTCGTTCAGAGAATCATATCTCATGATGCATACAGAGGTATTTAACTACAAAAAATAAAGCAGATCTCTACATGAGAGAAATAAAGAGAGAACAGGAGATAGTCAATATCCTAGAATCTTTATACATGTAATTTTAAATGAATCGCGTAACTGTACTTTTTTTATTCTAACCAGTCAGTTTGTATGAAATTTCAGGGGAAGCTGATAGTAGTACTATATGTGGGCTTGATCCCCACGTGTATGGCTCGGTAGTAGCCCCTCTTTGTAAGAGACCAAGCATGGCTCTATTTCAGATGAAGTAAGCTCTTAGATTGCTTAGTCTTGTAATTATGATATCTGTTGCAGTTTAAGTGGATTAATGTGAATAAAACCCGTTAGTTCATACACGGGAAGGACATTTTGTGCTGAAAAGGGCATGGCGTACTGTTTCCAAATCATAGAACGAAGACCCCGATCCTCGAAATTAGCAACTTCAAACAATTTGTGCTGGATTAAAAACTCTAGATGTGAGTTTTATACATTCCAGTGTGAGAGCGGCTAGTGAACTCACACGATGATTAATGTAGAATACGAGAACTTCATTGTAATGAATGTTGGAGAGTACTGTTTTTTTTTTTGTGTTTGTAATTTCTATGTAACTTTGTTAACTAATGAAAAATTATTTTTTACCTGAATCTGACCCATTTTTTTGTATCCCTCACCGAAGTAATAAGTTAAATAAACTCTTTTACAGCTGAAGCCTTATGGGAATTAATTTACCACTAAAGGGTAAATTAAGGTCACCAAATTAATATCTGTAACTCTTTGTTGGATTGATTCCAATTCATATTTATGAAGTTGTCCACTAGAATTCCTAATCTGTAAATGTGTGATCTAAACCCTGGGTTGGAACTCAGACTACTCAAGGGTCTGAGTAAGAATTTAAGGATAATTTTGGCCTTCTAAACTGTTTTTAATGATTTGTTTGGAAAGGTCATCATCACTTGTAATTGCATGTATCAAGTTTCAAGCCCCTCCAACAAGTTGAAATCCTGTTAACCATATTTCCTACTCAAGAGTAGATATAACAACACAAGAAAGATGAAACTAAGGAAATTTTCTTCCAAAGCCATATCGGGGGAAAAAAATTGTGACATGGTCAAAAGATAGCAATTAGTAATTTTTACAATGTTAACTTGTATAAATATCATAGAAAGTAAAGCTTCATACTGATTTCAGAACTTAATTTCTTGGCGACTTGGCCCTCGGCTGATATATTCAGGGAAGATCTTTCCAGTAATTCAGCAATAAAAAAACAACTTTTCATTTGATTGAACGTATTTTTGTGGGTATTGGTTTGTCTTAGGACGAGGAGGAATCTCAATTGGCTTCTCCAAACTCACATTGCTGTTGTTTGAAGCTCTGACAACCTACATCATGCATATAGAGAGGAAGTTTGTGAGTGCCTTCACAAGACAAGTATGCTAGAGCCACAAGGCAAGACAGACACGTATGATAGATTAAACCTTAGAAAAGAACCTCTGAGCATGGCTTCAAATTTGAATTATGGTCTTTGTAACCGCGTGTTCTGCATTTATTATTAAGACAGTAGAAATAAGCACTGATAGAATAAACGAAGGAAAATAACATCTGAGAGAGTGGCTTCGAGTTTGAATTAGGGTCTCTGTGACCGCGTATTCTGCAGTTAATATCAGGAGATGACAAGCAAGAAGGAAAAAACAATTCAGCAGGTGTTTAGTTCATTCACCTCATTGAACTATTTATCAGTTGCCAAGCTAGACCATACAGTTTTAAACCATCCAAGATATCCATTTGTTCTTCTTTCCAACTTCTTATAGCTTTGTAATTGTACAATGATTTCAAACCTTCTCAGACAGAAAACACAGTAAATAATCAAATATAATGAAGCTCTTGACTAAGCCACTAATAAAATAGATGAAATATTAAGAAGAACTATCCGAAATAGCACCTTCAGTCTAGGTTCATCATGAAGAGCATGTCTCCTTTTGTTGGATGTGCAGATAGTCGGCCAACATCCAAAGAAATCCAAATGTCACCCATGAGAATGGTCTCCAAACAGTTTTTCAACTTTTGTCCTATAACCATACAGAAGAAATGTTAAGTGTAATTTCATTGATGATCGCGAAATACTAGGTGAGTATTGTTAATTTTGGCCTATTTGACCTATATATTCCTACGTGCTCTATTTTAAATTTATTGTGTACAAAACTTTAGCACATTAAAAGCCAGAATATAGATGAATCCTAATGATCTTATTTCTATATCCCTACAAGTGTATTGTGTTTTTGAATCCAATTCTCTATACCCTCTTAAAACTAGCTAGCATTGACAACCCCATTTCCTATTAGAAGGAAGCTTAGCAACTTCTCGAGGTCATTCATCTATAACATTTTCCACACAGAAGTATTAACTATTTAACTATGAAACAGGGGTACGATCAGCTTTATGAGAACATACATTTCATAATAAAAAATCAAGGTCTCCGAATTCCACATTAAAAATGAATGAAAATTTGATCACAGATTGTCGACAAAGAAGGTACTTCCTTTTCTGAAAGTATGTCATTCTAATATTCTATCTATTTGACATGTAGGGCTTGGTTGATGAAACTGCAAAATGCAGAAACTCCATAGAAACTGGAATGAACGTCATGGTTGGCATGCTACGAAATTAAGAAACCAATATTTCATTTTAAAAAGACAAAGTGATAGGGAACTATAGCGGAAGCTCTCTCTAACAATCACAATTAATCTAAACTAAAACTTGTTTTTTACTAAATCGCTCTTAATCGCATAAAATAAATGCCAAAAAGACCTAGGGTTTATGAGTTTTACTCCAAACTCTACATCTCTCTCTAAAGCTAAACATTTCTCTCTCAAACCAACTCTACCCAAATAAACTAAGCTTAGGCTCTCTTTTAGAAGAGGAGACCTAACCAAAATAGAAACCCTAGCTAGATTCTAATTAGGAGACTTCTCATAATTATAATGCAATTAAAATAAAATAAATAGAAATAACTAAAATAGAGAGAGTGGTCTGAGAAGTGGAGAGACGATCGCCTACGTAGGCATCGTAACGACCATGTGATCCATCATAAAGAATACACAGTAGATAAAACATTACATTCTATATATAAACACGAAAGAGACCATAAACAAATATGGCTTTAGAGGATGATAGCCAATGGGCAGAAATTATCGAATTGAATTAGTGTTACCCTAACCCTAGTAAGGGATATAAGTCAAACTTCATTAAAAAAATATCAATTCTTTTGTTCTGCGACTATTCTTGCTCGGCGTGCTCAATTCTGCAAGCACTCTCAACAAGGGGGTGGAAAAAAAGAAAAAAAATCGTGGATCTAACAAGTAGTGCCTTAGTTTGTGTAGATCTATTTTACCAATTGATTTACTGTAGATATGCTATACACATGGATTATGACTATTTAAGCATAAATCAAATAAGCAGGGGTTTTTATTCTCACTAAAGTACATATAAAATTCCAATAATGAGATCCCAAAACTACACAACTCAATTATAGTGGAATTTAAGCTATTACAAGTTAGGAAAAAAAACACAAGCATATACATAAATACAAAATCCAAAATCCAAAATCCAAACAGACCTTAGCTATCATTTTTATATTTAATCTTTAACAACCAAAACCAGATGTAAGTATTCATTGAAAGTACCTGAGCATCCACCGCTGCAAATAATCTCCTTTTTTTGTATTTTTCCATTATTCACTTATGGATTTGATGGCGAACTATAGGAGCTTGGTGAAAAATGAAAATACACGGCATTATTCCACACTGGAATTGATGGAAGAGTACAGCCAAAATATGCAGTGTTGGTTTTCATTGGTTGAACTGGATCATATGTTGCTTTCACTGTTTCACAAACACATTTTTGGGGCAATACGAGTCTTACGCAGCTCATATGTACAATTATCCACTGATTGCTCAACTGTGCCAACAAGTCCAAGTTAAGTTTACTAGACTTATAAAATGATCCTTTTTTTGGAGCATTTAGATTTTTTTTCCAAACCCATCAAGTATTGTCGTATATGAAGCGAAATCAGAAACTAGCCCCTTCTCACTCAGTAGTTTATCAGAACCCTTCGTGCTTCCATGCTTATAATGCCCTTCTAAGAGAATATTGTAAGTAATATCATCTGGCACGACTCTCAAATTAAGCATCGCATCCAGGAGCACACTAGCATTTTTCATCTGCCCCTGCTTGCACAGCCCATCCAGCACCACATTATAAGTGACAACACCAGGCTTAAGCTCACTATTTTGCATCTCTCTGAGCAACTTAAGTCCCATTTTAATATCTCCTTTCCGACAAAACCCATCGATCACCATTGTGTAAGTTACCTCATTTGGTTCAAATCCCGCTTTCAACATCTCCCTTAGTGTCCTCTCTGCATCGACCGCTCGTCCTTCTTTACTAAACCCTGCAATTAGTGCTGTAAATGCCACAGTGTCAAGTTCTATTCCTTGACTAATCATTCCCTTCCTAAGTTCAATAGCTGATTCTAGGTCACCTTCTTTGCAATACCCATCTAAAAGTGTAGTATAAGTGATCTTGTCCGCCTTTAAACTTTTCTTCCCCATTTCGTGAACAAGTTTTCTTGCTTCCTTCAAATCTCCCACTATGCAAAGGCCATTAATAAGAGTGTTATAAGTAATTAAATCAGGCTTTAACCCTTTTCCCAACATTTTCTGATAGAGTTCCATGGCTACACTAATCTTCCCTTTCTTACATTGCCCATCAATTAATGCAGTGAACGTAACACCGTTCGGAACCAACCCTCTTTCACACATTTCCTCAAATAACTGTTTTGCTTCTTCCAATCTACAGTCTTTGCACAACCCGTCGATCAAAACACTGTAAGTATACACATCAGGAAATATTCTAGTCTTCGACATTACACTCTTTAATCTAAACCCTTCCTCCAAATTGCGTATTTTACAGTACCCATTAATCAAAGTATTGTAACTAACAACAGTTGGACTCAATCCTCTTTGACTAATCTCATCAAAAACCAACTGGGCTACTCTAATTTTACCCTCTTTACACAATGCATGCATTAATTTGTTAAAAACATACACATTCGACGGAAACCCACAATCCAAAATCTCCAAATATATTGCCCATGTTGCTTCAGGCGACGAATTCCTCGACTTCATCAAGTTATCAATAAGGCGCCGACACGATTCATAAGGGACTTGAAAACCATGTTTTCTAACTAGCCTAACACACTCAACAGCATCTGAAACAAAACCTGACTCTACATACACATTGATCAAAACATCAAAAATCACCAAATGGGGTTGTTTGTAAATAGTACAAGTATACCTGGCTTGAACAACAGCGTCAAAAATTGCCGAAACCGAGTAGATCCCTTTTCGAGAAACGAGGAAACTAAGGAGGGTTTGAGCTTCTGGGATCATTTGATGAGTACAGAGGAAATGGGTCATGATGATGTATGATTGAAGAGTGTGACGAAATCCTTGTTGGGTTGAAACCCATTGGAAGAAAGAGAGGAGAGATTGAGGGGTTAGAGAGAGTGGGTTTTGGGTTATGAGATCAATGATGTGTTGAGGTTTGAGAGATGGGATGAGGTTTTTGAGGGAGGTGTTGGTGTTGAGAGGTTTTGTTTGAGTGTTTTGTATTGCTTTGGAGATTGTTATAATGAGCTCTGGTTGTTGTTGTTGTTGTTGTGTTTGGTAATGAAATGCAGAGAAGGGGAGAGATCTTAATTGGCCAAATAGAGGTGAGAAGAGATGCTTTGTTGTTTTGAGGAGTTTCAGAGTGGCCATTTTGAGAGAGAGAGAGAGAGAGTTGGTGCTAAATGTATGTCGACAAGTCTGCAACATTTGGATTGCCCTGGGACTAGAGTCGGCCTAGGCCCAAGCCCAGGAGAGCCGCATGTACGACGCTTAGGGTCGACTGACCACTGAGCTAGTGGCTGTTAAGATCGGTGGATCAAAGTTAGTCCCATATTGGGAAATATGTAGTCTCACACAATGATGTAAGGAGATACATACTATTAAATTGCGCCAAAACCTTTTAAGAACAAAACCCTATACCTAGGTTGTACTAGGTGGTCAAGGTGGGGACAACATCAGTGCAATGGGAGCTCAATGGTGGCCACTCGGCTTTTACTACATTAGACCTTTATCGGTGTCCATTATTGCAAACCGAACCTCTTGAATTATGCATTAACAAAAATCCCCCACCTTCGAACACTTGAGTTTTTCTTGCCTTTGTGAATGGTTCGGAAATTTCCCAAATGACTCGAGTGCAAAAAATCGTGATTCCTAAAACACTTATATGCAACCCTATCCCCTATTATGACCCTATACCCGCCAAAAGTTGTTAAAGACAATTGAAAAGTGAAAATAATAATAAAAAACATCTGAAAAATAAAACTAATAATAAAAAATAGCTACAATATAAACGGTTGACAACCTGTCATATCACTGTTGTACTCTGCTACAGCTGACAAATGACGAATGCCATTTCTTTGCTACAATAATCTGAATTTCTTTTCTTCTACATACAATTATCATTTTACGCTCCAAAATTTTGGCATTTGCGCTCGAAGGAATTGTCATATGTGATTGGAAAAAGTAACATTCGTGCTACAAAATAAATAAATTGTGTCTTACCTTATCTCTTTATCTTTTTTCTCTCTCTCTCGCTATATATATATATGTGTGTGTTTTGCCTAAAACAGCTATCATCTTTGCACGGAAAAATGATCATCATAAAGTGTTTTACATCTTGCAAGGTCATCCATGATTATAGGGGTAACGACAAAGCTGCAAATAACGTGTCAAAAATTATAGAGTATTACATTACGATCATTCTATGCTCTTTTCCAGATGACCTGAAGAAGATCATTTTTTGATGAAGCTAATGACATTGTTTACTATAGGGAATAATGTTTTGTAACCTAGTCTTGTACATTCGTGTTTTGCGTCATTCCTTCACCTTTATTTTTCTCTTCCCCTCACCCCCCTCCTATTTCCTTCATCCTCTCTCCTCATCTCCATTTTCATTTATGCCTAATATAGCTGTAATTTTTATTTTTATTTTTTGTCATCTATGCCTGAAATAATTGACATTTGTGCTCGAAAATGTTATCATTTATGTTCGAAGGAAGTATCATTTGTGTTGTGCCCCGATATAATTACCGTATTCCACAGTGAAAATTAGTTTATGTAATATGTTTGTGTACGTCTGACGTAATTACATACACGGTGCTCGAAAAAAATATCATTTGTGCTTTGCCTCATCCCTTCATTTTTTATTTTTCTATCCCCTCCCCGAGGCCACGTCTCTCTCTCTCCATCTGCCATTCCTACTCTTTCCTCATTCCCTCTATCCCCTCTTACTGTATCTATTTTTTATCCACATCATTTTACACGTCAACAATGTAAAACACTATATGTAATTCGTTTGTGCCTAGTATAATTATCATCTTTGCTAAAATAATGTCATTCTTGCTCAAAGTAATTGTTATTTGTGCTCGAAAATGCTGCCATTTATGTTCGAAGGAAATATCATTTGTGTTTGCACCATATAGTTATCGTACTTCCACAATGTAAATAAGTATGTAATACGTTTGTGTCCGACACAATTGTCATTTATGGTACCCAAAAAAGTATCAATTGTGTACCACCCCTCTCCCTCTCTTTTTCTCTCTCTATTCTCCCATCTTTTGCTTTTATAATCTACCATCTTCTTCATATCATTCTTCTTCTCTTATCATATATACATCAACAATGTAGCGTAATCTTTGTAATTATTTTGTGCCCGACACATTTATCATTTGTGCAAAAAATAGTTGTCATTTGTGCTCCAAAAAAATATTATTTGTGCATCGCCCCAGTCTTACATTTTTTTTCCTCTTCTCTTTCTCTCTCTCTTTCCCTCCCATCTCCTGTTAAAGATGAACTCGAATTGATGGTTGTTTAAACGGATTATAAGTCATTCGAACGAGATGTTTGTTTTTTAGGTTGGAAACTTGGTTCCATCAAAGTTGTTCGAACGAGATGCTTGTTTATAGGGCTAGAAACTTGGTTCCGTCAAAGTCGTTCGAACGAAAACTGTGTAGGCTGGTTTTAAAAGTTCGTTTAGAACGTTGAGTTTACCTCGAGATCTGTTCTATTTGTAATAAGTCTTCCAAGTATATAAGGGAGACTTAAGTTATTTGTTAGCTTAATCTTCTGTGAGTTTAATTCTAGAGAACTAGGGTTTGAGAGATTTCGTTACAAAGCTTGAGGAAGATCGTGTGTAGCCTATTTGATCATAGTGGATTGTTCGTGGTAGTTTTCCACTTCCCTCATCCTGGAAAATACTTGTCTTTGTGTTATTCTTTATTTTGCCTATTTCTTGATTTGGCATATTCTGTGTATCGTTCTTGGCGTAGAAGGGAGAGTAGCTACCTCGATTCTCAATAATTGGTATCAGAGTACTTGTTACAGGGCTTGTGTGGTGAAGAGCCATGACTGATCAAGGGAAATTGAAGATCATGAAGTTCAATGGTTTAAATTTTGGAGTATGAAAGATGCAGATATAACATTATCTCTATCAGAAGGATCTTGACTTACCACTAGGTGGAATTGAGTTAAAGCCAGCAGATCATGATGCAGCTAAGTGGGCGTGATTGGATCGCAAGGCACTTGGAACTGTTAGGTTAACGTTATCATCTCAAAATATACATTTGATCTCTAAAGGTATGACAATGAAGAATTTGATGAAGACTTTGTTCTCTATGTACTTGGAACCGTCCGGGGCAAATAAGGTACATATTTTACGGTGCTTGTTTACTTTGAAAATGAAGGATAATGGTAGTATGCAAGCTCATATCAGTGAGTTCAATGCCATCCATGCTCAACTTGAATCTGTGAAAATTACTTTTACTGAGGAGGTGACAGCGTGTGGGCTCTTTTAAGGCAAATGCCTGAGAGCTGGGAAGGGTTTATTATAGTTGTGAGCAATTCATAGTGGAAGGAAGAAATTAAATTTGACACTATAGTCTCTTTGATTATGAGTGAATAGAATAGGCGTAAAATATCTGAACCCTCTTCGAGTTCAAACGGCAGTGCGTTGAACATCGAGGAAAGAGGGAGGTCTTACAGAAAAGGGCTGAAATATAGATTCACAGTCAAGAGGAAAGTCTAAGCCACCCGGTGCATGTTAGACTTGTGGAAAGAAGGGTCACTTTAGGCAAGATTGTAATTCATCTAAAAAAGTTAATGATGAGGAGAAAGAAACAATGAACCTTAATGAGGAGGTTAGTTCTGATGAGGCTCTACTACTTTCGTGTGACGATGTTAATAAATTTTGGATAGTTGATTTAGGCGCCTTATTCCATGCTACTGCAAACGTAGGTTTCTTAACTAATATTGTTAAAGGCAACTTCAGTACAGCTTTTCTTGTAGATAAGAGTGCATGTAATCTTACTGGAAAGGGAAATGATAGGTTAAAGTTGCCTTCAGAGGTAACGTTGGTTTTGAAGAATGTACGACTTGTACCCAAATTGGGGCGTAACCTTATGTAAGTACCTTTGGTGCTACCTTCTGCAAGATTATAAAGGGGGCTATGGTTGTAGCTCGAGGCTTAAGACAAGGAACGTTGTATACAGCACAAGGTACAATTTATACTATTTATGCAACCACTCCAGGGATTGATACAAGTACTTGGCACAAACGGCTCGGTCATATGAGTGGAAAGGGGATGAAGATGATGGTAACAAAGGGAAAGCTAGAGGGTCTTGATGAGGTTGATCTTAAGTTTTATGAAGAGTGTGTTCTTGCGAAGCAGAAGAAGGTTAGTTTCAAAATAACTAGAAGACCAAGGAAACCTGAAAAACTGAATCTTGTTCACACAGATGTTTGGGGGCCAACCAAGGCATATTCTCTTGGTGGTTCTCATTATTATGTTACTTTTATTGATGATATTACTCGCAAACTGTGGCTCTAGTTTGTGAAGAACAAATTAGACGTGTTTGGTAAATTTAAGAAGTGGAGGGCTCTAGTTGAAAATGAAACCAGCTTGAAACTGAAGTGCCTTAGGTCAAATAATGGGGAAAAATACTATAGTGACAAGTTCAAAGACTTTTGAGCATCAATCGGGATTAGGCGACAAAAAACTATTCTTGGAACATCGTAACAAAATGGTGTTGCAGAATGCATAAACCGAGTCATAAACGAAAGAGTGAGGAGTATGAGACTTAACGCGGGATTGCCAAAATATTTTTGGGCGAATGCGGTTAGTACGATGGCGTACTTGATTAACAGAGGGCCTTCAACGACTTTGGATTTATGACTTCCTGAAGAAGCATGGACCGGTAAAGAAGTAAACCTTTCTCACTTGCATATTTTAGGTTCTACCTTATATGTGCTTGATAATTCAGATGCAAAGACAAAGTTAGATGCAAAGTCAATGAAATGCATATTCATTGGATATGGTGGTGATAAGTTTGGGTACACTTTTTTGGATGCGAAGAATCGAAAAGTCATCCGAAGCTGTAATGTTTCATTCAATGAGGAAGTTTTGTATAAAGACTTCAAAGTACCTGTAGAAAGGAATCGAAGTGAAGCAGCAGAAAGTGTCGACATTAAATCTGAACCCTCTTGAGAGGTTGATGAAGAAGTCGTGGCTGAGTTTGATACACCGGATCAAGGTGAGGAACCTAATGATCTAGACATTCTAATAGTACTTTAAAAGGAGTCGAGAATTGTAAGAATTTCGGCTAGGTATGTTACCTCCTTATATCACTTGTTACTTACAGATGGTAGTAAATCGAAAAGTTATAAGGAGGCTTTAGATGTGGAAGCCAAGAACAAGTGAGAGCTTGTTATGGATGATGAGATGTAGTCATTGTCAGTAAATCGAACTTAGGATTTAGTTCTGTTACTGAAAGGGAAGAGAGAATTGTACAACAAGTGGGCATACAGACTAAAACAGGAATCTAATGGTTCAAGGAGATTCAAGGCTGGACTTGTGGTGAAGGGTTTTCAGCAGAAATAAGGCATTGATTTTGGTGAGATCTTTGCTCCTGTTGTAAAGATGTATACTATTCAGGTTGTGATGAATATAGTTGCAGTTAATGATTTACATCTTGAGCAGCTTGATGTCAAGACAATATTTCTTTATGGCAACCTTGATGAAGAAATTTATATGAAGCAGCCAAAAGGGTATTCAGTTAAAGGGAAATAAGATCTTGTGTATATTATCACGAAGAGCTTATATGGTTTGAAACAAGCGCCGATGCAGTGGTATTTGAAGTTCGAACAATTCATGTCCAGAAATGGTTATTCGAAAAGCAATACGAATCACTATTGTTTTATAAAAAAATACGGGGAACTCATATATAATTCTACTTTTATATGTAGATGATATGTTGGTAGCAAGTGTCGACATGGGAGAAATTGTCAAGTTGAAGGAACAGTTGTTCTGGGAGTTTTCTATGAAAGACTTGGGTGCTGAAAAACAAGTCCTTGGTATGCGTGTTACACAAGATAGAAAGCTGCGAGAATTAAAGTTATCTCAAGCTGAGTACATCGACAAGTACTTAAGCAGTTTAACATGGATGGTTCTAAGGTTGTTAGTACACCATTGGGAGGCCACTTTAAATTGTTAAGGGAGTGTTGTCCGAAGACGCAGAAGGATCGTGATGAGATATGAAAGGTTTCATATCAATCAAGGGTTGGTAGCCTTATGTACGTTATGATTTGTACGAGACCAGATATTGCCCAAGCTATGGAAGTTGTTAGTAGGTATATGAGTAATCCAGACAAGGAGCATTGGAGAGTTGTGAAATGGATATTTAGGTATCTAAAAGGGACTCAAGATATGGTATTATGTTATGGGGGTTCTCTGATATGCTAACAGGGTTTTGTTGATTTTGATATGGCGGGTGACATTGATAAGCGGAAGAATACTATTGGTTTCGTATTTACATTGGGAAGTGGTACGGTTACATGGGTTTCTAATGTACAAAAGATTTTAGCTTTGTCTATAACGGAGGTAGAATATGTTGCGGCTACGAAAATGTGTAATGATATGGTTTGGCTTAAAGGGTTGATGAAAGAGCTAGGTAAAGAATAACATTCTCCTAAGTTGTATAGTGATAGTCAAAACGTTATACACTTAGGGAAAATTCGACTTTTTACTCTATGACCAAGCATATTGATATTCAATATCATTATATTCGTTCGCTCTTCAAGGACGGTGTGTTGAAGATTGTGAAGATTCATACTGATGTAAATCTGACCGATATGTTTACGAAGGTAGTGACTTTTCAGAAGTTGATGACATTTACAACTTCTGTGGGTCTTCATGATTGAAGGTCCATGTAGTACAAGCAATTCATTTGGAGATCTGAAGATGGGTTACGGTAGTTTTGATTTCAAGTGGGAGATTGCTAAGGGTGAACTCGAATTGATGGTCGTTCGAACAGACTATAAGTTATTCGAATGAGATGCTTGCTTTTTAGGTTAGAAACTAGGTTATGTAAAAGTTATTCGAATAAGACTGGATATCATTCGAACGAGATGCTTGTCTCTAGGTCTAGAAACTTGGTTCTATCGAAGTCGTTCGAACGACTCTAAGCTCGTTTGAATGAAAACCGCGTAGGTTGGTTTTAAGAAGTTTGTTTGGGACGTTGAATTTGCCTCGAGATTCGTTCTGTTTGTAATAAGTCTCCTAAGTATATAAGTGAGACTTAGGTTATTTGGTAGCTTAATCTTCTGTGAGTTTAATTCTAGAGAACTAAGGTTTGAGAGACTCCATTACAAAGCTTGAGGAAGCTTGGAGAGGATCGTATGTAACCTATTTGATTATAGTTGATTGTTTGCGTGGAGTGGTTTTTCATCCGTAAGGGTTTTCCACTTTCCTCCTCTGGGAAAATACTTGTCTTTGTGATCTTCATTTTGTTTATTTCTTGATTCGGTGTATTCCACGTATCGTTCTTGGCATAGAAGAGAAAGTAGCTACCTCGATTCTCAGCATCTTCTTCCTCATGTCCCCACATTTCCATATTTTAAGACCATATATGTTTGCCATTTTGCTGTGACTTAGGAAGACGATTTTTCATTCATTAAGAGTGTTTGATTAAACATTTCCATGAGAAAATGATAATTATCTTGGAATATTTTCTATGAAATGAAACATACCCTATTGGAGAGTAGAGAAGAAGTAAACATAATTGTTAAGTTTATAGTTTATTTGTATTTGAGTATATATTAAAGGCATATATTAAATTAATTATCTTTATTTGAGTTGATGCGACTGGTTCAGGTGACAAATTATTGCCACACCTATGACAGTATGTAACCTGCAGTGGTGAAAAACTGATTTTCTATGTAAATAAAGGTGTTAGGGGGAAAAAGAGGAAATCATCTCACTTTGTCATTTATGCAAAGTGGTAAGTACTAAGAGTTGGGTTTGGCCCAAGGTCGGAACCCAACTGGGTTGGGGTGTCTCCACAGGACTTCTAACATGCCCATTTAAGTTAAGGCTTTATGGGGAGAGTTTACAGTGAGTTATTTATATCCTACAAGGGTTTAATATTGTAACCTAGTAGACAGCCCACAGGGTTTCTATCAATAATATAAACTTCTATTTTCTCTCATATTACATGTGTGTGTATGTTAGGATATATTTTCTTATTATCTAACACGTTATCAGTATCGTGAACAAGAGGTAGTGGATCAAGGAAGAAAAAGCTCTCCAAGGAACGTTTTTTGGAGAGAAAAAAAATTAAGTTGTGGAGAGGTAATTTTTCTTCAATTTTTTGTTGTTGGTATTAATGCATTGATCTCATGTAT
Organism: Kingdonia uniflora; assembly: GCA_014058105.1. Lineage (NCBI taxonomy): Eukaryota > Viridiplantae > Streptophyta > Magnoliopsida > Ranunculales > Circaeasteraceae > Kingdonia > Kingdonia uniflora. The sequence goes on from JACGCM010002114.1 coordinate 1,854,906, forward strand.
AGGATACTAGATTTGATTGTAAGAAAATTGGTTAACTTATATGAGATATAAGAATAATAATAAATACAGATCAAGTATTTTACGATAGCTTATAGGATATTAATGATATTCCCCTAGGATACTAATTATTATGACAGGGGGTCAAAGATAATATGAAATGAAAACTAATTTATAATACGACTAGGAGTCATATCTAAAACACATTAAATGTCAGGGACATTAATTATAGATCATTTGGGAATTGACTTAGTCTTATTACTAAAAACTTGGTGTTCGAGGAACGAATTTTATGTATCTAGGTGCAATTACATGTTACTTGATAATATTTAGAGGTATATATGCACTAATAGCAACTTATAGTACCCTAGAATGTTAGTACAAAGATAAGATCAATCAACCTATTCTATGAACTCAACAGACTTCGTGGTGGGACCACTTATCTGTTAAATATCTAATACCCCTCATATTTATAATAAATTGGTAATTTGGCTAGAACATACAAACCTTATATGAACTTTAGGGATTAAAACACCCTAGTAGTTAGATAAGGATCAAAACATCGAGTGGTTTTGAATAGCCGTCTTGGCTAAAACTCTATTAAAATACGCTTTAAGGTTAAGATCACTATTTTACAAGGAAAAGTTAGGATGCTTAATAGAATCTCATGAGTATAAAGCCATGAACAAGGTTCACTTGCAAGTAATGATTGGGAATCGTGTATTTCATTGCGCTATATACTATGAACCACAAGTAATGATTGAAAATATACTTAATAAGATTTCATGATCATAGGACATACACAACATTCACCTACAAGTAATGATTGAGAATCATTGACTTGAATACTATGAATTGCCTTTATGCAAGATATGGTATTGATCTACATGCATAGCAGATGTTGGCGACACTTAAAATATTGAGTACCTTTCATACTGCAATTCTATTTTGATTATAATAATCTTGACCTGTATGGATACTGAAATCGATATGTTATTATAGAATCTGGACACAACTATTGTTAAGAACAATGAGTCTTTGATTGATAAAGTAGGAGCTTTATCTGTATGGATTACCCTATACTATTATAGCATTATATGACTACAACAGAATTTTTATTTGGCAATACAACTCCACTATGATGTTATATGGAGAAATAGTTGAGGTAGACAGAGATATTAGAAATATTTTGTTAACTTTCCATGCTTCAAATAGTGCGCTTTCGAGGCAATATTTGATAGTTCACTGTGCACGCAGACCTGATTTAAGTTTTCTTCATTCTGAGAAAAATAATAAGTTACTGGTTAAGAACCACAACTTATGCTTACTGGAGTAAACATATGCCAGTGTCGCACAATGTTGGATTTAGTGATGGGGGAAGCTACGGACAGGATCGCTACCGTAGATATACGAGAGGTGATAACAACAATAGAATTTAATTTCTAGCCATTAGTAGCCAGAGGTAAGGGGAACAAGAAGTTCACCAATGGACCATAATGGTAAGGAAAAATTTAAAACTGGATACGAGATAGTCGGGTATTGGGCGCGGGATTGCAATACGTACACTAATTTAGGAGAGATCAGTATCGGGCTTATCGCATGATCGCAGCTGGCGCATACCCTACTACAATAGAGGCTGCGGCCTTAGACTTCTCCCATGATACTAATACAGCTTTGGATCAAGTTCTATGGGTGATCAGTAGCAATTTCTCAGTAGTTGAGTAATGTCACATAGAGAGCATTGCCAAGTAGTAACTTTACTTATTGCATATTAGTTGTTTTACTTTATTAGTACTATCTTTGACTGAGTTGGGAACTCTTCACTGGTAAGTTTAATATAATGCTCATGACATGCACTTGTTCGACATCACATCTATGAAATTATTTTTTAATTATGAGAATTTATTGCTTGGGAAGTAGATAAATTTCATGTATGATAGTTGATTTATTATCTACAACCTACCTTATGAATCTATCTGCTCCGCTCATAGAGAATTAATCGATAATCAGATGAGTGGCGATATATGTCTAAGAGATAGTAGTACCACGCACTCGATCCTTTTGAGATATGGACATATTTATTGTGCCACGCACTCGACCAACATGATAGAAGGCACTGAGAGTGTCACGCTATTACTCCCTGAGAGTACGATACAAGGTATCTAGTCCATTTTATACACTATAAATCCAACCGAATGTTATAGAGTTTTTGGGATACACACAATAATGGTTATCACGTAAAAATGATAGGAGAAAATGACAGCCAAACTCTGTGCATTCCCTCCACGTCTAAAGGTTAGAACACGCTATTGGAACAGTTTCCAATGTACTCCTTCAGCTAGGATAATGAGGAGGATTATTGGGAATGCATCTCAATTTTCCTTAAAAGGGGACAAAATCTAGAGAGTGTACATATAACGATTGCCTTTAAGGAAAATCTATTTTTTGTCCTAGTATGACCAAGGTGGAGTGGGATCTATAGCTTTTTTGCCAAATGCATCCATGAAGACACACGTGAACCTATCCATCCACATAGTAGCCCACTTGAGTATTTATGGTCATAATAGACTTATCTTGTAGATGGTCTTACATTTACCTATTGTTAAAACCTAGGAATGCAACGTAAACAAGACTTCTCACTCAGATCATTCGATATTGTAGGCTAAGTTCTTGAATTGACCAAATAAGTCGATTCGACTTGATGGAGCTTGCGAGGTTAGCTCATAGGCTTTTGATGATTATTTAACCATTAATGGGATAGATGATTGAGCATCATGAGTACCACATTCTATACCCAACTCGGGTTGACGGAGAACATAATCAAGTGATTGAGGTTAATCGTTTGACCACTGTTATTATGATCACAGCTTCCGACTAGTGTATGGGTTATGCATTTTTGCTCCCTGTAATACTGATTAGGATTCGTCTGATTGTAAATCATCAAAGTTTTCCCAAAACGACTAGTAACTGGGTGGGATCCCAGTGTCACCCTTCTGTACACATGTCTATGTGCCGTGCAGGTGTCAAGGACATCTTTGCAATGCATAAAATTGGGTCCCCAACGTTGGCTTGGTATTATGTGGGTTATGATTTGTATCTATCACTAGATATTTAAAACCCATTGGCGACGTATATATACTACAAGATAGATTGCAACTTTGATGAGACAACATTCCCAGCATTGGGGAAGATATGATAGCAAATGCTAAAGATATTTCTAAGATTAGTTGGAAAACACCATCATTGTTTCATCTAGATCCCTTTATATATGTTAAGTAACAATAAGGTCTAACGGATTCCACACCTGCAATAGGTCGTAAATAAATTTCCACACACATTAATAGACACTATCGAAGTATCGTAGGTGTATGTACATGTAAGTAATGCACCTACACAACTGAACGTTCTAAGGGAATTAGTATGCATTCCTGCAAATAAATTTGAGGCTCTCACTTAGTGAGGAGCACCGTTAGAGAAAGTATTATGAGCCGGGGAGCGGCAGAATAAGAGATAAATATGACTAATGGTGTTGTCGGTTCATCAGGGATGGAACCACCCATCGACGATGCAATAGTAGCTACACAACCAGTTGATGCATTACGATACAAGCCTGAGGTAGCACATACGTACAATAATAAGTAGATTTCGATCTATTAAAATTCTGTAATGGCACAATGTAGGATCGTTCAAGGGTAATTTATCGATAAGGTATTCACATTCGCTGCTATGCTCGCCATCAAGGATGAGAATTAAAAACCACTTATTGTAAACGACAGTGTGTTGTTGTACATTGGCCAAAGTGGGTATCTAGGATCCATGCGGAGCTCAGCTTGCTAACATAATGTGAAGTGATGTCATAAAGCCTGTCAACTATAAATGAGAATGGTATGAAACCTTAATTAACTCAAAGAGAACATTAGGTCAATGCAAGACTAGTTGCTCATAAATTTTCTCCGAGGCCTGGCATCAATTACGATGAGACCTATTCTACGATTATGGATACTATAACGTTTTGGTACTTCATCAGTTTATCAGTTGTCAAGGTCAAGCTAGACATACGTCTTATGTGATTACTACATATCTATATGGGAAACTAGATATAAATATCGGCATAAAGCTACCCAGGGTGATATAAGCTTACGAATGTAATTAAGCCCCACACACGAGGTGCGTATGTAATAAAATTGGATAAGTAGCTATTGGCTTGAATCAATCAGGGCTCATCTGACACAGTAAGCTTACTGATATTTGAAGGTTGGGGACTTTACAAAAAGTCTTATATGTCCATGTGTTCTCTCAAGAACACAGATGTTGGATTAAGTCATCATAACACTTTACTAAATGATTTGGATATCATCAAAACTCTGGGGGAGATTGCGAGAGCTGCTGATTACCTTGGGAAGGATTTTGAAATGAAAGGCATTGAGGAAATCAAGTATTATCTCGATTTGCAGATCGAACATCTTGGTACTGGCATACTCATACACCAAGTGATATATACTGAAATAGTTATCTAACACTTCAGTATGGATACAATACACGGTGCTAAGTCATTTATGGTCGTCCGTCACTTGAACATGGACAAGGACGCCTTCCACTATCTAAATGGGGAGAGAAACTCCTAGTGCTAGGGTGCCATAACTAGGAGGTATTTTGCTATATTTAACAGGTATACTAGACCCGATGTTTCATTCACAGTGAACTTTTTGGTATGCCATAGTTATGCTCATACCCAAAGGCACTGGAATGAGATCAAACACATTCTGAGGTATCTGATCAACATGAAAGACTGGGGTATGTTCCATCCAAAAAATGGTAAACGTAAAATTACTGGGTACGTCGATGCAAGATACTTATTAGACCCACATATAGGTCATTATCAGATGGACTATGTGTTTATGTATGGGGACAGGGGTGAATTTTCCCTCCCACCCCCTCCAAGAATTTTGCTAAAAAGTGCCTATATATGTATAAAATAAATAACAAATATGTATATTTTTTTTTGTTCAAATGACATCAAGGAATGTTAGCTTAACTAGTAAAGTGTGAAGCTCCTGATACAAGAGTTTAAGGTTTAATTCTTGATGTTATTAAATTAGAACCTTATTTTGATGTTTTTTTTTTCACCTTACGTTAATCATGTCATTGTCGCAAAAAGCTTATATTTTTTACGAGAGGAAAAGTGGATCCAAATAATTTGCTAGTCAAATATAATGCTATATTTAATTGATTTTTAAGCTTAAAATAACGTTAAATGGCAAAATAAAATAAAATAAAATTAGGGACTCCGCCCCCAAACCCCTGAATACTATAATATAATTCAGTCATCACATTCACCCCCACCCCCCCCCCCCCCCCCCCCCCCAACCAACATGAAATCCTGACTCTGCCCCCTATACGAGGATACAACAAACTATTGGAGACCGATGAAGCAGATGATGATTGCTACATCTCGAACCATATGAAGATTTCTGCACTTCATGAAACTGGCAAGAAATGATGGTTGCGTTCCATGATACATCACATCAACTGAAGTTGTACATGTAACATGTTCTATATATCCAAGATAAACCATCGACTATCTATGAATACAACTTGGCTTGTATCATTCAAGCCAATGATAATTTTATCAAAGACGACAGAACGAAGTACATTTTACTGAAGCCTTTCCATACTTATGAATTACAAAGGCGAATGAGATTGACGTTGTTCAAGACATTTTAGAAGGCAACTTTGCAAACCTATTCACGAAGACTCATGCACCAACTACGTTCAAGATGATGATGGTACACAGAATCGTCATACAAAAGTTTTTATTCATTAATATCTCGGGGAGATACATCTCAGGGAGATAGATCTTGGGGAGATCGACGTCTGGAGGAGTAGTCTCGACCTGACGTTGACACATGCGTGTTGTATTCTTTTTCCTGATAGTGCAGTTTTGGTCCCAGGGGGGTTTTACTGACTAGAGGTTTTGATGAGGCAACATATACGCATCCACAACCCATACATGACATATGATTGCATTTTTTCCTTGCACAGCTTTTTGCCCAAGGAGGTTTTGCTGAGTAACACCCCAAGGGGGAGTGGTACGAGTTGGTCCGGCCCAAGGTGGGAGCCCACTGAGTTGGGGTGTCTCCACTGGACTCCTAACAGGCACATATAAACTAGAGCCTTATGGGGAGAGTTTAGAGAGTTATTTATATCCTACAAGGGTTCAATATTGTAACCCTGTAGAACAACCACAAGGTTTCTATCAATAATATAAAGCTCTCTTTTCTCTCATATTACATGTGTCTATGCTAGGATAGATTTGATTGTTATCTAACAGTCAGGACTATTGTCAATTTTGATAAGGACTATTGTCAATTTTGATATAGTGGGCAATTATTTGAGAAATTTCTGTTCGTGATTTTACATGATGTACAAATAAAATATAAATATGAAGTCTACCACTGTTGTTCATATAGTTAATAGATAAAAAAAAACCCTGGGAAGCAAGATATGCTCTAAGCAGTATTTTGGGATGTTACAAGTCGTGGACTATATGATATTGTTTGTGTTTATAGGGAGACTAGCAGGGTTGTTAATCACCTAATCACCTGGCTAAACTCCTCTGCAGCTCTTTTTTCTTTTTTGTTATTACTAGCTTATTTGATGAGGAACTCAAAAGGATTAAGATGGGAAAGCAGAAGGTCTATCAAACAATATTCATCATTACTCTATCATATCTAAGTATTTATTTGCGGAAAATTTAAAGTCTGTGTACATGAATTTTGTTTCAGGACTAAGAAATTTAGTCCGATTAAGTCATGCCCTTCTTATGCTCAATCTCATGACAAGAGTTTGAGTAAGACATACAACCCACCACACCGCAATACTTGTATGAGTAGAAGAATTACCTATAGTACCCGATCTTCATTAACAAAGTTTGAAAACATTTGTTTTAACTTGGATGCAACAGCAAGATGTGCTTGAAGATATGAGATAGTGGAGAAAACTGAAGATGAGTGTCAATAATTTTTCTGAAAAGAAATTAAAATTCTAGTTACGGGAATAAAAAAAACAGGTATGATGATGTATTTTTTGTTTGTCATCAGTTCTATATCGTAATCTGCAATGTTTCTTTAGTCACTGTTACATCGTATATGTTTACTGGATCTTTTATTTTTTATTTTTTATCCTAACATAATCATAGAAATGAATTAACACTCACTCATAGAAACAAATAGTCAAATTAGTTAGCTCATTAAACACAGAAATCACCCATATCGTCTGAGTCATAAATTTGGCAAAGACGCATGTTATTTGTGGCATATCCAATCCAGTCTCTTTTGGCATGTTGTATCCAGTCCTTTAATTGATAATTGAACTTCACTATATGTTTTCTTGTCTCCATTATCTAATAAAAATTAATTTATTTTCACCTTCAGATTTCTCCGACTTCTATAAAGTACATGACTTCTATGAATTTGTTGATGTGAAGTTTCCATTATCCTACAAAGATTAGGGTCGTGAAGGTATAACAGTTTTTTTCCTCTATGATTTTTTTTTCCATATACTTACTAAACTTAATTATTTTTTTCTCCAGATCACTTTAAATTGGCATAATGTAAAGCATTTAATCTGCAACAAAAAAGGTGCATATCATGCTTGCACATTATAGTATTCAATGAGCGCCCAAGAGTACATGTCCAAAGAATTTTTCTCAAATGACATACTTCAACATACAAATCCCCTAGCAATTAAATCCTCAAAAATGGAACATAAAGTTAGAAACAGTTCGCCAACTTGACTCAGCTAGGAGGATTAGCTACTCAACACCTAAAGGCTTATTTTTCACCATTTTATGTGAGAGCCGGGCAATATGTTGAGTGAGAGCGAGATAACAAATGACAGAATGTTATGCTTAATCCACATGTAACTGTTTTGTGCAAAGAAAAAAAATTCTTACAGTTATTAGGAAAAGTTTGTAGGCATTGTGTGCCCACTCGTAATTGCGACCATTCCCAAAAATAATCATGCACCTTGATTTAGTGCATAAAATGTTGTTAGGGCTTTCTGAGAGTTCAGAATATATGCTAGAGCTTCTTGTTCCAGTTATACAGAATACTGTATACCTTATTTCAAATGGCACTCGTGTGCAGTAAAGAAGCTTTTCGAAGTTGTTCTTAATTTTGATGAGATCAACCTAATCGTGTAGCACTTTGGAGGTTTTTCCTTAAGTTGGGACGAGGATTACAATCATATTAAATCATGGCTGTAAATAATGACTTAAAAGAACAGTCTAGGCTAGAAAGACAATTTTCTTTATATCCATATGGCTCGGGCACATAGCTCTGTTCTTTAAACCCTACGTCCCGACCTCAAATTTGATACGGAATTCGGAATTGGCACATGGCTTGGGCCAGATATGTTAAGCGATCTAATAACAACACTGAACGATACTTGGTTGTCGTTATTGTTAACATGTTCGATGATCATAAATGTTTGTTTTAAAGCTTTCTCGCTAAACCATTGAGATTGTCCTACAATGGAGAGAAAAAGTAAAGCGGGAGTGGAAGAGATGAAGAGTGACAGACGACGAACACAAATTTGTAACATCTTTCTGTTTTACCTTTCCCCTCAAAAAAACACTCCCTTCGGTCATCTAATTACACCTGAGCCGGTGGTCAAATATAATCGGAGTCAATATTGGTTATTTACTCCATGAAGTTGAAATATTCTTAACAACATTGTTGATGTGCTTTGAGCTTAAACTAACGTGGCACGTCCCTAATAGGGTCGTTTACCACCCGTTTGATCTATATTTATTTTATGTTTTAGCTTATGCACTATTGAAGATGACCAACTTGTTGGTTTTAAAAGTTTTACTTTTTTAGGTTAGTTTCTTAATTGGATTAGTAGTTAGAGTTATTGTAGGACTGATACTAGGAAACTAGGTTATAACTTATAAGAGAGAGGGTGGTGTAAAGTTTAGTTGGCTAGAGTTGTTTTGTTTATGAAAGAGTTGTGTTTTCCTTTGAATTAACCCTAGTAGAGATCTACTTCAAACTAAGTGTAAATCGAATACGAATTAAGCTTCCGCGTTCGTAGATTTACATTATAAACATTGACTGATTTCTCATTTTGATACTTCAGATGTGTTTTAGTTTGAATTTTATGAAGGGTAGTTAAGATAAAAGAAAACAAATACGTAGGTGTAATAGCCTAATTTTGTGATTCGAACTTAGTCTTTACACCAAAGATATTCAGAACGATTAGCAAATAAAGAATAACAATTAACACAAGGTTTAGCGTGAAAAACCTTTGAATAGGTTAAAAACCACGATCTCTCTTGAGGATTTGGGAAGAGAAAGAGAGAGAGAGATTTTATTGAGGATTGCTAACTATTACAATGGGGTTATGAATAGTTCTGTATAGGGTTTGAGTGAGCATTCATCCGTCCTTCATCTGGGATTCTCTAGTCCTATTTATAGGTCTTATAATATGATCGTTTGACGACCATTATTGTCTTTAATGATGAACGTTATAATGTATATTTGATAATCTTTAAACGGATTATATAACAGTCTGAGCTTACTATTTTGTAACGGCTCCATTGATGACAGTACGTTTCCTAAACTCGAACTATTGATGTAGAGATCGAAAGTAACTGTAACATGTCTTCAATAGTGCCACGTGTATGTTGATGAGGTCGAGTGGTCATATGATGATCGAAGATAGAGTATGAGTCCAAGATGCGGAATAAGCTACTACAACCGCTCCCTCTCAGCCAACAGTACGAGAAACATTGTGGGCGAGTGGTGTTGGTTGAGAAGTTTTATTAATACTGCAATTAATACCCGTGAATCATTTCCAATACGTCTTCAAGAATATCTGTTTTTGATTTTTAGGTTTTCTAGAACCAATAGTTTTAGTCAATTTTGCTGCATGGGGAATCTTCCCGACGTTGGGAATTTGGAGGGCCGACTTTAATGCTGACTGTAACATAAAGAGCTTTCCGATTAGTGTATGATGAACCAAGCTTTCTCCTGAAATTTCTTCTGCATCTCTCTTGTGTTAAGTGTTTTTACTGTAACTTAAAAGATTCTGAGTGTTGAGAATATGGTAATAATAAGGCACCAATCTTGGGAGGCTAGGATTCGAAGAAAGATAGAAGAATTATGCATAAGGTATTTTGGATACCAGCCTTTGCATCTCTCGACGCCAATTCTCGTGTCTCCTATATATCAACGTATGATATATGAAGAGGCGATGAAGGCGGGGGATGACTATTATCAAATGGTGCACTTCTACTATCTGTTGACATCTGAGGCAGAGTGCTATAATGGCTACGGTTACTGGTTGAGGAAGCTGTTACAGCTGAAGATGAAGCGGCAGGCGTTCGACCGAGAAAGTCTCATCGGTATCCTACAAGTGAGTGGGTCTTGTCTAAGAAATAAGACTCTTCGTCTATCTCTACCATGCGGGGTGGTGGGGGTTATGGTGGAAGAGGTGGTGGCGGCGGAGGTTTTTCTTTCAGGGACCATAAATATTGGCCATGAAGAAGATTATTCCGCTGGTGCCGTAATTCTTTGGTTATTTTCAATTCCACCGTTTCCTAGCCCATTCCTGCAGGGGATCAGAGTTTGAAAGTTGCTTCAATTTTGTATCTTCTTCCTTAGTGACTGCTGAGAAGTATTTTGAACTGTAACTTGATGTAGTTTGTAAAGTTATTTGTGAACTATCTGAAATATCAGTTATCTGTAAAGTAGTCTGTAAGAAATATTCGAACTAATAAAATGTCTTCATTTTGTCATGTTGATGTTGTGTTGCTAATTTGTAGAGTTTTCTGTGTGAACTGGTTTGTTGGGTATGCTAAGAAAATAATAATTCAACCTGTGGATGAAGCAAAAATAAGAGGAGAATATGTGAGTGTAAGAGACTTCCTATTTTGATGGAGTATAGATCGAACTGCGAGGATCGTGGTATGTAAGTCTTTAAAGGTAGTAAAGTTTGAGACCGAAAAATAGAGAAGTTTGAAAAAGTAAGGAGGTTTTTTGATGAAGGTAGGGAAACAATTATCTTTGTTAGGGTATAAGTATGTTCACGAGCTGTTAATTCGAACTGACTGAAAATGGCCCGGCTGTGTGGAAGTAAATGATATTTGTATGTAGGGGTTACTGCTGGACATGCTTGATTGGATGTTGCGATCTTCGTATCTCTGTGAATAGACTCTGAGTAGATGTTTCATGTATGGAAAATATGAGCTATCACAATATTCTGAATCTTTTGTATATATTCTTCTTTCCGAAAAATTTTCTTACAAAATATACCCTCCAGCAAAATCTATAGGGCGATTTAGATTCGGAGAGATCCTCATGTTGTCTATATAAAGTAGGGATCCTTGGCTGCTATGTCTTGTATCTTCTGTAGGGACAAGTTGCTGTGAAGGTAGTGTAAGTAACCCTGGTGAGGACGCGTTCTCAGTGTGTACGTCATGCAAAGGAAGGTAGGTTCTTCATCAAGGTCGATGAACTTCGTGAATGGTACTTTTGTCATTTGCCTTATGATGCCATTTTACTGAAATGGCCGTTAAAGCTGAATGGCCTAGATGATGAAGGTAAACGGGCAGAGTATGATCGTTTTTTCTAGTAAATGTTTGTTTTAAAGCTTTCTCGCTAAACCATTGAGATTGTCCTACAATGGAGAGAAAAAAGAAAGCGAGAGTGGAAGAGATGAAGAGTGACAGACGACGAACACAAATTTGTAACATCTTTCTATTTTACCTTTCCCCTCAAAAAATACTCCCTTCGGCCATCTAATTACACCTGAGCCGGTGGTCAAATCGGAATCGAAGCTAATACTGGTTATTTACTCCCTAAAGTTGAAATATTCTTAATAGCATTGTTGATGTTATTTGAGCTTAAACTGACGTGGTACGTCCCTAATAGAGTCGTTTACCAACCGTTTGATTTATATTTATTTTATGCTTTAGCTTATGTACTATTGGAGATGACCAACTTGTTGGTTTAAGAAGTTTTACTTTTTCTAGGTTAGTTTCCTAATTGGATTAGTAGTTAGAGTTATTATAGAAGTGATACTAGGAAACTAGGTTATAAGAGAGAGGGTGGTGTAATGTTTAGTTGGTTGGAGTTATTTTGTTTATAAAAGAGTTGAGTTTTCCTTTGAATTAACTATAGTAGAGATCTACTTCAAACTTAGTGTTAATCGAATACGAATTAAGCTTCCGCGTCCGTAGATTCACATTATAAATTTTGACTAGTTTCTCATTTTGATACTTCGAATGTGTTTTAGTTTTAATTTTATGAAGGGTGGTTAAGATAAAAGAAAACAAATACCTAGGGATAAAAAACGTCCATGAGTCCCATGCCTATGCTGCGAATGACTCACGGGGTTTTACCATGACAGTGAATGGCAAGTGCACAATCAAAAGATAATACTCATACAAATTTATTAGCAGTTAAAATTAATTGTTAGATAAATCCCAGTTAGAAATGAAAACCAAAGATGAAGTTCAATCTAATTCATGCAACAATACTTCTTATTGAAGATACAAGACATTTCGTAACCATGCTCATACCTCCACCACCTATAAGCATTCTCATGCGAGTACGTCCGACCAAGCTTTATGAAGTAAATCCTTTCCAACTTATACACAAAATAACACATCTTATTTGCCAATCAACTTATAAATGATGGTTCTGGAATTAAGAAAGGTAAGGTGATGTGAATTGTTCTTTAATGGTCGTTCTCAACGTCAATGGACTATTTATATTTATGTTATTTTGATTCAAGCCTCTCCATTGCTGGAGATGGTAAGTTAATTTAGGGACTTGCTTGTTTAACCAACACAAGGTTAAAGAAGATGTTTTCCCAATTTAAGTATAATTCTATTTCAATTAGAATTAGGGTTGTTAATTCTAATCCACCTCGTGTTCTATAAAAAGGGAGGTTTAGGTTATTTGTTTCTAAGTTGATTTTGATTAAAATAAGTTGAATTGTTTAGTTGAAACCCTAGTTTCTCTAACTCTCAAATACAATGAGATCTTCATACGATTCTCGCTTCTGCCTTTGTAGTAATCACGTCAATTGGTATCAGAGCTGCATTGAGATCTAAGTGTAGTTAGTTTCAAGAGCAAATATGCCTCGTGGAAGACCCGCGACGAAGAAACCTACTCTTGCTCAAGATGTAGTAACCGTAACGGATAGGCTTTATAAAGCTTATCGAGGCTTTGGGTAGAGGAGATTTTTTTCCCGCCCCCCCAATCACCTCCGTTGGGCGTAATAGAAGATCTCTCTCTTGAGGGAAGCATCGTCGCGAGGAGTGATGATCTTAACAATCCGTTTACAAGTCTATGTTTCGAAACCAAGGCTTATAATGGTAAGAGAATCGGGATCCAAGTCGTAGTTGAAGGGTCGGCCACGATAACCAACAACCAAACAAACGGCCTGCACGAAGAATTGACCCAACAACAGTGGGATATGCTTCCCGTCATGATTATAAACCCAAATGATGATTAGTTTCTACAATTTGAACCAATAGATGTGCTGATCAGAAGGTTTAAATAAAGTGAGGAATGGGGCTACGCCGATTCATTCAGCAGCAATGAAGAACCCACTTTTCTGATTGAAGAAGAGTTCGTTATCAAAGTTGAAACTTGTGATGTTGAGGAAATTGGGGTAAAATCCAAGGGCAACGGACCAACCATGGCAACCATCGATCAACCATGAGGTTTTTACCTAAAAACAACCCTTAAATACAACCAACAAGGACTGCCGACGCCGACATCAGTCCCGACAGTGGTCGGTACCATAACTTATCATTTAGGAGAGACAACTTTAGCAGTACGTACTGTGCACATGCTACATGAACAACCAGCTTCAGTAATGAGTACGGTTAAAAGGCCGAGCCGAGTCGAACAAAATAATGTATTTTTGGCGGTAACTACCAATTAACATGCTACTCAACAGTGGATTCATGAGATACGTATGAATCACAAGATGCAGATCAGCCTCATCCAATAGTTTCGCTTACCCATGTTACAGTCTGAGATATCATAATATTTAATCTGTACGGGGGAGATGATGACCCTAGGCAAAGAATTATTTCCGTATGTTGATCCGTTTTGGGAAAGCTTCATAGCAGGGTTCGAGGAGCAGACCACGGTATTTTTTAGCTTTTAATTTTAGACGTCAATGGACGTAGGGATGTTGGTGACAATATCGTACCCCCGCATATGAGTATGACCTCAGTTTACGGTAAATTTTGTGGCAGAATTCGAAGTTTGAAGACGGGTATGCCGTATCAGAGAGTTTCGAGATCCGTGATGTTTCAAAAACATGTCGATTTCATAGTCGAAATCTTCTACAGAGGGAGGGATTGATATAAATTGTTCTTTAATGGTCGTTCTCACCGTCAATGGACTATTTATATTTATATTATTTTGATTCAAGCCTCTCCATTGTTGGAGATATTAAGTTGATTTAGGGACTTCCTTGTTTAACCAACACAAGGTTAAAGAGAAGTTTTCCTAATTTAAGTATAATTATATTTTAATTTGAATTAGGGCTGCTAATTCTAATCCACCTTGTGTTTTATAAAAGGGGAGGTCTAGGTTATTTGTTTCTCAGTTGATTTTGATTAAAGTAAGTTGATTTGTTTAGTTGGAACCCTAGTTTTCTCTAACTCTCAAATACAAAGTGATCATCATACGAATCTTGCTTCCACGTTCGTAGTAATCACATCATAAGGTGTCTGGCCCATCAAACAATACTTTCCCTCCTAACTTCTAAGATTTCGACTCATATGCAACTCATTTTGGAGCAATCAAGCCTTAGTATAAAGCAGTAAACATACGACAATGAGATCAAGATAAGCTCCCCATTTGCACCGAATTAGTTCCAATTCCTTCTCTTTCGTAATCTGTATCTCGCTTCACCAAGAAAATTGGCATCCCTAGGATTCTTCTCTCACGATCTTCTTCAATCTCTTCCTCAAGAACTAACCTAGTGGATAGCTTCATCGTTGATGACGATCTACGTCGGGTGTAATTCTAGAGTGGGTTGGGCGGGTTTAAACCACACATATGTTGACCACATGTCTTGCTGGGGGTTGGTTGCGGCGGGTGATGAGTCACGGGCAGGAATTGGGTGAGGAGGTCATCCTCTGACGAGTTTTGAAACCTCCAACACCGACAAGAGCTTTATGTGCGGTAACAAAACTAGCCAAAGCATTGATTAGGGGTATCCCATGGACTCTGTGTTGAACTATGTTGCTATCATTTCCGCTACTCGCGATTATTTCTTTTTGGGAATTTGTAACTGAAATTTATAGGGTTTCGTGACAGGTTCTAGAGTTTCGTGACCGGTCATTTTTTTGGCTAACCTGAACCCTGATTTGAGCTATGATGTAAAAATTAGAGTTGGACTCGATGTCAAGAGTGGCGAACGAGTTTACATCGCCGACCGATGTGCCGGAATTTGCCGTGCTAACTTCGAATTCATCAATAACTGGCAAATTTAACGTCGACCCAAATAAGGCCTTTTGAGGAGGGGTTAAGTATCCTCTCGAACCCAAATTAAGCGTCGTCAGGCTCATAGAACATTGTAGATAATTTAGCGACGTTATCCACCATAGTAGCATTTCTCTTCTTTCGAGCCATTGCAAACCGAATCAAAACCGTCCCGTAGACCAAAAAATTGCTCTGATGCCAAATATGGCGAGAATATGATGCGGAAGCGGAACTGTTTAAATTTAATGTCAATTAATAACAAAAACTAACAAAAAAATACACTAAATTATACTAAGAACTTAACTTTTCTTCAATCACAACTAAGAAACAAATCTTACACCTCCCTCTCCTTGGAGGATCTCCTGAAGTACCTCACTCACTTTGTTTTGAGGTGCCACGTAGGATTTTTGTCCTCTAATAGTACCTCACTCACTTGGTCTTTATCCTCAAAAAGCAAGGTTGAGCTTTGCTTTCTAAGGTGTAACCTTGTTTTTTTACGTCCCGACTGGGCGCCCAAGTGTTGGGCGTTTATTTGTTTTTCTAATCGGGAGTCTAAGGTTTGGGCGCCCAATTGTTTTTTATCAAAACAAATTCGAGCGCCCAAATTTTATATTTTATCGTTTTTAAAAAATAAATCAAATCGGGCGCATAAAAGTTAGGAGTCTGATGAAAAAAGAAAAGAAAATGAAATGGGCGCCCAACATTTAGGCGACTGTTAAAAAAACCAACTGAGGTACCGTTGGATGAAATTGAACCTCACTCACTAGGATTTTAGTTTTTTTCATCCAATTGGGTGAGGTACTTTAGGAGATGCTCTAAGGCTCCGTTTGGTTCGCTGGAAGTACGATGCAATACAAATTCGATGCATTTGCAATGATTTGCATTGCATTTAAAATCAGAGGAATTTTTTCAATAAATGCAGGAATGCAATACACTGCAACTACAACTAATTGCAGATTGATGTTTATGTTTGGTTAGGTGTATTGCTATGCAAATGCAAATGGTAACTACCTTTTTTTTTATCCCTTAATAAGTTCTTATTTTCCTCCTATTTTCTTTCCCAAGTAGAAAGCCAAAATGCAAACTGTGTTTTTTCAGTACAACCAAATACAAGCAAAAAAAGAAGCTTTTGCATGTAAATGCAAGTTGTTTGATTTGAAAAAATGAACCAAACACATGCAAGTATTTTAAATGCACCACATTATAATTGCAAATTGAACCAAACACATGGAAGCAGTTAGAAATGCAAACTCTTGGAAAGCCTTGATCCTAGTAAACTCTGGGGTGTATTTGCTAGGACATGTATGTTTCTATTGATCTCTATGTAGCTTAAGTAGGTCTTTTATTATGCTTGTTTTTATTTTTCCTTCATATGTATAATCTTGGTTATAAATAGTTATGAAAGAAATTACTCTTTACCTATGACTTAATGTATACATCTTTGCAGATATTCTTTGTATAATTATATTATAAATTCAATTTGTCTCTTTCCCCCTCTTCTGTTTGTGTTCATGTTTTGTTTTAATCTTTCCTTTGTTGGTGACATGTTTTGGCATTCTAATGCTTTGTTTGCTCTCATTGTTTCAAAGCGTTCCTATCGCTCATAATAAATTTTGAAGATTGGAAATTTACTTAATTCAAAGCTATTTGTTGTGAGAGTTGTTTATCGTGATCTCATAATATGTAGATGATCAGTCTTCTGTTCAAATAAACATAATGTCTATTCGAACAGAAGAGGCAACACACTTTCTGTTCGAATGAATATTGCGTCTATTCGAGCAGAAAGTAGTATGTTTGAATAAACTCAAAGTCTATTCGAACATAAGAGGCAGCATACCTTCTATTCGAATACACTTTAGAGTATGTTTGAATAGGCATCGTAAACTCAATTTTAGAGTGCTAAATTGAAGATGTTGATTTTTCCTCGTGATCTGTGATGATATAATAAGTCTTCCAAGTATATAAGGGAGACTTAGGGTATTTGGTAACGACCCTTGGTTAGATCTTTTGGTAAAGAATCTTTTGCGAGAAAAACCTTGAGAGACCTTAAATTGGTTTTGTGAGTGATTGTAACCTTGGATCATTGAATAAAACTCTTTCTCTATTTGGTGTGGACGTAGACAATTTATCGAACCATGGTAATTGTGTGTTTTTATTTGATTGTGTTTATTCTTTTAGTTTGTTCTTTGCCAATTGGATCGAATATGTGTTTGGTTTTGCTATGTGGCTCAAAAAATTGTATTTAAGCGAGGTTGTAACCTCGGTGGTTCTTGAAATTTAAGGTAACGACTTATCTCGATTTCGATTTAATTAGCGTATGAAAATTGTGGGAACAATGGTAGAATATGAACTAAGTTCCTCAACGGCGCCTAAACAGAATAAAATAATGGTTATGTTTAACAATGCTAAAATAGAAATTGAGAAATTGAATGACAAAATTGGGTGAGGTGTTGGAAGATAAACCCGAGGTTGAAGAGAGTATTTGGAAGAAGATGAATAAATGGGTATGTGGTCAAATTCGGTCATGCCTAGCTCAAGACATAAAGTATCTTGTGTTGAATGAAACCTCGGTGAAAGAGATTTGGAAGATTCTTGAGGAGAAGTATTTGGTGATGAGCATCCAAAATTGACTCTATTTGAAGAAGAAGCTTTATCGCTATGAGACAATGTATTTATATATCGGAGTATTTAAAATATTTTACTAAGTTATTTATTGACTTGGTGAATCTAGGTAGATTATTGGTGATGAGGACTGTAGGGACTTATCCCTCGATCTCACTCAAAATCGAGCTCACGAAGTTCGATTTACCTCCATCTCAGGCTCACGCATTTTTAACACTTAACACTTCAGTCAACATTCCAACCAGTCCCACGAACTACTCAAGAACGGGAATCGAGCTAAACCTGGAAAATGTTATCCAGTCAAATTTACATGTCTTCCACAAACTCGTCTGTTATTCAGTTAAAAGCAACTAACCACATTATCCGGAAAACGTATTCCATCACGATGAAGAGCTGTGGGAAAAACATATATAAAGGAAAAGTTCTAGAAGAGATAAGGACCATAAAAATTACACAAACTTCTTATTTACGAGATCAAAGGCATTTCTATATTTTAGAGATCACTTGTAATAAAGATATCCATTTCAAGCAATAAAGATACTTTTACAAAAATCTTCTATACGAGGTCGTGGTTTTTTACCTATTCAGAGATTTTCTACGCTAAAAATACTTGTTTTTATTTCTTACTTTCCATTAGAATATTGTTACAGGTCTATTGGTGTGATAGCTAATTCCTAATCATTTCAAGCTTACAAAATTTGGCCATTATATGGACAAAGCTCTATTATTCTTGAACTCGCTCCCGAAGAGTACGAACACTTCGTTACGACGATTACCTATGGAAAAAGTTCTTTGAAATATTCAGATGTGATTACAGCGGTGGTAAATCATGAGTACAGAAAGAAGGATAAATGTGAGTCCGACAAGTCAACGTCCGAGGTGTTGATGGAAAGAGGGAGATCTACAAATAAAAAGAAGTCTAGTGGTAACAACTTTCGATCGAAGTCGAGAGGTCGCGGTGTTAATTACAACAATTTAGATAAAAACTAATGTGTATTTTGTCGTGAGACAGAGCATTGGAAGAATGAGTGCCCTACGCTTCCAAAGAAGATGAAAGGTGGGAAAGCTAGCTCTTCAGTAAATGTTGCTCAAGAACGTGGGGTAAATGAAGGTAATGATTATGTTTTTTTCTTTAACTATATCATCGAGTGCATGTATTGTTTATTCCAAAGAATGGATTATGCCCCGGGTACTACTTATCATATTTGTCCCGAAAGGGGTTATTTTTATAGTTTTAAAAGGCTAGAAGGTGGAGCTATGCTGATGGGAAATGATGATTCATGTCGCATAATGGGGATAAGTACTATTTGTCTTAAGTTGCACAATAGTTTGGTTAAAGAAATCGAGGAGGTTTGGTATATTCTGGCTATGAAGAATAATATTATCTCAGCTGGTTTACTTGAAGCGAGAAAGGCTACAAGGTTGCGTCTGAAAATGGGGTTCAGAAGGTTCTTAAGGGAGCAATAGTGGTTTTGAAGGGTCAAAGAAGAAGCAACAACTTGTACTATTTAGATGGTACGACTATTTTTGTGGATGCTGCTACTGCGGAAAGTGTGGAGACTACTTCTAGAGATACTACTAGACTATGGCATATGCGTTTAGCGCATACTAGTAAGAAGTCCTTGAGAGTTCTTGCAAATCAAGGAATATTGAAAGGTGTTAAGGCATGCAAGTTAGATTTCTGTGAGCATTATGTTTTGGGCAAACAGACACGGGTGAAGCTTGGTACGGTTATCCATCGTACTCGTAGAATCCTTGACTATATTTATTCAGATGTATGGGGACCCTCCAGGAATGCATCATTTGGGGGTAAACATTACTTTTGTGTCGTTTGTTGATGATTTTTCTAGGCGTATATGGGAATATACAATGAGGAGGAAGGATGAAGTCCTATAAATATTCATAAGGTAAAAAAAGTTGATCGAAACTCAAACTGGCAGAAAGATCAAATTGCTTCATTCAAATAATGGTGGGGAAGATACAAGTGATATACACGTAATATTTACGTGTACAACTCCTAAATTTGTATCTACCTAGTCATTTATTAAATAAATATGATACTAATAGTGCTTTTGTTTGTATTTACAAAAATCAGACACATGATAAACAAGTCGTACATTTTTTCTGGTTTTTAACAAAGAACAAGGGTGATGCACTCCAACAATGATTCTCATTTGAAGTTGTCAACCAAAGGCTCATGGAAGCCCATTGAAGAGAATTAAATGTAGAGATTATTCTCATTAGTTGTAATGCATGGTCTAAGGCATTGATTATGGGATTTCTCATTTATGTTGATATTATGTAAACCCTCCTATACTCTATAAATAGGAGGGGAATCCCACCCATGAGAGGACATCTTGGAGAGTGTAAATATCAAGGTTCAATAAGTAATAAAGTTCTTGTTCTTGTCTTTTACTCTTATTGTAGTAATAGTATAATGGCAATGATCAAAGGGTTGAGTAGCTAAACCTCTTAGCCAAGGCTAGAGTAAGCTTTATCCAATGTAGCCTTAGTGTAGATTGTGTAGTTTAGTTAGAGTAATTGTATTCTCTTTATCCTGGCATAATGCATATTCGTATTCCTTCGTCCTATGTTTGACCATAGCTAGGATTAGGAGGAATAACGAATCTAAGTAACCATCTTGTTTGACCATAACAAGATAGGTTAGGAACATGGAGAAGAAAACATAATCCATGCTTATCAACCGAACCATGGTTGAACAAGTTGGTTTATGGGTAGTTCCCAATCAATAATTATCTTATCTCATGATGTATTGCATATACCCAGCCAAGGATATGCGATACGGGAATTCGTGAATACTCTAACTAGGTACACTATCTCAAGGTTACAACGGATGGAATGGAATTACACCTTGGTTTCCTCTCCAATCGTATCAACACCTTATCTAATTTGTATTTTATGTTAATTTCTTCAATTATAAAAATCCAAAACTCATTCTTATTGGATATAATTAATAGCTTGAAGCTAATTCGTACCTACAAGTCTCTTGGGATACGACCTCACTTTTTCTTGTACTCAACGGTACACCGTTCGCTTATGGGTCTTTTAAGACGTCAGTTTATAATCGATCAACAAGTGATCCGTTCTTGCAAGTATGCCAAGATGAGGGAATTATTTAACATTTTAGCGTTAGGGAGATACCACAATAAAATGGGGTAGCAGAGTGCATAAATCGTACTTTGCTGGTAAAGTTTGGCTCTGATTTGAATTTTTTTTTACCGAGGTGGAGAATTGTAGAGGATTAGTGTTATGTTCGAATATACACAATATTTATTCGAACAGAAGAGGTAGCACACCTTTTGTTCGAATACACTTCAGAGTCTGTTCGAACAGACATCGTAAACTCAATTTTAGAGTGTTGGATTGAAGACGTTGCTTTTGCCTCGTGATCTATGTTAATGTAATAAGTCTCCCAAGTATATAAGAAAGACTTGGGGTATTTGGTAGCCACCCTTGGTTGAATCTTTTGGTGAGGAATCTTTTGAGAGAAAAATCTTGAAAGACCTCAAATGGTTTTGTGAGTAATTGTCACCTTGGATTATTGAATAAAACTCTCTCTCTCTCTCTCTATTTGGTATCGACGTAGGCAATTTGCCAAACTACGGTAATTATGAATTCTCGTTTGACTGTGTTTATTCCTTTAGTTTGTTTATCGTTAATCGGATCTAATAGGTGTTTGGTCTCCGCTGTATGGCTCAACATATTATTGGTCCAATTCCTTTTTATAGTGATTATTTTGTATAATGTTGTATGTGAAGAGGCTGAAAGTCTCTTTTATTCTTATTCTGGTGATTATTAGTATAGGGACGATGTGATGATAATGATGCATGTATAGTCAACGTTTCATGGACATATATTTCTCAAGGTCTCTATCTATAACACTTTATTATCGACGAAAAACCTTCCCCCATCCCCTCTTTTTAGCATTTGGAGTTTGACAACTCGGTTAGTAGAATACAGTTCAACGGCTGACGATTATTTTATGTTCATGCATGAGTTGACCAACTTAGCCTGGTTTTCTCAGCAACTTAACGCAAGTTTCTGTCATGTAGAGGAAATGTTGCTTTGAGGCTGTTGAAAATTATAATAACCACATCTTATTTGTTCTAGCTGTTAGTGATGCAAACTGATTACGCGGAAGAAGGATAATCACGAAGAACATTAATTAAATTCAATTGAAACTAGGTTCTACCCTAATTTTTCTTTACAAGAACATTTTCTAAAATAAAACTAAACTACTGGAAAATAAAAAGAGAACCTCTTTTATAGAATTATAGAGAGAGGGGCCAACTACTGTGGGAAATGACCCATCTAGGGATGTGCTACATAAAGCCCTTCCTCTTTAAAAGAATTCGACCATGAATTCAACCGGTCGGTATACTCGAAAAATAGAACCGGATCCCTCTACTGAAAATATGCATCCAAAATTCATGAATCCTCTGAATTTGGGTTGCCCAACCAATGCACCTTATACATATGATAAACACCTCTCTTTGGCATCTCATTTGTAGTCTTCTCTAAGACAGTGTCAATATGATCTAACTCGTGTTGCTGTAGAAGAGGGATCGGTAAAGTAATAGGCGGCACATGATCTTCAACAAAAGGATAAATGAGACTCACATTAACAACGTGAGAGCGTCACATAAGCCGTGGGAGGTCAAGCTCGTAAGCGCGCGCTCTCCCCAATTCGTTGCATAATATGTTAGGAACCCACGCCGGAACGATGCTCATTCTCAATATATAACATAACCAAATCTCCTGGCTAAAAATTGACCTGTCGACGGTGTGTATCTGCCCGTACCTTATAGGAATCATAAGTATCTGCTAATCGTGTACGTACACTCTCATGGATACGCTGTATCAAAATATAAAATTTTGTAACAGAGGATGAAACTGGGACTGTCGGAGGTATAAGTGCCAATCTAGAACTGTATCCGGCAAACGCCCCCGGACAATCATAAATGGAGATAATCCCATCGATCTATTAACATAATTATTAAAAACAAACTCTGTTTGAGTAAGGGCGAACACCCAATCTTCTGGATTATCCCCAATCGTTGTTCGTAATAAGTTACCCAAACTCATTTTAACTACCTCAATCTCTCCATCTGTATGAGGATAAAGTGCTATGGAAAACTGTAACTTGCAATAGAGATAGCCAATAATGATCTCCAGAAGTGGCTCGTGAATCCGATGTCCCTATCTGACGTAATTGACCGGGGAATACCATGTAAACGAATAATCTCCCGAAAGTACAGGTAAACAACATGAGAGACATCATTTGTCCGAGAATAAGAAATAAAATGTGTCATCTTGGAGAACCCGTCGACTATGATAAAAACTGAATCAAGACCATCTGCTTTCAACGATAACCCTGTCACAAAATATATAGAGACGTCTCACCACGGGGCCTCAAGAATTGGTAAGGGTGTGTATAGGCCAGTGTTTGCTGGGTCCCCTTAGCTGTCTAACAAGTATAACACAGCTGAATGAACTGGCTGACAACACGCCGCATGCTAGGCCAAAAATATTTGTCTCGCATAGATGACATCATGTTGGCCACTCCAAAATGACCGCCAAGTCCCCTGCTATATATCTCAGCTATGAAAAAATCTTTAACTGACGACGTAGGGATGCATAAATTAGACTCACAAAACAAATACCTATGCTTTATAGAGTATTCACTAATCACTCCCTCATCTATGAGACAATCACTAAAAATAAGATCGAAGAACTTATCTGTAACATATAGTTCACGTAATGTCTTAAACCCAAATACCGAAGCTCAAAAGTAACCAGAACCTTCTTGCGCCAACTCAAACCAATTGCGAACTTGTTCTCCTTTCCCTTGACATGCTGAGTACTTAAAGTATAGTCTTGGAGAAAGTTAAACCACTTCGCATGTCTGTTAGAAGTGACCTGCTGCTAACTGTGTATATGGTGTAACGCATCATGATATATGTGAAGAATAAACTCTCTGTGTACCAAATAGTTCCTCCAATGAGTTAGTGAGTGGACAACTGCTAGAAGCCCAATATCATAAGTGGAATAACGCAACTGTGGAACCGAGAACTTCTGAGTAAAATGTGCAAATGGCTTCCCCCCTTGGGAGAGAACTTCCCCAATACCAGTCTTGCATGCATCTGTGTGTACTTGGAACAACTATGTAAAGTCTAGTAGCGTAAGAATGGGAGCTGGCATCAACCTATCATTGATTGTCGCAAAAGCCGTAGCTGTCTCTGGCCCCCAGATGAATGGGATGTCTCTCATCAAATTAGTCAATGGTGCCATGATCATACTAAAACCTTGAACAAACTTTTTGTAAAACGTAGCTAACCCGTGGAAAATCCAAATTTATGAGGTCGATGTAAGAATTGAATAATCCCAGATAGCTTAAAATTTGTTGTCGTCAACCCGTATACTATCTGCTGACACCACAAATCCTAAAAACTATACTAAGTCAACCATGAAAGAACACTTTTTCGGCTGAAGGAATAACTTATTATCCCAGAGAACTCCAAGAAAAGTGGTAATGCGCTTTAAATGCTCTTCCTCTGTCTTACTGTAGATCAGAATGTCATCGAAGTACACAACAACAAACTTGTTGATGTACTTACGCAACACCTTTGTCATCAACCTCATAAATGTCGATGGGGTATTTGATAGACCGAAAGGCAAGACTATCCACTCAAATAGACCATCCTTTTTATTGAACGCCGTCTTCCATTCATCACCTGACTTCATATGAATCTGGTGGTACCCACTGCGGAGGTCGAGTTTGGAGAACACTCAGATCCTGTACAAGCTGTCAATCATATCTTCTAGCCGCGGGATCGGGAAACGGTACTTAGCCGTTATCTTATTGATAGCCCTGCTATCAACACACATCCGCCAGCTGCCATCCTTCTTAGGAGTTAAAAGACCTGACACTATCTAACTAAGCCCTTATCACATAACTCAGAAACCTGACGCTGTAACTCTGCGTGCTCTACAAGTGCCATCCGATAGTGAGGTAAGTTCGGGAGTGGGAATCCCAGAATGAAGTCATGAATGGCGTACTGTATATCATGCACCTAGGGGAGGTAATCCATTGCGTGGAGGTTCCTCACATACATCACTAAGCTCTACAATAATTGACTGTAAACAAGAAGGGACAGGTGTAGGGGGTAAAGAATTTGTACTGACAAGAGCATAAGCCCTACCGTAAGATCGAGCATCGGTGATGAAACTGGCACGCTCACGTCGCACAACTTCAATAAGTGTCGGAGGAGGTATCGACTCAAAGACAACTCTCCCAGTCCCCCATAGGAAGCTAAAGGTATTTATCTCCCCATTATAACGAATTTTAATATCGAACATCCAAGTTCTCCCAAGTAGAATATGGAAAATGTCCATATCAACAACCGAAGCATGGATGGTATCCTCGTAAGTGTCACCCGTCGTGAACTTAGTGTCCATATCCCCATCAAACGGTTTTGTGCTTGGGAAAGTCTCTAGCTTTAGTTTCTCTACCGGCTCCTTGTCTACTAAGTTCTCTGTGGACCCACAATCAAGGATTACCTTACAGAGCTTTCCCTTCGCTATGCAACATGTACGGAATATGTTATTACAGAACCAAGAACTTGGATTTTCTGGGTCGAACCTCAACATTCTGTTTACCAAAGCACATAGGGGTAGACTGTGGCAGGTATTGTGGGAGTCTCGATTTGGTTACGTTAGTTTTAATGTCGGTTGAGGCTTTGGTGTTGTCGGTGTAGGTAATGGTGAGGTCGATGTGGGGGTTGGGCATGACGAGAGGGGCAGTTCTTTAGCTTGGGAGGGAACTACCTCTGTCGGTGACGTCGTGGGAGGTAGTGGCCGGGCCCCTTGTTAATAAGACTTTTTGAATGTGGAGGGGCCATGTACTGTTGGCATGAAGTGGAACTCTTGGTGGGCTCGGGCTTACTTGCGTGGTTGGGCTCTCTTTGTTGGTTTTGGGTTGGTCTTGGCTTTTGGCCCGACCCGTATGGATCAAAAGGAATCCATGTGGGGATCATCTCTCCCACGACCTTACTGTTGCTACTCACTTTCAAAATCTCGATGCTCGTCACAATTTTAACTGCAGATTCGAAGCGTCTACTCTAGCTGTTTGGGACCTCGTGGGTTGGTCGACCATATTGTACATCAGTAGAAGTTTGCTTGGATGTTTGATCGCCGTGGCCATTAAGTGCTCACGCAACTCGCGTCGATCCGTAGCACTTGAAACGCAGGAGAACTCCTCGACTATGTGGTGTGAATGAGGCTGATCGTACTAATGAGAGGGTTTTTGGTCTTCTAACAAAATACCCATTCAAAGTACGGTTGTCGAATTGTAGTACGGTTGTCGAATTGTAGCACGGATGAGTGAGATCGAATCCACAAGGAGATTTAGGAAATTTAATACTTTTTAGGCCGAATAAAGTTTTATTAGAGATCGATTGAAAAGAAAGAAATAACAAGAGCAATTAACAAAAGAATAACTACGATTAGAATTCGGCCCAACCAAAGCAATAATAGTAATTATGTAGCTTTACTAGGCGGATTATTTATTTCAAAAATCTCGGGTAGGGCATTTTCGATGTAAATGTCAATCCTAGATCCATAGTTAGGCATATAAGGTTTGGTCATATTAGGTTTTACTAAATCCGATGTGTATGAGGAATTCTTCCAATTATTGTTAAGCTTGGTCGAATTTCTCATGCAAGTTCTCTTCGTGTTTGCCATAAAATCCGATTTAATGGTTATAACACCGGATTTTTGCTAAATAGTCTAAATTCACTTACTAGCTATGGTTAAGCCTAGAAGTAGATTATAACTATTTTAGAAGATTATAAAAGAGAACTAATCCTTGAACTACAACATAACTATTGCTACTCGGGTAAGGGTTTCCTTCTAGTCATAGCTAGAAGAGATTAACCTTCTATCATTCCCAAGATCATTGCATAAACTAACTAAATTATTTACAAAATATAAATAAGAGAGAAGAGATAAAAACTTTATTTCTTCTAAACTTGCTCCAATATGAGATGCGAATTACAATAGGGGAGGGTTCCTTTTATAGGGGAAGGAACCCAAATCTAAGGAATATACACAATGTTATCAATATTTTTTCTCAATATTACAATCAATCACCTAAGAATTTTGCCTATAATTTCTTTCAATGTATTAGAGATCTTTATTCTTGGAAACTCTTGATATATCTTTAATATAATATATCTTCTTGGATCTTGAATGAAATATCTTCTTTGATTTTATTCTCCAAGAATATTTGTGTACATCTTCTTTCTATGTTGAAACCTCGTGCAAAGAACTACTAGATATGCTCATAAGTGATTGGTTTCTAATCTCCATCTTCATTATCTACAACAAATAAATAAGTGTTTAAGTACACATAATTAAATATAATGGACGACCAAAATACATGTTCGCGTATATAAAAAGTGTTATAATTATACTCTCATTAGTACCTATCACCATCTTCGTAGGTTCGCACGATTGTCTTGAGTAGCTCGGTTTGAGCTTTTCACAAGCTCCAACAGAAACTCGTATCTCTCGTTCATCTCGTCCATTTGAAGAATCGGAAGGTCGTTCTAATACCACTTTAGTGTAAACTGATTACGCGGAAGTAAGATAATCACGAAGAGCACTAATTACATTCAATTGAGGGAAGAAACTAGGTTCTTCACACTAGGTTCTTGAAGAACCCTAATTTTACTTTACTAGAACCTTTTCTAAAACTAAACTAAACTACTGGAAAATAAAAGAGATCCCCTCTTTATAGAACTAAAGAGAGAGGGGCCAACTATTGTGGGAAATGACCCATCTAGTGAATTATGTGCTACATCAGTTAGCCTCGACCAAATTAGACTATATTGAAATCAACAAGTTTGGGAAGGGAACTCATATTATTTACTGGAGGACTTTTGAAAGGTTGTATTGCTTATTGAAAGAGGATGCACTAAAAGCTCTAGTTCTTAAGCTGTCCCAGTTGGGTGTTGAGAAACCTTAGCTAATTAATTGGGGAAATTGCAATTCCCATATGTAAAAGTTTGGAGATGTTGAGAAATCTAGCTCTTTTAACTTCAGGAACCGTGGTTGCTTAAGAAACTGAAGTTTCTTTTTTGTCTAGTCTACTATTAGATGATAAAAGTCTGGAGATTTTGATATTTATGGCATGGAAATTGCTGATATTGTTTTGTCCACTAGGTATGACAATTCTCATGGGAGAAGGAATACCCCATTTCGATATTGCTTTCTTTTGCATAATCTATAATGGGGCATCAGGGGTAGGAAACCGATAACATCAGGGGTTTCTGCGTACTTGCACAAGATTAGGAGATCACATTCTTATATTGGAGCAATCAGTTTAAAGCTTTAGACAGGATAGTCATAGCAGTTAAAACAGGAAATGGCAGTTAAACAAGATAACTAGTCCTCCACCCCTAGTTTTAGGTCTTTGGCAGATCATAGCAGTTAGTCATTCCATCCTGAATTATCGAACTTCAACATGCTTTAATGTTGCTGGTCATCACTATTGGACCTCCTTTGACGGGGAAATTGTAGCTTTATTGACGGTTAAACCGAAAACATACAAGGGGAGGGCCAGACCTTATCCCCATAAAGAAATATTACAATCAGAAAATTTGAGAACATCTTTTACTATTCACTAATCTAGAAGCCGCCAAAGTCTCCATTATCACGATTTACCTCAAGCGGACTACTAATCGCTGCCAGACTAAGCTCGATTTCCATTAAAATGTAAAATTGAGTCTACCAGACACACTTGATCTTGGAAAGAATTTCATGGAGGAGCCATTCTGACATATGCCTATAAGCTTCTTGGGTGAGATGAACTCCGTCCCAATGTATGTGTTGTTTTGGGTTCGGACAAACTGGAACGCCTGCATGCCCACACATCCTGCTCCCATCGTAATTGTATTGGCCTCCAATTCCGCAGCAGGCTTTGTTCAGCGAACTTTTGTCAAATCCTATATTTTTGATACATAGTTAGTCTATAAAGTTCTTTTTCTCATCTAATAGTATCACAAATGCAATACAAAATAATATTAAAATTAGAGTGAAAATGGGTTTTGTTGGTGGGAGACTTACCGAGACGAGGGGCACGGCGAAGGACAGACTGGAAAGCTGCGTAGTAATCAGCATATAGTATTACGACGTGCGGGTATTTCTGTCTTAGTTTTTCTAGTGCTCTTTTCAGATGATTGTTGTGAAACTGTGCAAACTTGTTCAAATCTTTCAAGCACTTCAGATCGTCATAAGCATTCGGATCGCTGTTGGGAAATGAAGTCAAATATATGGGTATGCACCCAACTGGAAAATTCCCTGAAACGACTACTCGGATGGCACCCTCACGAATCACTTCCTGTATCAGAAAACATTATATGATTTAGCAACAAATATATTTTCATTGATTCACTTCTGCCAAAAGCAGTCAAAATAGTTGATTGATATACGTACTTCAACGGCATTTGTTGTTGTACGGACGACATGGGGAACATAGGTGCTGATTTCTTCAACTGGTTTCCCTTGGAAAAAAAGCATAGTTGTAGTCGTTGCCTCCAATCTCCCCAACAAACACAAGAGCCCTTTGAAGCCTCTTTTCACAATCTGAAATGATTAAGCAGTAACGTACAATTAGAATGTCATGTTTACGGAATATTACAATTTAGTCAACTTAAGAAATATTTATCAAAAGCTGACCTTTATGTGTTTGGCAAAGTAACTTGAGATGGTTTCTGAACCAGTTGAGCTGCAAACTTAGGGGACTGTTGCTCTGGGGTACATGAATACCTCTTGCCATGAAAAAGGAACTATTCAGTGCAGTACTACCGGCGACTGCAAAGTTAACTCCGTGATCCTTTGGCACAAACGGCTGCAGATATGGGTTTAAAAGAGGAAGGTGAAGCGCCATAGCTGTGATCAAAACATCCAAATACAGTTAGTCTATTGCCGCTAATATAGTGTACAAGTATAAAATATATGTTATGCTTCAATCTATCTTTTCTGATATTACAGCTGCAAGAATGGTATATTCTCGATGTAATTTATACATATGCGACTACTGTGCTTGTATACAAAAATCACCTTTCGGATAATACCCTGATTTCACAGATTCATCTTTAGTTTTGTTCTTTTATTTAAAAAAGTATATGTTTTCCAATATATGGGAACTGTATATCACATGATGGATTATGTGCATTGTGGATTAAAGTTATACGTATTTACGATATTCTGGATCTTTTCCAGTAAAAAAGATGGCTATCAGATTTGCAAAATGTCCATATCAGCCTTGTTTTAATATTTTTCAACCTGGATCTTATGCTTATGGATGGAAATATTTCTTACAACCGACACATCCAAAGCTGCAACAACGGTATGTTCTTGATTTTCTAATTCTCAGACGATAAATAATCCTTTTATGAAGTGCATCAGACATACTTCTATCTTGATTTACATGAAAAGAAAAACTAATCCAGTATATTGAACCGCTCTATAGATGATACCAATGTTCAATCTGTTTATCTTGGTTTATCAGAATATTTTCAGTTTGTGCAAATATCTTAGGGTTGTAAATATATTTTACAACCGAAACACCCAAAGCTGCAGGAACTGTATGTTCTTGATTAATCAAAAAATAATATTAATGCGAGTATAAAGTACTTACCTATATAGTCAATCATCAACAAGCCGTTAGAACATCGTCCTGTAGGCCCGTGTAAGAAGGCCTCTCTGTAGGGGAGACGAGCAGCATAAGATTTAGCACCAGAGGGGCCTTTGCGAATAAGGTTTCCAACATCCGATATTGAGTCTCCAAACTGGTAAATAGATTCAAAGGGGCATGTTTTTTCTTGGGTTACAGTAGTATTGGTAGCAGTAGAAGCAGAAAGGATGAAGAAAGAGTTGAGTATGAGAAACAAGTAGAGAAGATGAGAAGCCATTGATCTTGAGAAAGAGCGAAAAATATTATGAGACTCTGAAGGCTCTTTGGTTGTATTTATAGGAAAGTGTTCCTCTAGTTTGAGGCTATGTTCTCAGGAGACTTAAGTTCTCAGGAGACTCCAGATTTAGCAAGTTAGTTTCAGAGTTGGAGTTGGATTGTAATATCACAAGAGGTCTTTCCTAATTGAGTCTCAAGTTGTATATATCTTTTAGCCTAAACTTGTGTCTCAAGCATCCTAGCTGTCCGGAGGCACTCCAGAGTTTGTATACACTTGACACTTGACACCACATAATTTTGCAATTTTTATATTTCAGTTTTTATAATTTTGCAATTTGTGGCCTATCGCTGCTTGCGAGCAAAGACTACTGTCAGCAACTTCTTCACCCTTGATTCGTAAGGTAGCCCATTTATCTTACAACTCGCAAGACTTGTTTGCATCTCGTCCAGTCCGAAGATGATCAATGACTTTGGGGATCTTTGGATACGTACTTGTAATGAAGTTTATTCATCACTTAATTTTTTGTAATTTCCTGACCATTACATTTCGTTACAGATGACTGTTTTGTTTGAAAGTTGTGTATGAGAATTACTTTGTTAAACAACCGCTCAACTCGGATGATCAAACTGGGAATCTTCACATATAATTCATACTTAAAGCCGTTTTTTTTTTCTTTTTCTGTCAACCTTCTAAAACTGGCCATGGCAACCTTGAAGCCATTTAGTTTGATCCCCACTCCGAGTTTTGTTGGTTGGACTAACCAGGGCCGCCTCGAGGTATTTTATGCCTAATCCTTCACGCCATTAGTTTTTTTTCTATCACATCATAACCCAAGCATTGATATAAATTGGGAGATGATCAGATTAATGTAACCACTAGGTGGTTTAGACCGGCCAAAAAGTTAGCTTTAACATTTATTCATCCTTAACAATAATAAAGGTCTTCAACGTTAACCTTAATTTTTTATGTCGCAATTGGGCGCTCAAGTGTTGGGTGTCTGTTTGTTTTATAATCGGGCGCCTAAGGTTTGGGCGCGTAAGATTCGGGCGCCCAATTGTTTTTTTTTTAATTTTTTAAAAAAAAAAAAAAAACAAATCGGGCGCCTAACAGTTAGAACATCTCCTAAAGTGCCTCACTGACATTGCTTTCCAATGTGCCACGTAGGATTTTCGAGCTCCAATAACACCTCACTGACTTGGTTTTTCAACTCAAAAGGCAAGGTTGAGTCTTGTTTTTTCAAGGCTCAACTTTGCTTTTTCTTACGTCTCGCGATTGGATGCCCAAATGTTGAGCGATTGTTTGCTTTCTAATCGGGCTCCTAACTCCTAAGGATTGGGCGCCCAATAATTTTTTTTGAAAAAAAAAATTCAAATCGGGCGCCTAACAGTTAAGCGCTGATGTTTTTTATTTTATTTTATTTTTTTCAAAAAAAATGAAACAAACGCCCAACATTTAAGCACCTGCTAAAAAAACCAAATGAGGTATGTTGGAAGAAATATAACCTCACTCACTTGGATTTTGTTTTTTTTGCAAGCAAGTGAGTGAGGTACTTTAGGGAGATGCTCTTATAATCAAGGTTTCCCACAATATCTCCCTAGAAACTATCTAAACTACAAAACAAGAACAACTTCAACAAAGTAAATTAAAAGCCTAAGCTAAACATAAGAAACCACAGTTGGGATGTGGTAAACGACCACTGTGATGCGGCACATCAGTTTGATTATCAGGTTTTATATTTTGACAGTTGGGGAGATCAAGTGCATATATAGTGATGTGTTTTTGCCAACTTCAACTACAAGTGGAATTGTTTAGTTCTAATTAAATTCTAATTTCTCTCAATATAGAATTAGTAAGTAAGATTTGCGTTTTTTACAAATAGCCATATGTTTTGTGAATTAACACATGGTGGAGTTAATTACACTGGGCGTAACAAATTGTACCAAATGGTATACGCAAAGGACTTTACAGGTCGTAGTGGTCAAAATAATTCGTAGTGAATAAGTTTAAACGATAATCCTGGGATCATAATCGTTCCCTAAAATAGTAGAAAGGCAATCATTGACGAATCCGCAAAAATAATTGTTACAAAGACGACTAAATTTTCGTAAGGTTTTGGTTTTTCTATAATAATAGACTCGTTACCAATTATTATAGAGAGACAACTCTAGAATTTTTTTATTTATAAAACTGGTCATGTGCCATTTATGCAATAAATTGCCCTATAAGCTTTAGTTGGAGTGAACATAATTACAACAAACCAAGATATTACAGGAAAAGAATCAGTAGAAAGCCATTTTTATTCCTTTATTCAAAAACTCTGGATTGTATATTGTTTTCCAAAAACAAATACCCACTTAAATGGAATGCAATTGTTGCTCAAATTCATTAATCTTACATTCCATTTTATTCATAATGATAGAAATTGAGCTACTTGTTATATGTCAGTAAACGCGGGGAAGATCACATATTTCGAAGTTGATCGAAAATGAAAGTTTTCTTATTAGTGGTTTTCTCCGTCCGTAAGATCGCGAGAAAACTTTACATCCACGAGCCAAGATTGGAAAACATCATTTTCTTCATCTTTAGAAAAGTTGCCAGATTAGCGAGAAAGTTGCTAAAAGGGTTTCTCTCAGTTTACTCAGCCATCCCATTCATTTAACCACATCTTGGTCTTTCATCTAAACCAAAATAAGAGTTGGCATCCCTACTAGCTCATTTTGGCATTTCATGTCAGTTTAATTAAAATAAAAGCTACTTGGCTCTTTGGATGAGAAAAGGTAATTCATCACTCTATTTGCTCATACAATAATTGTTGTGTTGTAGGTTGCTTTCCTAACTCACACTTCAGGCATTTTACGCCTTACGGCGTGAGGGATCAATTCAATAGATATTGAAGTTGGCTTTGTTTATTTTGCATATTCAGTAGTCATAATTCATAAGTGAATTAATAAAAGAAAGTGATCTACCCATGGACTTTGTCGAACGCATTATTTTGAAGGAAAATAATATGACATGTTAGTTATCACTCCCAAATAGTTGAATAGAGGTCATTCCCATTGAACTAATCGCATCTCATCTTCCCTCGCTTCTCATAAATCTCTGATTTTCGCCATGGTGTATACCACTTAAAGAACATTTTATCAACTTAGTCATACTGGAGCTAGCAGATT
This sequence comes from Kingdonia uniflora, assembly GCA_014058105.1. Lineage (NCBI taxonomy): Eukaryota > Viridiplantae > Streptophyta > Magnoliopsida > Ranunculales > Circaeasteraceae > Kingdonia > Kingdonia uniflora. The sequence continues at coordinate 1,889,211 of JACGCM010002114.1, forward strand.
TTGGACTACAACCAAAGCTAGTTAGTATGGCGGCTATGGCCAGCAACATTCTTTGTTCTAATCTAGTTATCTAAGAACTAAGAAAATCGTCTACACTTAGAAACCAATAACATTACTACAAAATTCACAAAAAACAACCTAAATTCCAAATCAAAATGCCAGAAATATTGGGAAAAACTAGGGGGCAAATCGCACGCGGAAGCACAATACAATCAATAAGAACTCGAAGAACCAACCCTAACCAATTTTTTTTTCAAATAAAGACAATAAAAAACACAACACAAGGTTTAATTAGGTGGAAACCCTAAACAGGATCAAAACCACCCCCGACAAACACGACGAATTTATTATCACACTAAGGGTTACAAAAGATTACAGAGATCACTCAAACCTCACCTCTACCCTTACAGATAATCCCAGCAAGAAACCCTAGAAAAAAAACCCAATAGACCTCTCCAGAGCTAAACCCTAGATTTCTCCATTTTTTTTCTCTAACTCTTTCTCATAGTACATAAGCTTTTAACATACACTCTCTATTTATAGGCTTTCCATTAGGTCATCTCCGAAATACGCATCACGAGATAATCCATCGCTTTGGATTAAATCCCCTTCAAAACAAATTTAAAAACAATCAAACAGAGCCAAATTCGTTCGAACGAGTCATGAGGTCGTTCGAACGAATTAGATAATCCCCTAGAATTTTGGCCCAAGCGTTATTTTCGTTCGAACGACTTCCCCACTCGTTCAAACGACTTCAACAGTTTTTGAGCCGTATTCCTAACAATTGTTGGGAAAACCTAGGTGGCAAATCGCACGCGGAAGCACAATACGATCAACAAGAACTCGAAGAACCAACCCTAACCAATTTTTTTTTGAATAAATGCAATAAAAAAACACAACACAAGGTTTAATTTGATGGAAATCCTAAACAGGATCAAAACCACCTCCGACAAGCACGACGAATTTATTATCACACTAAGGGTTACAAAAGGTTACAGAGATCACTCAAACATCACTTCTACCCTTACAAATAATCCCAGCAAGAAACCCTAGAAAGAAAACCCAAGAAACCTCTCCAGAGCTAAACCCTAGATTTTTCCATTTTTTCTCTCTAACTCTTTTCTCCTGTACAGAGGTCTTTAACATACACTCTCTATTTATAGGCTTTCCATTGGGTCATCTCTAAAATACGCATCACGAGATAATCCATCGCTTTGGATCAAATCCCCTTCAAAACGAATTTAGAAACAAACAAACAGAGCCAAAGTCGTTCGAACGAGTCATGAGGTCGTTCGAACGAATTAGACAATCCCATGGAATTTTGACCCAAGCATTATTTTTGTTCGAATGACTTCCCCACTCGTTCGAACGACTTCAACAATTTTTGAGCCGTATTCCTAACAATCTCTACCTCGGCGATAAAACCGTTTCTTCAGCTGCATTCGTCGTGTACCCTTGTCGCTTCTCAATTAAGAGAATTACCCGAGTCTAAGCTTTTCCTAGACCCACAAATCGGAACCCACTTTCTGATCATCTTGGTAGACCGTGCCATTGCTCCACCTTGAACTAAATTCCCTTGGTACATACAACCTTCACATCTCCACCCATTGATTTACCAACCAATGCATACAAGTTCCCGCTTAGAACTCCCTTCATGATCAAAGAAGCTTTTCGATTAACTTTCATTACTCCACCTCGCCCGGAGTAATTATATAACCCTCATTATCTAACTTGGAAAGTGAAATTAGATTATGAGTCATACTCGGCACATGTTGAACATCATAAAGAACTACGATGCATCCATCGAACATCCTCACGCGAATATCACCCACTCCCGAAATCGGCCTTCGAGAGCCATCGCTCGTCAACACAAACTTGCTACCCTTACACTTTGCATAATTGCCGAACCATGCCTTGTGTCCACATACATGCGTTGTAGCCGCACTATCAAACACCCATCCTCTATTGTGGCGAGAACCATTAGCGGCCACCATGAGAAGCATCTCGTCACCATCATTACTAGTAACTGTTGCCAGTTTGTTAGTGTCACTTTCGGAGCCTCTTGCCGAACTTGCTCCATTACCTTTCCCCGCTTTGCAATCCGATCTATAATGACCCAATTGACCACAACTCCAATAAGTTCCTTTTCTGAACCTATTAAAACTTCTCTTTCCGCTAACCACCATTATAGAGTTTTCCCCAAAAGATTCGCTACCCTTAAGTCTTCTCTCCTTGAAAAGAAGCGTACTTGTAACCTCCTTAACACTCAAGGTTTCCTTCCCATACATCAACGTAGGTTGAAGATGTTTGAAGGAAGACAGAAGAGACCATATGAGTTTAAGCGCCTTATCTTCATCCTCAACTTTAACTCCGATCGATTCCAATTCCGAAATAATCCCGTTCAAAGAACCTAGGTGATCACCAACGCTCGAACCCTCATTCATCTTAAGCGTATGAAGCCGCTCCTTGAGGCATAAGCGATTTGAAAGACTCTTCGTTTGGTACAAACTTTCAAGCTTTTTCCAAAGGCCCTTTGCGGTCTTCTCTCCACACACGTTTGCCAAAACGTTCTTTGCGAGACAAAGGCGTATCCCACTTGCAGCCCTTGAATCCATATCTTCCCAGTCCTGTTCTTTATCGTCGTCCGCTTTCTAGGCCTCTATACCTTCAACCAGAGTTTTAGGTATAGGCTTCCCTTTTAGTGCCTTGCGTAACCCTCCTTGAGTCAAGATATCTTGGACTTCTATTTGCCATAAACCAAAATTTATCTTCCCATCGAACTTCTCAATATCAAGCTTGATCGCGTTAAAAAACTTAGATCTTCCCATCTTGCTACTCTACTTACCCCAAACCTCACTCTTATACCAATTGTTAGGAAAACCTAGTTGACAGATCGCACGCGAAAGCACAATACGATCAACAAGAACTCGAAGAACCAACCCTAACCAAAAAGAATTCGAATAAAGGCAATAAAAAAACACAACACAAGGTTTAATTAGGTGGAAACCCTAAACAGGATTAAAACCACCCCCGACAAGCACGACGACTTTATTATCACACTAAGGGTTACCAAAGGTTATAAAGATCACTCAAACCTCAACTCTACCCTTACAGATAATCCCAGCAAGAAACCCTAGAAAGAAATCCCAAGAAACCTCTCCAGAGCAAAACCCTAGATTTCTCTATTTTCTCTCTCTAACTCTTTTCTCCTATGCAGAAGCCTTTAACATACACTCTCTATTTATAGGCTTTCCATTAGGTCATCTTCGAAATATGCATCACGAGATAATCCATCGCTTTGGATCAAATCCCCTTCAAAATGAATTTAGAAATAAACAAACAGAGCCAAAGTCGTTCGAACGAGTCATGAGGTCGTTCGAATGAATTAGACAATCCCCTGGAATTTTGGCTCAAGAGTTATTTTCGTTCGAACGACTTCCCACTTTCTCAGTTTTGAGCTATATTCCTAGCAGTCTGTTCTTAAGATGTTTCAGTTCAAGCCGGTAATGAGCCAGTATCTCTTCAATTTCAGCTGCCTCTGCAAATTCAAACACGTGGTTAACTAAAAGCTAGGAAAAGAAGTTACTAAAACGCGGTTAACTAAGAGCTAGAATCTCTTAATAAGGCCATTTTGAGTAAAACGTGGTTAATTAACTAAAAGCTAGGAAACGAAGTTACAAACTTAAATCCCTGTAATATAGGAGAAGACTAGCTCTTTCCTAACTTAACAACAACTGACACAAATTAATAAAACTTATAAATATATCTTTTTAAGGGCTTCTAGAGAGAGAGAGAGAGTCCAGGTGTGGGGTTTCGGTGAACAGTGACATTTTCCATTTTTTTACCTTTTTTCCTCTAGGTTGGCCCGAGGAATTCGTGGGGTTTCCATCCTTCGCAGTTGTTTAGTTATGGTGGTGATTGTGAGGCTTTGATTTCTTGATTGTTGATGGATTGAGGGGTGTTTCTTACGTGGAGAATTTAGTTTTACTATGGTTTCCTTGCGGCTGTTGTCCTTGTTCCGGACCTAGAATCCGGTCTGATCGTGGGTTCAGACCTTCGCTTTCCAATTCTGTTCTTCTTTCTTGTTAATTTCTTCTCCTTTGTTGTGTGATTTGCAGGTGTGTGTGATCTACGGTGAGAGGTTGTGGAGTGTGCGTGAATGGTATAGTTGAGTGGGGAGTTACGACAACCGTGGACGGTGGCCTTTTCTGTCCGTTGGGGTGACCGGAGGTGCTTTGGCAGAAGCGGGTCCAGGGTTTTTTTATGGAATTCTCAAGTGGGGGGACGCCATGTGCTGGGGGTTGTTTCTTGGCCTCCTGGACTGAGGCCTTGCTGGTTGGGCTGGACTTCAATTGGTTTTCTGAGTTATCTGTTTGTAGCTTTCTCCGGACCTTCTCGTGTTAGGCTTGCTGATTATTTGGACTAGGCGGCCCGACTCCTGCTGAATTAAGTGAGCCTCGAGCTTTTGTGGGCCTCTCTTCTGTGAGTGGTGGGCTTGGGGTGGACCTTTTACCTTTTCCCTTTTTACTTCTTTTAACCATTGCTGGAGGACAGGTTTGTGGCCCAGGTTCCTATACTATTTCAACTGTAATTTTGTGATGTGAAGGCTCCGGTCTCCACTTTTTCATTCTTCTCTATTGTCTCCTTTGTGATGCGACGAATGTTTTCATGTTCTCTATGTTCGGAGTTGAATTTGGTTTTTTTCTTCTCTCTGTGAATGTGTGTGAACTTTCTCGCTGATGTGAAGAGGGATTCTTGGTGAATAACAAAAGTATTTTGCTTGGTATTACATTCGCCTGAATCTACGGTGACCATCTTTTTGTCAAACTCTTTTCTTCTCTCCTTGGTACGGCCGGTTTCGCCAACAGAGAGGTGGGGGGCTTTGAAAAGGGTTTTGACGGTGAAAGGGGTTTCTGGTTTGATTGGTTTTATGGAAATGCTTTCTTCTCGTGCTCCAGCTAGACTGACTTTCATATGATTGGAGAGACATACTGGCAGTGGTGATTGTTAGGTTACTTAGGCGGGAAATTCTCTCACTTTTATTTTGTGATTGATTGAGAGGTGGGTCTTTTTTCTTTTCACTGCATGCTTGTTTGTGTGTTGGCGATTCCTTTTCCTTGCATACGTACTGAGCTCCTAATTGTTGATCACTATTTGTTTGGTGTATATTCCTTGCTCTGAATTGTACTTTGGTTGTGTTTGGAATATTTTGTTGTGTGGGTTGAAGTTTGATCTGCGGGGTGGGTTTTTCTGGTGTACTTTTTGATTTCGACTTGGACTGTTGGTGGGTGGTTCCTTTTGGCTTTGTCTCTGTTTGTCTGAGAGCGGGTAAGTCTGTTTTGTGAGTGGGACTGATATTCTCCTGCCTGGTTTGGTTGTGCAAGAGTGACTGTATGTTCTCGTTCTCAGTCATTCAAGATATCGTAAGCAGTATGGAACGACTCACGGTGAAAAAACCCAGAGGTTCTATTTTTCTACAACTCCCTCACGAGAGTATCACAGCAGAAGAAAGTTGGTGGCGCTTTGCTCTAGTGGGGACCATGTCCTTTGATACGGACCGAGGTTTCACCAAAATTGTGTTAGCTCTTAAGAGCTTTTGGAATCTTGAATCGTCTACGAATGTGCAGTTCTTTGAAAGAGTGGTGGGTGGAAAGATGTATTTTCTGGTCAAGTTTAAAAATGCATATGAGTATAACTTTGTGTTACTTAACCAACCCTGGAACCCGTTTGGCCACTCCATTATCCTGCTTTCCTACGTAGCTCGCATGGCGATTGCTCCTCTTGATTTCAAGTTTGTATCGTTCTGGGTAAGATTCAATATCAAAGATCCTTTCTTTGGAACCCCTGAGTTTCTTCTTGCTTTCGGCACTCACCTGGGGCAGGTTATGGCCACAAAACCTTGTCCGGAATATCAGAAAGTTACCAAGAAAGGCTACCGTACTAGAATTCTGATGGATATCTACGGGACGTTCCCACCGGCTGTATGGACGAAACTTGAGGGTGGGCAGATTTTGTTTGAAACCATGTATGAAGGGGTTGCGGTTAATTTTTGTGATCGATGCTGCAGGATGGGACACAGGTTTGTTGGCTGCCCATTGCTAGTGGAGGAGGACAGTGCGGGGGTAGACGTGAGACTCGTGCCCCAAGGGGAGTCAGGGGGTCGGGAGCCGGCGACGGTTTTGGCCAGGTCTGACCAGGTAGCTCGGGGTATCTTATCTGGGGATGCTGGGGCGGCTCAGGCAGGAGATAGGGGAGACTACGTTATACCGAGATACACCAGGAAGGAGAAGGGGAAGGCGATTATGATTTCAGAGCAGTCAGAACAACAGACTCCTCTCTGCTCAGGGGGAGAGGATTATCAGAGGGGGTTCAGGCTGATACACCAGTCTAGCCTCAGACACAGAGAGTGGATGAGTTCACAGGGTTAGAGGATATTATGAACCCAATCTTTAGGGGACCCTCAAGGGGACAGGTACTTTAGTGAACGAGGGAGGATGAGGCGGATACGCTTGCAGGACTGGTTGGAGGGAGACATTCTCGTTGGATGTTTTTTAAGGAGGAGAGACTTACGGCTCAGATGGCTGGGATTCCATCGGAGGATAGTAGGAGGCCGATTGAGACAGAGTAGATGTGGTGGTATCAGATGGAGGAAGGATTTGAGGAGAGGGAGGAGAGTGACCGAGGTCAGTGAGTGGGAGGGATGACCTGATTCATATTCAGAGTGACGGTGGGCATGAGCTTCAATTCTTTTCTTCTTACCCACAGGCGATGAGAGTGGACGTCAGACCAGATAGGTCAGTGAGGTCTTCTACGAGAGGACTGGGTTCACAGGGCTCTCGACAGGCGACAGGTGTTTCGAGTGGTATGCTCCCGTCATCGGCTCGAGTGGCTCGTAGACACTTCAGCACCGCTACTATCCTGACATAGATGACTATACCATTCCGCACTCTAGAGGCTAGCTCTCGTAGGCCCCCACACCTCCAGGTACATACACCCCTGTCCTTCTCTATCTCCCATATTTGACGCACCTACCTCATTCTTGATCAATTTTCTAGGATTCGGGTGGCTCCTCGGAGGCCACCCGGGCCATTATGATTATTCTCTCCTGGAACTGCCGGGGTTTGGGTCGACCTACGGTAGTTTGGCACCTTAGAGATCTCATCAGATCCTCTAAGGGCGACATTATTTTCCTGTCTGAAACCATAAGATCCTCTGCAAAAATGCAGATTTTGGAACGTTCTTTTGACTATCCTCACTGTTTGATTGTCCCGGCCTCGGGCGTCCAGGGACGCTCGGGGGGCACCTGTGTAATGTGGAAGGGTAATATCAACATTGAGAGTATTCTTAGCAATAAATTTATTAGTAATGTACTAATGACTTCAGAACCGGCGGATAGGCCGTGGATGATTTCCTTTTTCTACGGTAGCCCATATCAACGTGGCAAAGTTGAGAGTTGGAAACTGGTCGAGACTACTGCCCGGGGTTATGACGGACCTTGGCCTATTATGGGGGACTTTAATACCATTCTTGACAGATCAGATAATCTGGGAGGGATCCCTTTCTGTGCGGCCTCTTGTACATTCGCTCTGGAGGTGATACAGAAGGCAGGACTTATTGACTTGGGCTTTGCTGGACATCCCTTCACGTGGAACAACTGACGCAAGGGAGGGGATAACATTAAAGAATGGTTGGATAGATGCATGGCCAATGCGGATTGGATGGTTCTCTTCCCTACAGTAAAGGTATCGCATTTACCCGTTTTAGGTTCAGATCATACCCCTCTTTGCCTTGATACTCTCCCTCTTTTTGCGACATTAGGTAAATGCTTTCGTTTCCAGACCATGTAGACTCGGGAACCCCAGTTCCCACACTTAATTAAAGAGTTGTGGAACTATAATCCTAGGGGCTCCCCAGCCCATCTAGTCAAGGACAAACTTTTAAACATGAAGGCGGGCCTTAGGAACTAGAACAAAAAAGTCTTTGGACATGTCCTAAATCATATCTTTGTGCTTAAATTGAAAATCTCCCATCTCCATTCTCTCCCCTATACTGAGAATGTCGCTGACCTGGAGAGAGCCCTGCTCGATGAGCTGGAGGAAGTCCAACTTAGGGAGGAAATGTTTTGGCGAAAAATATCATGGATTGCATGGTTGGCCGAGGGGGTCCGAAACTCCAAATTTTTCCATGTGCAAACTCTGGCACGGAGAAAGAAAAACTCCATCGGCTGGATTAAGAACGAAGCTGGTACCTAGATCTCGGATCCTGCCGAGATTGGGAATACCTTCCTCCGAGATATGGAGATGAACTATACCTCTTCGAACCTTAAGGTGATCCCGACGTTCCTACAGAGATTCAACCCCTGCATCACGGAGGAGGAGAACACCCTTCTGACCCGGGGGGTCACCACGAAGGAGATTAAGGAGGCTCTTGACAGCATTGGATCTCTTAAAGCTCCGGGTCTGGATGGATTCCCTGCGCTCTTCTTCCAATAATCTTGGGATGTTGTAGGACCTGATATTTGCAACCTTGTGACCAAATTTTTCGCTTCTGGTTTTATGCCCAAATTCCTCAATGCTACACACGTGGTGATGATTCCTAAAAACGACGCTAAAGCCCACCCGAGGGACTTCCGACCGATCAACCTGTGTAACGTGACGTACAAAATTATATCCAAAATTTGGGCGACTCGTCTAAAACCCCTCCTGGATAAGATTATCTCTCCATTCCAAGGGGCGTTTGTATGAGGGAGACAGATTTCGGATAACACCGTGGTGGCTTACGAGCTCATCCACACGATGAAAAAGAAACAAGGTAGTTCGGGGCTGATGGGGATGAAATTGGACATGCCGAAAGCAGACGACCGCATCGAGTGGAGCACCCTTATCCAGACGCTGACGGCCTTGGGCTTCAGTTCCCAATGGTGCCAATGGATTGAACAGTGCATCTCTACTGTGAGGTACTCGATCCTGATTAATGGGTCGGCGCAAGGCCTGATCACCCCTTCCCGGGGCCTGAGGTAGGGGGACCCTTTGTCCCCCTTCCTTTTTATCAACCTCATGGAGGGTCTGTCACGGGCTCTCAGAGTTAAAGAAGTGACCGAAAAGTTACATGGTGTGCGTGCCTCATGCCAAGCTCCCCTTGTTTCGCATCTTCTCTTTGCAGATGACTGCCTCATTTTCTGTCGGGCAGATCTGGACGAAGCCAACGAAGTTAAGGACACCCTTGAAGAATTTTGCACAGTAACTGGGGAGTAACTTAATCTCAGTAAATCGGGAGTTTCTTCAGCAAGAATCTGCCGATACGTTTTGGCCGATTATTGCTCGCCTCTTCAAAATGAAGATTGTCCCTCCGGACGAACGCTATCTTGGTACCAATCTCTTCTTTGGCCAACCAAAAACCTAGACTTTCCAACGTATTATTGAAAACATTTCTCTTCGCCTCCAGATGTGGAAAGGGAAACTTCTATCTCAGGCCGGCCTGACTGTCCTTATTAAATCGGTGACGTCGGCTATCCCGACGTACCAGATGTCCTGTTTTGCCTTATCCAAAGCGACCTGTAAGAAAATCAATGGTCTGCAGCGGGATTTTTGGTGGGGGAAAAGGGAAGAGGCACATAAACCCTTATATCTTAAGAAGTGGAAGGAGATCTTCCGGCCAAAGAGAGAAGGGGCCCTGGGTATCCAGGAGGCAGAATCCACTAACCGGGCTCATTTATCTAAACTGGTCTGGCGCCTCTATCAAAAACCTGATGACCTTTGGGGTCAGATCCTGAAAACCAAATATTTTCCGACCTGCACTGTCCTACAGGCTTCCCCTAAGACGGAAATGTCTTGGACCTAGAGAAACATTAACTCGGCAATCAAGACTATAAACGAGCATTCGTGCTGGCAGATTCGTACGGGCGATAAAGTCCGCTTCTGGACGAACTCTTGGATTCCAACACTTGGTGACTGGAGGCCTACTCCTAGAGGGAACATCAACTTGGATGATCACCCTATCTGGGTTAGTCACTTCATTGATCCCAATAGGCGTATATGGCGTAGGGAAGAGCTTGAGAAGTGGTGCAACGATGAATCTGTTGATATGATCTCTCAGGTGTTTATTCCTCAGGAGGGTGAGACGGACGACCTCAAATGGCGCCCTTCCAAAGACGGGAAGTTTTCTATTAAGTCGGCCTACCGTGCAATTATGGTCGGGAATGAGCTCGAACCCGTATTGGGCCCCCTCCCTTGTACTAAAAGTCTGGCATAACAAGGCAACCCCCCGAGCCCAACTTTTCACCTGGAAGTGTTTAAGGGATCTGGTGCCGGTTAGGGCTAAAATTGGTCAGCGTTTAGGATTAACGGACATCTCTTGTCCCATGTGCTCGACAACGGAGGAAACACTCCAGCATTTTCTCCAGGGTTGCCCGTTTACGAGGGCGGTTTGGTTCAGGCTGTCTTTCGGGGGCCTGATTCATAATTTTGAACACCTTTCAACCCTGGAGTGGATTACGCTGTGGCTTGAGCCGCCGTTGGTTTGGCCCACGGATAAGGATGTTTGGTCTAGAGTTGTCTGCTCCCTTTACTGGTTAATTTAGAAAACCAGATGTGCTTGGATCTTCCAAGCTACGAGATTAGACCCGACTCGACTTTCTAACACTCTAAATAAAATGATTTTTGATGAACCGATCTCTCGTTTTAATCGCCTGATTCTCAAGGCTGATTGGGCTCCTCCGAACTTAGGATGGGCCAAAATAAATGTTGATGCTTCTTACTGTAAGGATAGACTTTACAATCATCTAGGCTTTGTTATCCGTGATGATCTTAATTTCTTTGTTGCAGCCCGAGTTTCCTCATGCAGATTTACAAGCAGCGAAGAGGGCGAGGCTCGAGCAGTTCGAGATGGCATCCTTTAGGCACGGGAACAGGGTTTTCTGCGGGTGATGGTGGAGATGGATGAGGCGATAGCATCTTTTTGTCAGACGGGTGCAGCTTCCATCTCCTGGACCGCCAAAGCAATTTTGCAGGATGCTTTGGCTTCGTGTAGTTATTTTGATGATATCTGTATTAATTATGCGCCCCGAAGCGCCAACCATGTTGCACATTATATTGCGAGTAGGCCTACGGGCGATAATGTTTGTTTTTCTTGGACTGGATCTCCACCTGAATGGCTACAGGAGCCACTCAGTTGTGATGGGACAAATTTTGTAATAGGTTTTCTCTGTTAATATAAGGTTTAACAATCAAAAAAAAAAAAAAAAAAAACTGACTAGACTTATTCAAACTGGACTCTAAAGCAAATTAAAACTACTAAAATGTAGGCTCATAACAACTCCTTTTCTCCTTAAAAAAACAGCCTTGTCCCCAAGGCTATGATCAGGAAATCGCTTCTCCATTGCTTCAAGATCTTCCCAGTTTCAGCAAGTGAAAGTCCTTGCCAGTGAATGAGAATTTCTTCTTTTTTTCTTCCGCTGTCGATGCTTTGAACCGCTTAAAGAGTATGAAAGAGAATTTTTGCTCTAGTTTCAACAACAGGAAGCTCACCTTGAATGGGATACTTTTCTCCGATCTTTATCTTCAATAGCGAGACATGGAACACCGGATGAATTCGCGACTCCTTGGGTAGTTCCAGCTTATATGAAACGACTCCTATTTTATTTAGAATCTGAATGGGCCGTAGTATTTATTTAGAAAGCGATATTTGCCAATAGGCTGGAACTTCAAATAGACCCAATCTCCCACTTTAAATTCTTTTTCTCTATGATGTTGGTCGTACGCCTTCTTCATACGGTGACTGTGCTTCCTGAAGTGTGACCCTCAAGTCTGTTAGAACTTGATCCCGGTTCATTAATTGCTTCTCCACAGACTCCACGTTAGTCATACCCGAAATGTACAACAATAAGGTGGGTGGTGTTCTTCCATAAACAACTTCAAAGGGACTGGTTTTGATAGCTGAATGCCAACTTGTACTGTAGAAATATTCTGCCCACGCTAACCACTTACTCCACTCCTTAGGCTGGGAACTTGTAAATCACCATAGATACATTTCCAAAGTACGATTCACAACCTCGGTTTGACCATCAGTCTGAGGATGGTAGGTCGAACTGTAGTTAAACTTAGTACCATTCATCTTGAATAACTCTGACCAAAATAAGCTTGTAAAAGCAAGATCGCGATCACAAACAATCTTTCTTGGCATCCCATGCAACTTGAAGACATTATCGAAGAAAACTCGTGAGACGCCAATAACCGTGTGTACGGATGTGATATGGGAATGAAATGTGTATATTTAGATAATCTATCAACAACTACGAAAATTGTAGTTTTTCCCATAGACAAAGGTAGACCATCTATGAAATCCATTGAAATATCGTTCCATACCTGACTTGGAATTGGTAGTGGTTGTAAAAGTTCGGCAGGAGCAAGTTGTTCGGCCTTGTGTCTGGCATATATCACATGCTGCGATAAATTCCTGGATCTTTCTTCTCATTCCCGCCAAATAAAAGTTCGCACGAATCTGCTGAAGTGTTTTCTGGTACCCTTCATGAGTTCTATTATGGAATTGCCCAATAATATCAGTAATTAACACTGAATCCGTAGCAAGATAAATTCGCTCCTTAAAGAAAATAACCCCATCTATGAATTTTTATGGACACACAAATACTTCAAGCTTTGATGATCAGTTTGCACCATGAATTTTCGGCCCAACAAGTACGGACGCCACTTTTGTATAGCCAACACTAATGCGAGCATTTCCTTTTCATAGGTGGAGATTAGCAAGTTTCGGCCTTGTCATGACTGAAAAAATGCTATAGGTCTTTCTTGCATCAGGACCGCGCCCACACCCGAACCACTCGCATCACATTCCACAATAAACAGTTTTGAGAGCAAACGTACCAGGGTGTGGGTTGAGTTGGGTTTTCAAACCCACACTCAAACCCACACTTTGGAGTCTCTCAGCAGCGTTTTTTCGAGTGTGAGTTGGGTGACCTGGAGCTACTGTAACTCAACCGAGTGTGAGGAGCTCACACTCAAAAAAATTGAGTTTGGCGGTGTTTAGATTACCGCGCGGTAATCCAAACTCCTCCAATTTCAATTATTTTGATCAACACTCCCTGGCTACTTCTTCTTCCCCAAAACCAATTGTAGAGCAGAGGAGAACCTTTGCTTTCTCCCCAAATGGCGAATTCTGACACCAGTAGTAATAACTCTACACTGTCGACCCCATCCTCCCATAACCCACCTTCAACACCATTTGCTCACCCATCATCACAATTCACTCCATACCTCTACCAAAATACATCGCAATTGCAACATCGATTCCAATCACAAGCCCCACCTCTGTTTACCATGTCGCAAGGGGATCCCAGTTATAGACAATATCAAAGTCCATTTACATTCTCTCAACCGCAACCTCAGGCGTTTAGCCCGTACTATCAACTCTATCCCCTCACTCGACCTCTAGATTTTTAACCTCCAAATACCTTTCAGAGCTATCTATTCCATGGTGAATCTACTCAACACAGTCAAAGTGACGCAAATGCGTCAATACCTGTTGAAGCGGCGGCTCCCCCGAAAGAAAAAGGAAAAGGAAGAAAGAAAATAACATCCGCAAAACAAAGACAAAGCGTGCAAGTGCCAGAAGATGCTTAGTTTTTGAACAAGACGGATGATGCTGGAATGCATTGGACGAAAACAAACTTTACGTGTCTCTCAAATGCGTGGGTAACAACTTCTGTCCAAACAGATGGCCGCACAAAGGGTTTCACTTTCTATCAAAAGGTCAATATTGTCTTTAACAGAGACCCCGAGTGCCCCACACGACGATCATGTGGGTCGACTAAATCTCAGTGGTATGCCCTTAATGCACAATGTGTGGCGTAGAAGGGGATAGTTGCTCAAGAACGATTTAGGAATAGCAGCGGAAAAACAGAAGAAGATTGGGTACGTTCTTATTTCTTTTAACTCAATTTCATTTATTTCTCGCGGATATACACGTTATTTATTTGTATTGGGTAATTTTGCGAATTGTAGGAAAACGATGCACACAAAATCTATCGAGGCGAATGGCGGCAATGACTTCAAACACCGTGAAACGTATAAGATTTTGGCGCGACAACCGCGATGGGCCAACGTAAGGGATGATAGGTTGAACCATGCGGTGAATATACCAAGAAATATAGCTGATAGACACGTAATATTTACGTGTACAACTCCTAAATTTATATCATCCTAGTCATTTATTAAATAAATGTGACACTAATAGTGCTTTTGCTTGTATTTACAGAAATCGATCACATGATAAACAAGTTGTACATTTTTTTGGCTTTTAACGAATTATAAAGGGTGATGCACTCCAACAATGATTCTCATTTGAAGTTGTCAACCAAAGGCCCATGCATGGAAGCCCATTGAAGAGAATTAAATATAGATATTATTCTCATGAGTTATAATATCTATGCATGATTTTAGGCATTGTTTAGAAGATTTTATATTAATAGTGATATTTAGTAACCCTTCCTATACTCTATAAATAGGAGGGGAATTCCACCCGTGGAGGATCATCTTGGAGAGTATAAATATTTAGGTTCAATAAGCAATAAAGTTATTGTTCTTCTCTTGTTGTCTTTTTACTTTTATCATAGTAATAGTAGTATGGCAATGATGAAATGGATGAGTAGCTAATCTTCTTAGCCAAAGCTAGAGGAAGCTCCACCCAATGTAGCCTTAGTGTAGATTGTGTAGCTTAGTTAGAGTAATTATTTTCTCTTTATCCCGGAATATTGCATATTCGTATTCCTTCATCCTATGCTTGACCATAGCTAGGATTAGGAGGAATAATGAATCTATGTAACCATCTTGTTGGACCATAACAAGATAGGTTATGAACATGGAGAAGAAAACATAATCCATACTTATCAATCGGACCATGGTTGAGCAAGTTGGTTTATGGGTAGTTCCCAATTACTAAATCTCTTGTATCTTTTGATATATTGTATATGCCCCACCAAGGATATGCGATATGGGAACTCGTAATTTATTTTAATTATTTATGCTATCTAAATCGTTACAAAGGGTAGAGTGGAATCGATGCCTTGGTTTCCACTCCAATTTATCTTGTAATTTGTTTCGTTCTTCTTTTTATTTCAAAACCTACACAAACTCGTTGTTATTAGATAAAACGAGTAGCTCGAAGTATAATTCGTACCACAAGTCTCTTGGGATACGACCCCACTTTCCTTTGTACTCAATGGTATACCGTGTGCTTGTGTGTATTTTAAGACATCGGTTTATAATCGATCAGTAGCCAGGAGAACATCGGACAATTCTTCTTCGGGGAACTCGGTCGGATCAAACAATCTATCGGAGGACCCCGACGGTCCACCTACACCTCAATCTGTGAGCCCAAATTATGGCTTAGATGGTTCATTGTATGAGGGTAGAAGCAGGCCCATTGGCCAAAAACTCTATAGAAAGAACCTTGTATCGTAAAAGGCAATGAAGGGTGTTGCTGCATCTGGTGGCGATATCCAAACAATGCTGGATAAACTACTGTTGGAGAAGATACAAGCGAAAGAAGAAAATGAAAGAAGAAGAGCAAAAGCAATGCAACACTGGCAAGCCAAAATAGATTTCGAGCAAGCAAAGAAAGATCGTAAAATTATAGAAAAAGACTTGAGTACTCTTTCTGGATATCAATTGTAATACTATCTACAAAGGCAAGTTAAGATCATGGAACGTCTGGCCAAGAGGGGTTGACCAGGTACTTAAAGTGGTGATGAAATGTAATTTAACTTTGCTGTATATGGAAGTTTTTTTATCCAAGAATGTAGTTTAATAACCAATAATGTAAACGTTTGAATAATATACTGCTCGAAATTCTACAGTGTGTTTTTGAAATGTTTATTTTCAATAATATTGCGTTAAAACAAATACAAGATCAATATTGCGTTAAAAAACATGTTTAATAATCTTGTACGACTAAGAGAAGCATTAAATTATATCAAGAACACACAGATAATACAAGAAATGGAGTACTAACTTTGAAGATTTCCCTTCGCGACCCACAAATGCTTGATTAGATCATTCTTTAGATCAAAGTGAAGTTCTCGACTTCGAATCCGGTTTATTTTCGATATAAAAGATTCAATTGTTCTGCGTTCGCGTACAATATCGAACCGTTCGCCTTCGATAGTTGAAGGCTCGGCTGGATTGTTGCTTAGAAAACGTAATGTTGCGACTACCTTTTGGTACGGTGATAACCCTATAGTACCAACGTTGTTGGGTTTCTAGAAAAAATAATGATCATGTGCAATGACTGCATCGAATAGACGCATAAACATGTCTCTACTCCTGCGAAAACGTCATCGAAATTCCCATGGCTCATATGTGTAATTTGGCTTGAAGTAGTCTCGTATAATACTGTAATGCCCTAATTGGTGATCTCGCTTCTTTCTCTTATCCTTATGGCCCATGACACTCCCGCCGTAACTCGAAGTTGTATCCTCAACTACTATGTTCATTGAAGCTTGGTGCATAACGCAAATTGTCACCGCACAATTAAAGATAAGGTCGTCAGAGAAGGACGATGACGATAAACCTGGAGGATCGGGTATGGATGAATCGAATGATGAAGAAGATATTTGAGGCTGTGGAGTTGAGAGAAGGGTGTAATACCAGATGGTGAACAAGTTTCCAATGGAAGAGAGAAGTGTAAAAGGGAGAAATGTAAAAGGGGAAGAAGATATGGGTCTTGGAAATCAGGGATTAGGCGGTAAAAGGAACACCGCGCGGTGTTCTTTTCACCGCCCAATCCCTGATTTAAAACACATCAGTGACAATTTTGTTCGAATAAAATTTAGTTCTATTCGAATAAAACTGCTCAGTGCCAAATTGTGCAAAATTGTTAAAATTTATTCGAACAGACAAATAGTCTGTTCGAATAGACATTGAATAAACTCTACCACAAACCTAAAAACTACACCAAATAGTATGTTCGAATAGTCTGTTTAAATAAAACACCTCAATGCAAATTTATTCGAACAGACAAATAGTTAATTTCAACAAAAACCAAATAACTTATTCAAATAATCTTAGGGTCATCTACATAATCATAGTTGAGGTCATGGCTAATGAACATTGAAAAAAGAAATTGAATAGATTTAAAAAAAAAATTCCCAAACACCAAAAAACTTTAGTCAATTTCAACATTAGATACCCATGGTTAATGAACATTAAGAACATCCAAAATATCATCTCTAAAAGCATCGTCTACCCATAATCATTTACATAATCAAAACTGAGCTTCTGCATCATCTAAAAAACATCAAAAACACCTATATCTACTCATAATCATCTCCAGTACCCCGCCCCCTGCGGCAAGTACCGCCTCCCCTGGTTCGCGGACCAGATCTGCGTTGCCTCGTCCTCGCGCCACCTCCAAGTGGTAGTGGCACCACCCGTATGTCACGCCCCCACCTCAGCTGTAGGTCCTGAACATGACAAAGAAAATTTATAAATATTTTGACAAAATAAATATGACATTAAGAAAAAATAAAATAAATAAATACATAAATAAATTACTTACATGGGCATATAGCTGATGTTCTATAATGTCAATTTGCTTGTGGGCAATAACAAGCTTATCCTTCAACTCCTGGAGCCTCCAGGCATTCCGCACAGGCTATGTAAGGGCGAGTCTCCGCATACCATGAGTCAGGTGCCACAACTCCTCTGTACCGTAGGAGGAAGACATGAGTGGCGGGTCCCTCAAGCGGGCGATGGGGAGTACCTCACGCCGCCCTGTCCACTCCATGTGCCACCCCGAGTCTAGCCCCCCTAAATCGCTAGGCAAACTGAAGTCCTTTGATAAGCTATGAACCGATGCTAACGTAACCACCACGGGTATAATATCAGCTCTGAGTGCAGTCGGTCCAAACAGATCTATATTCCCCATCCTTTGGGAATCTGTCAACATGTGGCCTAACTCTGAAGTTTGCTCAACCCAGTATGAGGCGTAAGTCTCTCACTCCTCCCCTACCACAAACTGCTCACAGACAAGGAGCCCTGCCTGTCTCATCTCATGTAAAGCCGCTGGACTAATATGTGGCGACATGCTAAGCAAAGGATCCAAAGGAATACGCACCTCGCCGGCAACCTGCCTCCAGCATCTATCCCCCAAGTAATATTCGCAGTTTAAATTTGGTACTTAAAGTGGCATCCTCTTACGGGATAGGAGTTTTACAGTCTGTACGTTTTCTATCTCAGACACCGCAGACTATAACCAAGGTTCCCAGGTGATCGTGTCAGCAGTGCGGTGGTCAATTTGGTATCAACTTTGAATAAACAAATTGGTTGCCTGGTCATTTATTTTCCTCCTATTCCCAATTTCCCATGCTCTGAGACGTGGATAGACCGAGTACTTAACATCTTCCTTGACAATAGGGTGACAAACCCCATAATACTCATAGAGAACCAATACTGTATTTCAGAATAACATAAAAAATAATAATAATTTATATTTAAGACACTTATTGGAAGATATTTGATTTGTGAAAGGAAAAAGTGTTAGTGTACCGCAAGAAGTTAGACAAATCCAGTGATGGCACCCCCGGTCATGGCTGCGGTATCCAAACCATAGTACAGGGAAGCAAGAATAGCAGAACCCCAGTCATATTGGGCAGCCGAGTCCAAATCGGCCACGCCCGCGAGATATCCTAGCGGGACGGTGTCGTTGGCCGTTTGGAACCACAAATGTCCCATTATAAAGAGGATAAAAGCACGAACAATAGTAATATCATCCTCCCGATCATTTACGATGGTCAAGTACGTCCTAAAATGTAAAATGCTGACGTTCCCACTCTTTATATGGCTGGAATCAATGTTGGGGAGCAATTGCCTCGCATTGGATAAAATTGACCATGTGTCGTCATACGACACCTATGTCGGATATCGGTGGATTGACAATGATGCCAGCATAGTGAAATCGAGAGGAGTGATCCCTATCTCCGCACACGGGAACAGAAACGTGTGCGTGGTCGGCCACCAACGCTCTGTAAGCGCCTGAATTAGCCGGTTATCTGAATTTCCCAAGCGTATCTCCATAAACTGCCCAAAAATATTCACCACGGCGTCCCTTACAGGTAGAATTATGGCAATCTCCTTCCACAGTTTGGTCACCATAGTGAATGTGCCGTGCGCACGCATCGAATCTCGATTCTGTTCATTGAGGCATTTTGTCAAACACTTGATTTATGGAAAAAAAACAAATTCACAATTGCACTAAAATTTACCGTGAGTTCTTTTTCCGTGTAATAGATGTGACTGACTCCGTCTGGGAGTTGGGTAATATACCGCCGCGGGAAGTTTTCTTCGGTTAGGTTTGGTATAGATTGGGGTTGGACATCTTCAAATTTCACTCACTTTTTCTTCCTTCTGAACCTCGAGCGAGTTACGAAACTCTCTGGATCTCTTGTTCCTCTAAACCCTGGCAGAGTACTGGCGTGTGGGTCTCCCTATGGCATATGCATTTTGATTTTCTTGGAATCACAATTTTTTTACCAGGGATTTTGAGAGAGAGCAAGTTGTAAAAATGTGAAAATAGTCGAATTGGGAGAGAGTTTTTACCAACAATTGAAGCGGCGGTGATTAAAACACCCCGCGATGTTTTAATCTCCTCCTCAAAATAAAAATAAATAAAAATCATGTTGGCAACTCCACACTGGCTGTTGGGAGAGGTCGGGTGTGAGTTGTGGGTTTGGTGGGCCAGGGTGTCAGAACTCACACCCAAACCCATACTCGCTGCTAGAGATGCTCTGAGAAGTCAGGTAGCACTAATACCGGAGCCTAGCTTCGTCATGACTTCCTTTAATCTTTGAAATGATTCTTCAACGACTTGTGACCTAGAAAACGAATCCTTTAACATTTTTGTAAATGGAGCAGCTATTTTACCAAAGTTTTGAATAAACTTCCGGTAATAACCGGTCAACCCCAAGAAACCCCGCAATGCCTTAATGGTTGTATGTTTAGACCAACTTATCATTACCTAGACCTTGTCATGATCCACAACAACACCATTATATGAAATCACATGGCCAAGATAGTGCACCCTGTTTTGCCCAAACTCACATTTTCCCTTTTTAACAAACAACTTATGAGATCTCAGTACAACTTATGAGAGTAAGTTGTAAGTGTTGAAAATGTTCCTCCCATGATTTGTTGTATATAAGTATATCATCAAAAAATACTAAGACAAACCTTCGGAAATAATTTTGAAATACCTCATTTATCAATGCTTAGAAGGTGGATGGCTTAGTAAAGCCGAAAGGCATTACCAAAAATTCATAATGGCCCTGATGCATCCGAAAAGCTGTCTTAGGGGTGTCTTCAGGTATTACGCAAATTTGATGGTACCCGCTTCGCAAATCAAGCTTGGAAAATATTTTGGCTCCATTTAATTCATCTAATAACTCGTCAATGATTGGAATCGGAAATCGGTCATTGATCGTGATCTTATTAAGAGCACAGTAGTCGACACACATGAGCCATGATCCATTATGTTTTTTTAACTAAGATAACTAAAGATGAATAAGGACTGTTGCTTATTTTGATTACCCCTGTATAGAGCATTTTAGCCACCAATCTTTCAATCTCAGCTTTCTAAAAATGTGGGTAATAATAAGGCTTGACACACACCGGTCCACTCCCCGCCATTAAGGGAATTTTGTGATCGTAGTTTCGTTGAGACAGTAAATTGTTTGGCTCCTCAGATACATCTCTGAATTTTGCAAGTAGTTGTTTTAGCTGCGGAGCTTAATATTTTGTTTTAAGCTTAGGATGTCGAGTCCCCATTGACAGCAACACCCCTTTGTTACATTTCTTTGCTTTACGGCTGAACTTTGAATCACCAAGTAACTTATCTTCATGAAAATATTCTCCTTGAAGAACCACTTCCTTCCTTGCCACCTTGAACTTCATTTGTAACTTTGTAAAGTCCCACATTATTGGCCCAAGTGTACGCAACCATTTTTTTTTAGGCAAAAGAGAAAGGATAATATAAACTCGCCTAAGAGCAAGGGGGAAGAGAAGATACATAGTCATTGGCCTCTTGGCCTACAAAAGAAACAGAAAAAGGGGAACCAACTCCCCTAACAGCAAAAATATGAGCGAAATAGTTCCCACTGCGGTTTATATATTCTAATCTAAAATCCGAAAAATCCTCAGCAGCTGCTCTCAAATCCGGAGCAATGGTAAGAGCTCCCCAACTAAGGTCCTCTGACCGCTCTCTAAACGCCTTGACTATCCTCTGGCAGTCCGATAAAAGAAGGATCCTCTGCAGACCTAGGTACCTAGCCGCCTCTAGACCCCTGAGCGCTGAGAGCGCCTTGGCTTCTTCAGCGTCGTCTGCTCTGACCTGCTAGTAACCTACACAAATAAACAAATTTAAGTGATTTTTAATAGTGAAACCTGACCCCCCAGTCTTATCCTAGGCAATCCAAGAGGCATCCACGTTAATGATATGCCATCCCTCCTGGACCTGGTATTGGATCAGAGTTTGTCTAATGGTGAGAGGAGGGCTCGAGGAATCATTGGGGAGGATGCAAAGCTTTTTAGCGTGGAGCAAAATGTCCCTCGTCGTTGTTGATTTTTGCTCGAAAACAAGTGCGTTTCTGCTGGTCCAAATAGCAAAAGAGATGGTGCTAACGGAGTGCAAAAATATGAAAAGTCAGATGCACTGCCATGGGTTTGAAAGCAACAAATGAGAGTGAGGGGCACCGATTCTGGGTAGCTCCAGCTACTAAAATCGATCAAAAGTTTAGACTCAGACCAGATATCGTGGATCTTGGGGCAGAAAAAGAGGGCGTGGGTGGTGGTTTTCTCTTCCAGACCGCATCGGGGGCAGTTGATATTCCAGTCCTCAACCCCATGCCATAGGTTGGGATACCGTCCTGGAGGATTTTCCATAAGAACAGTTAGATGCGCAAGGGAACTTTGAGCTTTCAATTTTTTTCCCAAGGAATAGAAGGGGGGTAAGGTTGGGGAATGGCGAAGCGCTCATCCTGAGGGGTGCTGGTTGTATAATTGTGAACAGATCTGACCGTAAGAATTCCATTATTTTTCTTGGTCTATCTCAGGATGTCTTTCGCGGGGTGCTTGCTAAGGGGGATGTGAATGATCATGTTAGCGATATCCGGGTGGAAAAGAGATTGGATGAGGTGCGTATTCCAGGTACGGCTATTGGGCCAAATGGGCTCTGCAACTTTCGTGACGTCTCTGCTTTCAGGGGCGGGGCCAGCAGGTCTACCGAATCTAATACCTGGGATCCAGGGTTCCAGCCAGATATCCACGCTTTCTCCATCTCTGATGTACCATCTGAGCTTGGACCAAATGTTGTTGCGGGCTTTAAGGATACCTTTCCAGATCCAGGAGTCGGCAGGTTTGGGGATGGCCATCATAATAGACTCTCTGGGCGAGTAGTTCGCTTTCAGGTTTCGAGACCACACTTTTTCAGGTTCTTTGATGACCTGCCAGAAAATTTTTGCCATCAGGGTTTGATTATGGTTTATGGCGGTACGAATGCCCAGCCCCCCATATTGGGTGGGTTTGCAAATCTTTTTCCATTTTATAAGGTGCGCCTTGGGTCTGCCCTCTTTATTGGAACCCAAAAGAAAACGCGCGTTCATCGAGTCAAGTTGGTTACAGGTTTTGCGAGGGAGGGGAAAAACAGACATGAGGAAAGTAGGAATTGCTGAGTTAACAGCTTTAATAAGGGTGATGCGGCCGGCTTGGGACAGGAATTTTTCTTTCCAGCCTTCAATTCGCTTAGACACCTGAGTGATAATCTCCTAGAAATTCAGGCTCTTAGCTCGGTCAAAGGTAAGGGGGGCACCAAGGTATTTTTCTCCGTAGGAGTCTCTCTTGATGTGAAGCATCCTTTGGATGATCTTGTGATGACGGTGATGGTCATTCTTGCTGAATAAGATGTAAGATTTTTTAAAGTTGATCTACTGGCCAGACACCTTCGTGAAGGTATCCAGAGCTTGCTTGAGTGTGTCGGCTTCCGAAAGGGTAGCATTACAGAAAATGAAGCTGTCATCCGCAAAGAGGAGATGAGAGACAGGCGAGCTACCTCTAGCAGTCTTAATACCATGAAGAGTACCTTATCTCTCTTTTTGGAGAAGGATTCTAGACATAACTTCCGAGCAGATAAGGAAGAGGGAGGGGGAAAGGGGGTCGCCTTGGCGAATACCCCTTCCTGGCTTAAGGAAACCATAGGGAGAGCCCTCAAGAGTAAAAGACAGCGCAGTGGTGGGGATGCATTGATGGACCCAGTTGCACCATTTTTCACAAAATCCCATGACACTCATCGTGTCATCGAGAAAATTCCACTCCACTCGATCGAAAGCTTTGCTAAGGTTGAGCTTAATCGCCATGCAGTTTTTCTTACCTTTCTTCTTCTTCTTTCTTCTTCTCTTCTTCTTCTTCTTCTTCTTCTTCTTCTTCTTCTTCTTCTTCTTCAGAGTTTTGAGTATTTCTTGAGCCATGATAATATTGTCATAAATTTGACAGCCAGAAATAAAAACATTCTGGGCAGGGGATATAATCTTATCAAGAAAGGGCCGGAGCCGAGTGACAAGGATCTTGGTGATAATCTTAAGCTTGACACTGTAGAGACTGATGGGCCTGAAGTGCTCTGGCTTCTCTGGGGTTTTGTGCTTGGGGATGAGGGTAACATTAATATGGCTAAATTCTCTCAGCATATGACCTGTCTGGAAGAAAGCAATCGTGGCTTGGTGGAGATCTTGCTTGGCCGTGTCCCAGGACTTCTGATAGAACAAGGGAGTAAAACCGTCCGGACCGGGGGATTTATGCGGATTCATGGCGAAGAGGGCTTCTCTGACCTCTTCCATATTGGGATCTCTCATAAGTAAGGAGTTGTCCTCTGCGGTAATGGATGCTTCAAAGATGTTCAGGTCACCGACTTTGATGGTAGGGTGGGAAGGGTTGAAAAGATCCTTGAAGTGCTGAATGAATATATCGCCGATGTCTTTTCTCCCCTGGACCCATGATCCGTCTGGACGCTTGATCTTCTTGATATTATTAACTCTCCTGTGACCTATGGTGGACAGGTGAAATAACTTGGTGTTCTTGCCTCCTTCCCGGAGCCAGGTTTCGCGCGACTTCTCTCGCCATATGGATTCCTCAATGTCCAAGAGGTTCTGGAGACAACTCTGGAGGTTTTGTTCACTAGCAATGTTTGCTTCGCTAGGTTGATCTTTCTGGATGTTGGCAATCTGATTGCAAATATTGAGGATGGACATCGGGCTGGCATTGAAATCTTCTTTGTTCTAGGCTGAAAGCTCTTTTTAATGTGTCTGAGCTTGTTGCAGAGCCGAAGCGGCCTGGATCTCGGCTGATCTTTTGCCCACGCCTGGTTAATGATATCTTGATATCTGGGGTGCTTAGTCCAGGCCGAGAGGAAATGAAATTGTTTAGGCGGTTCCGTTCTCTTAGTTTCAGTGTTGAGGATGATGGGGTCGTGATCCGAACCATGATGGGGAGATTGAGGAGGGAGGCACCGTGGAAGCACGCGCTCCATTGGGCGGTGCTGATAGCTTTATCCAGTCGTTGCTTAATAAGCTCCCGCCCTTTCCTCTTGTTAGACCAGGTAAACAGGACCCCCGTAAAACCAAGATCGATAAGGCCAGAGTCAAAAATGAAGTCATAAAAGGGGTTCGGAGCAGTTACGTTGATGGGGATCCTCCCGAATTTCTCGTTTTGGTTCGAAATGCTATTAAGGTAGCCCAAAATCAGCCAGGGGATCTTCACATTGGGAGCCATGGCTCTAATAATGTTCCAGTAATTATGTTTGTTCTGCTGTTCAGGGGGACCATAGGTGAAGGAGTAAAGCCAGTGTGTAGGCTCACTGTTAGGGGGATTGATGATTAGCAATGGAGGAAATGAGGGCATCGATCCCTCTCTGGGATGATGAGAGAATTGTAAGGTTGATGTTGTCATGCCAGGTCAGCCAGAGGTCGCCTCCTTGGGAGATAGTGGTGTTGACCGAGTGGGAGTGCAGGAATCCTAAGCTGGCCAGGTTGCGGAGGGATTCAGGATTGGCTGCTTTGGTCTCAGAAAGGAAGATGATGTCAGGGCAGAATTTGGAATTATGCTTCCTAAGTTCTCTAGGGGTGGACGACTTGCTTATCCCCCTACAGTTCCATGAGAGAATAATCATTGGAAACCGAGGGCCGGTGTCGGGCCTGCTTCCGCTGAGTTCCTATATGAGGAGCTGGGAGTAAATAAAAATCATTATGTGCCCAACACAATATCATACCCTTCCAATGGGAGTAAATAAAAATCCACCAAAATTAGTACTCCCTGCAACAATAACTTTATATTAATGCACTTACCTTAACTAAGTAACCTTTCTCCCAATGCCTCTGTTACTTCAAATTTTTGACCCTTCTCAAGTTGTAACCTCACCTTCTTAGTAACAATGTTACTAATGAAATTATGAGTGCTCCCTGAGTCGACCAAAATAATTGTCGATAAGCGTCCAATATTTCTTTTTATCCGCATCGTTTATGAGACCCGTGAACCGGAAATAACATGTAATGAAATCTCTGGCATCTCATTTGTGTCTTCCTGAATGGTTTCTTCCTCATCCATCACAACGTCGCCATCATTTTCCACATTACAAGCTTTGATTAAAAGAAACTTCTTACATCGATGTCCCAGAACAAACCTTTCGTTAGAGTTGAAACACAACCTCCTTTTTCGCCGCTCTTGTAATTCTGTTGGTGACATTCGTCGGACCGAAAGAGTTAAGCCGTTGGTTATTGCGTCTTTGTTTGGTAAAAAAACTTTATTGGATCATGTTGAATATAGAATATACATGATATAGGATATATAATAAATATAGAATTATCTAAATATAGGATATTCTTACTTAGTGCCCAAGTAATTATAACTATATAAGGAGAAGGTCTTCTTCCATTGTAATGATCGAATAATAATAAAGTTAGTCATTCTCGAATCTCTTATTCTTTGTATTAGTTTCTATATGACATCAGAGCGGGTTCGATAATTGAACCTGGTTCTTTCGAATTGAATTGAATTGAATTGAATTGAATTCAGCTGCGAATTGCTGTCATGAAGTTTAATTATGTTGCGAAGTTCGAAGTACTGTAGCAGATACCAAAAATCATTGTAGCAGTAGTGCTCGAAGTTACTGTAGCATATACTAGAAAATCACTGTATCAGTTCGAAGTTACTGTAGCAGATACCAAAAAATCACTGTAGCAGGTCGACCAATGGGTTCCAATGATAATACAACAATGGTATCATCAAACTCAAACCCTAATTCTCACATTGCCCAGTCAGGTATAAAAACTAAAGGTAGTATTTTAGTTGTAAATTCTTTGAATTGTACTTGGTTAATTGATACTGGTGCATCAGATCGTAAACGACTCGAGCATATTATCATCCATTACACCTTCAACCCAAACCTCTATATACACAGCAAATGGTGGTTCTTCTCATGTAATTGGAGAAGGTTCCACTGACATATCTGAATCCCTGACATTAAACTTTGTTCTTATTATTTCTACTCTAGAGTATAATATCTTATTTGTCAGTAGGATCACTGTTGCACTTACATGTACTGTGACATTTTAGCCTCAATTTTGTATTTTTCAGAACATAGTGACTCGACAGGTTCTTGGTAGTGGTGTTAGAAAAGGCATTCACAACTATTTGGACCTGACTAATAGTGGAGAGCAGAGAATTAATCAGGTAAATAAAGTCAGAGGAATTGAAGAAGCAAAAGCTAATGTGTGGTTATGGTATCGGTGACTGGGTCATCTCTCCTTCGGGTATCTTCAGAAATTAAATTCGTCGTTATTTTAGAATTGTAGTATTTCAGAGTATAAGTGTGATATTTGTGAACTCGCTAAGAGTCATCGTATTACATACTCTCCAAGTTTTAATAAAAGTTCAAAACCTTTTAGTATTATTCACTCTGATGTATGGGGTCCTGCACGTATTCCTTCATTGTCTGGAGCTCGTTATTTTGTGACTTTTATTGATGAGTGTACTCGTATGATGTGGGTATCCCTAATTACCTATAAAAGTGAAGTCTTTAAAGTATTTTAAAAAAATTATCAGATGGTTTTGACCCAATTCCAAAGGAGGATACAAGTGTATCAATCTGATAATTAAAGAGAATTTACTACTAATGACATGTCCAGAGTTCTTGACAAATAACGACATTCGACATCAAACCTCTAATGTTTGTGCCCTACAACAAAATGGGTTAGCTGAACGAATGAATAGACAACTGTTAGAAGTTGTTCGTGCATCATTTTTTGGAATGAATATGTCATTGAATTATTGGGGAGAAGCGTTAAAATCTGTTGCTTACTTGATAAACCGCACACCATCTAGGGTCATTAAATTTTAGACCCCCTTCCAAAAACTTCATGATCTTATCACCATCCCTGCAATGCCAAACCTAGAACTGCGTGTTTTTGGATGTGTTGTCTTTGCTCATATACCTGAACATCAGCGAGGAAAATTGGATCATTGTGCTCGAAAGTGTATATTTCCTGGATATGCTAATTTTAAAAAAGGTTATCGTTGTTATGATCCTGTGGAGGGGAAGGTGTATATCTCTTTGGATGTTTCATTTCGAAAATTAAAGGCGTATTTTGTGGGATCTTCCCTTCAAGGGGAGTAACATAATGATGGTGAAGGAAAGTTCCCTATTATTGGGGATATGTTTTAGGAACTAGAGGATTTGACGAGTAATATGAACAGGCGTACTAACCTAACTGATAATGAAAAGGGAAGTGAAGCAGAGCAGATAATAGGGGAAGATCAGGGTATTGAAGATGAACTTCATATGAATAGAGAGGATCAGACGACAGGGGGAGATCAAGCTGAAGTAGTAAAAGTTACCCGTGACTCCAACATTCTAACACCATCTACCGAAGCACTGCCGCAAAATATCGAACCTCAGGTATTACCTAATCCTAACACTATTAATGATATTCAACCTTGACATTCAGAAAGGCCTACTAAAGGTATTCTAAAATCTACTTATGAACCAGATATCAATTCTAAAGCCAAATACCCAATTTCTGATTATGTGTCCACCCATAGGTTGGCTAAGTCGTTTACATGCACTATGAATCAATTATCCTCTGTATTTATTCCTAGTAATTTATAAAAAGTACTCTCAGATCCACAATGGATGAAAGCCATAAATGAAGAGATGAATGCATTACAGAAGAATTCCACTTGGGAACTTGTTGATAAACCCCACGGATATCGTATTGTTGGGTGTCGTCTAATCTTTACTGTAAAAATGAATTCATATAGATGTATTGATAGGTATAAAGCCAGACTAGTTGCTAAAGGGTATACGCAGACATATGGTGTGGATTACGAGGAGACCTTCACCCTAGTGGTAAAGATAAACACTATTCGTGTACTCATTTCTCTTGCAGCCAATCAAGGTTGGCCATTACAATAGTTTGACGTAAAGAATACATTTCTCAATGGAGACTT
Organism: Kingdonia uniflora; assembly: GCA_014058105.1. Taxonomy (NCBI): domain Eukaryota; kingdom Viridiplantae; phylum Streptophyta; class Magnoliopsida; order Ranunculales; family Circaeasteraceae; genus Kingdonia; species Kingdonia uniflora. Next base: position 1,917,764 of record JACGCM010002114.1, read on the forward strand.
AGAAGAAGAAGTATGCATGGAGTTACCACCAGGGGTCACAAATTCTGAAGGAGGAAAAATATACAAATTAAAGAAGGTATTGTACGGGTTAAAATTGTCCCCACGAGCTTGGTTTGGACGGTTTTCGAAGAGTATGAAGTCATTTGGATATAGACAAAGTAATTCCAATCATACCTTGTTTATAAAATGGAAGTCAGGAAAGCTTACCGCTCTTATTATTTATGTTGATGATATGGTTGTTACTGGAAATGACTCAGTAGAAATGGAGGCACTGAAGAACTATTTGTCACGGGAATTTGAGATGAAGGATTTGGGATAGTTAAAATACTTCTTAGGCATTAAAGTTGCAAGATCAAGTCAATGTATTTTCATGTCTCAACGAAAGTATATATTTGACCTTCTTGCAGAAACTGGGATGCTTGATTGCAAACTGGTAGATACACCGATTGAAACGAATCATCACTTGAGAATTTTTCCCGACCAAGTTCCATGTGACAAAGGAAGGTACCAATGCTTAGTGGGAAGACTAATTTATCTCTTCCATACTCGACCGGATATATGCCATTAGCGTCGTAAGTCAATTCATGCATAATCCAAGTGAAGAACATATGAAGGCAGTCTTTCGAATACTAAAGTACTTGAAGAAATCTCTGTGAAAATGTTTCTTATTCCGAAAAAGTGGTGATATGGAAGTAATGGTACACCGATGCTGATTGGGCAGAAGTTATGATGAATAGAAGGTCAACCTCAGGCTATTTCACGTTTGTATGTAAGAATTTGATGACATTTAGAGCTAAGAAGCAAAAGGTTGTTGCTAGATCAAGTGTAGAATCTGAGTTTTGGGGTATGGCTCATGGAGTATGTGAACTACTATGGATACGGAATATATTGAAGGGGATTTAAACTCATGAAAGCAATGGATCTACACTGTGACAATAAAGCAGTAATTATGATTGCACACAATCTAATTCAACATGACCGTATGAAACATGTTGAAGTGGATCGGTTCTTTATCAGAGAAAATATTGGCAAAAGGTGTATATATTTTTCATTCGTGAAGTCGGAAGATCAACTTGCAGATATTCTTACGAAATGAGTTTGTGGACGAATATTTAACGACATGATTGACAAGTTGGGCATGATTGACATCTATGCTCCATCTTGAGGGGGAGTGTTGAATATAGAATATATGTTGAATATAGAATATACCTAATATAGGATATATACTAAATATAGAATTCTCTAAATATAGGATATTCTTACTTAGCGCCCAAGTAATTATAACTATATAAGGAGAAGGTTTTCTTCATTGTAATAATCGAATAATAATAAAGTTAGTCTTTTCGAATATCTTATTCTTTGTATTAGTTTTTACAGATCAGGTGTCGGCATATTGCGGCGTTGCGAAGTATTACATGCTTCATATACCCGAGCTAATCTAATTGATGATAATAATGACGTACAACAACCAACTAGTACATCAGCCCTAATAGAATCTTTTAGGCCACTAATGAAACAACTGATTTGATGATTTTGAAGAAGATATCCCACCTTACCTAACAACTTCTCGAATTGGGTCTAGTAATAATCATGGATAGATCTAACTTGTTGTAACTTAGCTAATTCCCCGAAGAAATCTTAAAATTTTGTAGCACCATACATCCATACCGAAGATCTAAGCCATCATGAAACTCTTGCCAAGTTAGAACTCCCATTCCCTTGTTTAAGCAATTGAAACCACAATTGGGCATCTCCTTCCAAATGAAAAGATGCAAGAGTCATACGATCTTCTTCCGGGGTGTGATTAAACTTAAAAAATTGTTCCACCCTACAAGCCAACTTTTTGTATCTTCGTCGCCATTGAATCGAGGGAAATCCAGTTTGACGAACCTTGGTGCATATTGCGATCCGTTTTAAGATATGTCGGTTGAATAGCCAGGTCACCTACTAGGATGTTGGAGCAGATCCATTGAATGTTCTCTTTCCTGATCATAATGGAGAGTGGACGGTAACGTGTTTTCTTGAAGTTGCGTAGAAAATTTGTTTAGCTTCTTAAGAATTTCTTGATGACCAACTGTGAGAAAGTTTACATCACTCTCCAACTTCTCCACTCGAGAATCCATGTTTGTGCACTGATACCACAATGGGACGTACTAGGTTTTCTTACCTATGGTGAGATTAGTGAAGATAGAATAAGGTTTATGGAGGAACCTCTTACCTCAGAACAACACAAGTGTTAAAATATTATTTTTGATAAATATATTATTCATAACTTCCCTGAAGCTTATAAAGCCATTTTAAGTACAATGTGGTTAGAGTATCTCTAGCAGCGAGTGTGGGTTTGGGTATGAAATGTGACACCCTGGCCCACCAAAAACCCAACTCACACCCGACCTCTTCCAGCAGCCAACGTGAGTTGATTACGTGGATTTTTTTTAATTTTGATGAAATTAAAACACTGCGTGGGGTTCCGAACACCGCCGCTTCAACTGTTTGTAAAACTCTCTCCCAACTCGACTATTCTTATATTTTTACTTCTTGATCTCTCTCAAAATCCATGGTAAAAAAGTTATGATTCCAACAAAACCAAAATGTATATGCTAGAGGGAGACCCACACCACAGTACTCTACCTTGGTTTAGAGGATCAAGAGATCCAGAGCGTTTCGTAACTCGTTCGTGATCCAAAAGGAGGAAAAAGCGAGTGGAATTTAAAGATGTCCAACCCCAATCTATACCAAACCCAACCCAAGAAAACTTCCCACGGAGGTGTATTACCCAACTCCCAGACAGAGTCAGTCACATCTATTACACGGGAAAGGAACTCACGATAAGTTTTAGTGTAATTGTGAATTTGTTTTTTCCATAAATCAAGTATTTGAAAAAATTCCACAATGAACAAAATCAGGATTCGATGCGTGTACACGGCACATTTACTACGGTGATCAAAGTGTGTAAGGAGATTTTCACAATTCCACCTGTAAGGGACGCCGTGGTAAATATTTTCAGCCATTTTATGGATATACGCTTGGGAAATTTAGATAATTGGCCGACCACACACACACGTTTTTATTCCCGTGTGCGGAGATAGGGGTCACTTCTCTCGATTTCACTATCCTAACATTATTGCCAATCGGCCGATATCTGACGCAGGTGTCGTATGACGACACATGGTCTATTTTATCCAATGCGAGGCAATTGCTCCCCAACATTGATTCCAACCATATAAAGAGTGGGAACGTCAGCATTTCATATTTGAGGGCATACTTGACCATCGCAGATGATCGGGAGGATGATATTACTATTGCTTGTGCTTTTATCCTCTTCATGATGAGACATTTATGGTTCCAAAAGGCCAACGACACCGTCCTGCTTGGATATCTCATGGCCGTGGCAAATTTGGACTCGGCTGCCCAATATGATTGGGGTTATGTTATTATTGTTTCCCTGTACCTTGGTTTGGATACTGCAGTCACGACCTGGGGTACCATTACTGGATTTGTCTAACTTCTTATGGTACACTAACACTTTCTCCTTTTACAAATCAAATATCTTCCAATAAACGTCTTAAATATAAGTTCTTATTATTTTTTATGTTGCTCCGAAAAGCAGTATTGGTTATACGAGTATTATGGGGTTGGTCACCCTATTGTCAAGGAAGATGTTAAGTTCTCGGCCTATCCGCGTCTTAGAGCATGGGAGAGGGGGAATAGGAGGAAAACAAATAACCAGGCAACCAATCTATTTATTCTAGGTAGATACTATATTGACCGTCGTACTGTTGACACAATTACCTGGGAACCTTGGTTAGAATCTACGGTGTCTGAGATAGATGACGTACTTACTGCAAAACTTATATCCCGTACGGGGATGCTACTTCAAATACCAAATGGAAACTACAAATATTACAAGGGGGATAGATGCTGGAGGCAGTTGGCTGGCGAGGCGCGTATTCCTTTGGATCCTCCGCTTATCATATTGTCACATATTAGTCCAACGGCTTTACAAGAGATGAGATAGGGCGGGTTCCTTGACTGTGAACAGTTTATGGTAGGGGAGATGTGAGAGTTTTGGCCTCATACTGGGCTGAACAAACTTTAGAGATAGGCCACATATTGATAGATTCCCAGAGGATGGGGAATAAAGATCTGTTCGGACCGACTGTACTTAAAGCTGGTATTGCACCCGTGGTGGTTACATTAACGTTGGTTCATAGCTTGTCCCAGGACTTCAGTTTGCCTGGCGAGGCGGAGGAGCCAAACCCGGGGTGACACATGGAGTGGACAGGGCGACGTGAAATGCTCCCCATCGCCCGTTTGAGGGACCCGCCACCCATGTCTTCCTCCTACGGCGCAGAGGAGCGGTGGCACCTGACTCATGGTATGCGGCGACTCGCCCCTACAGAGTCTGCGCGGGACGCCCGGAGGCTCCAGGAGTTGACTGATGAAAATGAAACTCTAAGGAGACACTTGGACAGTGTAGACGAGCAGCTATATGCGCATGTAAGTTATTTTTTTATTTTTTTATTTTTTTATTAATGCCATATTTATTTTATCAAAATATTTAAAAAATTTATTTGTCATATTCATGACCTACAGCTGAGGAGGTGGCCTGACGTACGGGTGGTATAGCTACCACCTGGAGGTGGCGTGAGGACGAGGCAGCATGGATCTGATCTGCAACTAGGGGAGGTGATGCTAGCCACAGGGGGCGGGGTACTAGAGATGATTCTGAGTAGATATAAGTATTTTTGATGTTTTTGTAGACGATGTAGAAGCTTAGCTATAACTACTAGTATTTATTCTCTCGTGTTTATGTTATGTTTCCCTTTATATATTTTTTGTAATCCAAGTTGTAGTTTAGCTAGAATGGTTTTTGGGAGAGTTTGTGGGATGTTCATTAGCCATGACTATTTAATGTTGAAATTGATTAAAGTTTTTAGGTTTTTGGTAGAGTTTTTTCAATGTCTATTTGAATAAACTATTTGTTTGTTCGAATAAATTTCCACAACTTTACACAATTTGGCACTGAGTAGTTATATTCGAATAGAACCAAATTCTGTTTGAACAAGATTTGCACTGAGGTCGAATAGAAACAAAATTTTTGCGGAGAAATGAACAACGCGCGGTGTTCATTTCACCGCCAAATCTCTTTTTGAAGACCCACATCTTCTTCCCCTTTTACATTTCTCCTTCTTACTCTTCCATTGGAAAATTATTCACCATCTGGTATTACACCTTTCTCTCAACTCCATAGCCTCAAATGTCTTCTTTATCATCCGATTCATCCATACCCAATCCTTTAGGTTTTTCGTCCTCGTCCTCCTCTGATGATCTTATCTTTTATTGTGCGGCGGCAATTTATGTTCTGCACCATGCTGCAATGAACATAGTAGTACAAGATACAACTTTGAGTTACGGCAGGAGTGTCATGGGCCGTAAGGATAAGAGAAATAAGCGAGATCACCAAATTGGGCATTACAACATTATACGAGACTACTTCAAGCCGAATTGCACATATGAGCCATGGGAATTTTGATGATGTTTTCATATGAGTAGAGACATGTTTATGTGTCTATTCAATGCAGTTGTTGCATTTGATCATTACTTTTTCCAGAAACCCAACAACGCTGGTACTATGGGGTTATCACCGTACCAAAAGGTAGTCGCAACACTACGTTTCCTATACTACGGTGTTGCGGCAGATCTTTTTGATAAATATATTCGAATAGGAGAAAGCACAACCTTGTTATGTGTGAAAATGTTTTCTGTTGCGGTTATATAATTTTATGGCGAGGAATATCTTCGAGCACCAAATACGGCCGACGTCAAAAAGTTTAAAGCGATCGGAGAATTCCGAGGATTTCCTGACATCTTAGGAAACCTTAATTGCATGTATTGGATATGAAAAAATTGTCCCAAAGCTTAGCACGGTCAATTTACTGGTCATTACCCCAAGGCGGCACTGATTCTTAAAGCGGTAGCTTCACAAGACCTTTAGATTTGGCATACTTTTTTGGGTTACTAGGGTCTAACAATGATATCAATGTCCTGCAACAATCACATCCTTTTGCCGACCTAGCCGATGGTACCGCCCTGCCTTATAATTATATAATTGCTGAAAAAGCTTATGATATGGGGTATTACCTAGCGGATGGCATATACCCCAAATGGGGAACACTTGTCCAAACCATATCCAATCCGGTTACAGTAAAACAAAAATTCTTTGCTCAACAACAAGAAAGTTGCCGAAAAGACGTAGAATGGGCGTTTGGGGTTTTACAATCTCGGTTCAATATTACAAAAAATCCGGTTAAATTGTGCGAACCCTAGGTTTTAAGCAATTGAAGACGTGCGTGATAATACACAATATGATCGTCAAAGAGGAATGAAATACATTCCCATCATACTTAGACTACAATCCGGCTGAGCCCTCAACTATCGAAGGCGAACGGTTCGATATTGTACGCGAACGCGGAACAAGAAAATCTTTTACATCGAAAATGAACCGGATTCGAAGTCGAGAACTTCACTTTGATCTAAAGGATGATCTAATCAAATATTTGTGGGTCATGAAGGGAAATCTTCAAACTTAGTACTCCCTTTCATGTATTATCTGCGTGTTCTTGATGCAATTTAATGCTTCTCTTAGTCGTACATGTTTTTTAAACATGTTTTTGATACACAATATTGATCTTGTATTTGTTTTAACGCAATATTATCAAAAATAAATATTTCCGAAACACACTGTAGAATTTCGAGCAGTACATTATTCAAACGTTTACATTATTGGCTATTAAACTATATTCTTGGATAAAAAACTTCTACATACACCAAGGTTAAATTATATTTCATCACCACATCAAGTACCTGGTCCGCCCCTCTTGGCCAGACGTTTCATGACCTCAGCTTACCTTTGCAGATAGTATTACAATTAATGTCCAAAAAGAGTACTCAAGTCTTTCTCTATGATTTTACGATCTTCCTTTGCTTGCTCGAAATCCATTTTGGCTTGCCAGTGTTGCATTGTTTCTGTTCTTCTTCTTTCATTTTCTTCTTTTGCTTGTCTATTCTCCAACCGTAGTTCATCCATCATTGTTTGGATACCGCGACCAGATTTAGCAATACCATCCATTGCCTTTTGTGCTGTAAGGTTCTTTCTATAGAGTTTTTGGCCGATGGGCCTGCTTCCACCCTCATACAACGAACCATCTAAGTCAAAATTTGGACCTGCAGATTAAGGTGTAAGTGTGTCGTCGGGGTCCTCCAATTGATTGTTTGATCCAACCAAGTTCCCCAGAGAAGAATTGTCCGATGTTCTTCTGACCCATCATCCCTTAGGTTGGCCCATCATGGTTCTCACGCCAAAATCTTATACGCTTCACGGTGTTTGAAGTCATTGCCGCCATTGAAGCCTTGATAGATCTTGTGCGAATCATTTTCCTATAATTCACAAAAATACTAAATACAAATAAATAAAGTGTATATCCGTAAAAAATAAATGAAATTAAGTTAAAGGAAATCAGAACGTACCCAATCTTCTTCTGCTTTCTCGCTGCTATTCCTAAATCGTTCTTGAGCAACTATTCCCTTGTTCGTCACACATTGTGCATTAAGGGTATACCACAGAGATTTAGTCGACCCACTTGATCGTCGTATGGGGCATTGGGGTCTCTGTTAAAGGCAATGTTGATATTTTGATAGAAAGTGAAACCTTTTGTACGGCCCGTAGTCTGGACAGAAGCTGTTACCCACGCCCTTGCGAGACACGTAAAGTCTGCTTCTGTCCAATGCATTCCACCATTATCTGTCTCGTCTAAAAACTCAGTATCTTCTGGCACTTGCACGCTTTATCTTTGTTTTGCGTGTGCTCTTTTCTTTATTCCTTTTCCTTTTTCTTTCTGGGGTGTCACCGCTTCAACAGGTATTGGTGCATTTACGTCACTTTGATTGTACTGAGTAGATTCACCATGGAATAGGTAGTTCTGAAAGTAATTTGGAGGTTAAAAACCTTGAGGTTGAGTGAGCGGATAGGGTTGATAGTACAGGCTAAATGCCTAAGGTTGCGGTTGAGAGAGTGTAAATGGACTTTGATATTGTCCATAACTGGGATACCCTTGCGACATGGTAAATAGAGGTGGGGTCTATGATTGAAATTGAGGTTGAAATTTCGATGGGTTTTGGTAGAGGTATGGAGTGAATTGTGAGGATGGGTGATTAACGAATGGTGTTGAAGGTAGGTTATGGGAGGATGGGGTCGACGGTGTAGAGTTATTACTACTGGTGCTGGAGTTCGCCATTTCGGGAGAGCGTAGAGGTTCTCATCTGCTCTGCAATTGGTTTTTGGGGAAGAAGAAGTAGTCAGGGAGTGTTGAATCCAATAATTGAGTTTGCAGTGTTTAGATTACCGCGCGGTATTCCTTTCACCGCCCAGATTTTCCACGCGGTAAAAGGATTACCGCGCGGTAATCTAAACACCGCCAAACTCAATTTTTTTTAGTGTGAGCTCTTCACACTCGGTTGAGTTACTGTAGCGCTAGGTCACCCAACTAAGACTCGAAAAAACACTGCTAGGAGACTCAAAGTGTGGGTCTGAGTGTGGGTCTGCAAACCCAACTTAAACCCACACCCTATTGCGTTTGCTCTTAACTAAAATATAGGAAAATAAGTTACAACCTATATCCCTCTGATATAGGAGAAGACTAGATCTTTCTTAACTTAACAACAACTTACTAGACTTATTCAAACTGAACTCTAAAGCAAATTAAAACTACTAAAAAGTATGCTCATAACACCGTCCTCCTCCATCATAATAAACCTCCACCAATAAACCTTACTCCATCACAACAAACCTCCCAGCAATAAACCCTCCTCCATAATAACAAATCAACAATGAGTAATCACCAATAAGCTATCTCTCTTTATCTCTTTCAAAATTTTAATTTATCATACCGACCTAAGGGATATCTCTTTACGATAGGAAGCAGTTTTTTGGTTTGTCTGTCTGTCTGAAGCTTTTTGTTTTTTTACTTTTTCCCCTCTTATTATTTAATTTTACCCTCAAATGGAATTTGACTTACAGAGAACTACTCCCTCAATCAGTTACGTACTAACTTCTCCTACCTTTCACTCCATCTTCAACTCCTCTGCAACTTACACTCTCTATCCTAAAAGCCATTAATCTATTCTCAATACCCATCTCTTCCAACAAGCTATTGAGGAAAACTAGGGAAGGGTATAAAGAAATATAACCCCCACTTTCTGTTGGGTATGAACTCGAATAGAAGGATTGTCAAAGTTGGGAAATTGCCGAAGTCGTTCGAACGAACGTTTTCATACTCCCTGGAATTTTGACCTAAGAGTCAATCTTATTCGAATGAGTTTGGATGTCGCTCGTACGAACTCATTTTTACTCACTGGAATTTTGGCCCAGAAGTCAATCTCGTTCGAACGAGCTTGGATGTCGTTCAAACGAGATGTTATGTTTTTAGGGTTGGAGACCAACTATCGCAAAGTCGTTCGAACGAGCTAGGAGTTGTTCGAAAGAGCTTGGCGTAGGTTTGCCTTAGATGTTAGAGTTATTCCTTGAGATTCGTACTACTTGTATTTTTGGTCCTCAGCTATATAAAGAGGACTTAAGGTTATTTTGTTAACCTATCTTTTGGTGAGTTTAACCTTAGAACGGCTAGGGTGAAGAGACTCCATTAAAGCTTGAGAAGCTTGAGAGATCATTATAACTTTTTTGATATCATAGTGAATTGTTCGTGGGGAGTGGTTTTTCATCCAAAGGGTTTTCCACTTCCCTCCTATGGGAAATTCTTGTGTCCTTTATTGTTCTTGCTTGATTTTTTCTCATGATTAGCATATTCCACGTATCGTTCTTGGCATAGAAGAGAGATTAACTACCACGATTCCCAACAATTAGTATAAGAACAAGTGTTACAAGGCTTGTGTGGTGAAGAGAGATGGTCGATCAGGAGAAGTTGAAGATCACGAAGTTCAATGGATCAAACTTTGGAGTGTGGAAGATGCAGATAGAAGATTACCTCTATCAGAAGGATCTTGATTTACCGCTGGGTGGAGTTGAGATGAAGCTAGTAGATTTTGGTGCTGCTAAGTGGGCGCGATTGGATCGCAAAGCGCTTGGAAGCGTTAGGTTAGCGCTATCATCTCAGATTCTATACATGATCTCCAAAGTTACCACTATGAAGGGTTTGATGGTGATATTGTCTTTAATATATTCGGAACTGTCTAGGGCAAATAAGGTTTACCTTTTATGGCGTTTGTATACTTTGAAGATGAAGAAGAATGGTAGTGTGCAAGCTCATGTCAGTGAGTTCAATACCATACATGCTCAACTGGAATCTGTTAAAATCACTTTTACCGAGGAGGTGAGAGTGTGGGCTCTTCTAGGGTAGATGCCAGAAAGCTGGAAAGGGTTCATTACAGCTGTGAGCAACTCATTGGGGAAGAAGACATTAAATTTGACACTATAGTCTTGTTGATTATGAGTGAAGAGAATAGACGTAAAACATCTGAACCATCTTCGAGTTCAAACGGCAATATGTTGAATGCTGGGGAAAGAGGGTGGTCTGAAATTTGGAAGGGGACGATCACAGTCAAAAGGAAAGTCTAAGCCGCCCGGTGCTTGTTGGACTTGTGGAAATATGGGTCACTTCAGACAAGATTGGAACTCTTCTTCTTCTAAAAAGATTGATGATGAAGAAAAAGGTGCAATGAACCTTACTGAGGAGGTTAGTTCTGAAGAGGCTCTACTACTATCGTGTGACGACGTTAACAAATCTTAGATTGTTGATTCGGGCGCTTCCTTCCATGCTACTGCGAACGTAGGTTTTCTTATTAATATTGTCAAAGACAACTTCGGTACAGTCTTTCTTGTAGATAAAAGTGCACGCAATATTACTGGGAAGGGAAACGCTAAGTTGTTGTTGCCTTCAGGGGGAATATTAGTTTTACAGAATGTGCGACTTGTACCTAAATTGGGGCGTAACCTTATATCGGTTAGAAAATTGGTGGATGATGGCAGATATGTGAGAACCTTTGGTGCAACCTTCTGGAAGGTTAAAAAAGGAGCTATGCTGGTAGCTCAAGGCTTGCGACAAGGAATCTTGCATACAACGCATAACACAATTTCTATTATTTGTGCAGCCACTCCGGGGATTGATACAAGTACGTGGCAGAAATGGCTCGGTCACATGAGTGAGAAGGGGATGAAGATAATGGTAACAAAGGGAAAGCTAGAGGGACATGCTGTGGTTGATCACAAGTTCTGTGAAGAGTGTGTTCTTGCAAAACAGAAGAAGGTCAGTTTCAAATTATCAGGAAGATCAAGGAAACCCGGAAAGTTGGATCTTGTACACACGGATGTTTGGGGGCCAACCAAGGTGTCCTCTCTTGGTGGTTCTCATTACTATGTTACTTTTATCGATGATGCTACTCGTAAACTGTGGGTCTACTTCGTGAAGAACAAGTCAGATGCGCTCAATAAATTAAAGAAGTGGCGGGCTCAAGTTGAAAATTAAACCGGTTTGAAGCTGAAGTGTCTCAAGTCGGATAACGGAGGCGAATACTGTAGTAACGAGTTTGAAGACTTTTACACATCAAACGGGATTTGGAGACAGAAGACTATTCCCAGAACTCCGAAACATAATGTTGTTGCAGAACGCATGAACTGAACAATAAACGAAAGAGTGAGGAGTATGAGACTCAACGCTAGATTGTCAAAGTGTTTTTGGGTAGATACAATAAGTACGCCGGCGTACTTGATTAACAGAGGGCCTTCGACGGCTTTGGACTTTAGAATTCCTGAAGAAGCGTGGATTAGTAAAGAGGTAAATTTTAATCGCTTGCGTATTTTCAGTTGTAACTCATATGTGTTTGATAATTCATATACAAGGACCAAGTTAGATGCAAAGTCGATGAAGTGCATTTTTATTGGATACGGTGGTGATGAGTTTGGGTACCGGTTTTGGGATGCGAAGAATCAGAAAGTTTTCCAGAGCCGTAATGTTACATTCAATAAGGAAGTCTTATATAATGACTTCAAAGTAATTGTAAAAAGGATTCGAGGTGGAGAAGCAGAAAGTGTCAACATTGAAGATGATGAACCCTCTCGAGAGGATGATGAAGAAGTCGTTGTTGAGTCTGATGCACCAGATCAAAACGAGGAGCCTAATGTTCTAGATATTCCAATAGCACTTCAAAAGGAGCCGAGAGTTGCAAGAATTTTGGTAAGGTACGTAAATTCTTTAAATCACTTGTTACTTACAGATGGTGGTGAACCTTACATGGAGGCTTTAGATGTGGAAGCCAAGAGCAAGTGGGATCTTACCATGGATGATGAGATGCAGTCATTATCAGTTAATCAAACTTGGAATTTAGTTCGGTTACCAAATTGGAAGAGAGCATTACACAACAGGTAAGTATACAGACTAAAGCAGGAATCTGATAGTTCAAGGAGATTTAAGGATAGACTTGTGGTGAAGGGATTTAAGCATAAAGAGGGCGCTGATTTTGGTGAGAATTTTGCTCATGTTGTGAAGATGTCTACTATTCGGGTTGTGATGAATTTAGTTTTTGTTGAAGATTTGCATCTTGAACAACTTGATGTCAAGACCGTATTTTTTTACAGTAAACTTGATGAAGAAATTTATATGAAGCAGCCAGAAGGGTATTTAGATAAAGGGAAAGAAGATCTTTTGTGTAGGCTTACGAAGAGCTTATACAGTTTGAAACAAGTGCCGAGATAGTGGTATTTGAAGTTTGAACAGTTCATGTCCATAAATGGCTATTCAAAGAGCAATGCGGATCACTGTTGTTTTATCAAGAATACGGGGAAGTCGTATATTATTCTACTTTTGTATGTAGATGATATGTTGGTAGCAAGTACTGAAATGGGAAAACTAGTTAAGTTGAAGGAACTGTTATCCCAGGAGTATTCTATGAAGGACTTGGGTACGGCTAGACAAGTTCTTGGTATGCGTGTTACAAAGGTCAGAAAGTGGCGAGAATATAAGTTGTCTTAAGCTGAGTACATTGGCAAAGTACAGAAGCGGTTCAATATGGATGGTTCTAAAGTTGTTAGTACACCATTTGGAGGTCACTTCAGATTATCAAAGGATTATTGTCCGAAGACGCAGAAGAATCGCGATGAGATGTAGAAGGTTCCTTATCAATCCGCGGTTGGTAGCCTAATGTACGCTATAATTTGTACGAGACCAGCTATTTCCCAAGCAGTAGGAGTTGTTAGTAGGTATATGAGTAATCTAGGCAAGGAACATTGGAGAGCTGTGAAATGGATACTGAGGTATCTAAAGGGGATTCAAGATATGGTATTATGTTATTAGGGTTCTCACATATGCTTACAGGGCTTTGTTGATTCTGATATGGCGGGTGGCATGGATAGGCAGAAGAACACTAGTGGTTTCATTTTAACATTGGGGTGTGGTGCAGTTACATAAGTTTCTAGGCTATAGAAGATTGCAGCTTTGTCTAAGATGGAGGCAGAATATGTTGCAGCTACAGAAGCGTACAAAAATATGGTTTGGCTCAAAAGGTTGATGAAAGAACTTGGTAGAGAACAATTTTCTCCTAAGTTGTATAGTGATAGTCAAAGCGCTGAACACTTAGCAAAGAATTCGGCTTTTCACTCTTGTACCAAGCACATTGATATTTGGTATCACTATATTCGTTCGCTCCTCGAGGACGGTGTGTTGAAGCTTGTGAAGATTTACACTGATGTGAATCCAGCCGATATGTTTACGAAGGTGGTGACTTTTTAGAAGTTGACGACATGTACAACTTCTGTGGGTCTTTAAGCTTGAAGGTCTGGGTAGTGCGAGCAATTCATTTGGAGATCTGAAAATGGGTTACGGGATTCGATTTCAAGTGGGAGATTGCTGGGTATGAACTCAAATAGAAGGATTGTCGAAGTTGGGAAATTGTCGAAGCATTCGAACGAGCTTCATAGTCGTTCGAACGAACGTTTTCATAATCCCTGGAATTTTGGCTCAAGAGTCAATCTTGTTCGAATGAGCTTGGATGTCGTTGGAACAAACTCTTTTGTACTCAATGGAATTTTGACCCAGGAGTCAATCTCGTTCGAATGAGCTTGGATGTCGTTCGAACAAGATGCTATGTTTCTAGGGTTGGAGACCAACTATCGCAAAGTCGTTCGAACGAGCTAGGAGTCATTCAAACGAGCTTGGCGTAGGTTTACCTTAGATGTTAGAGTTATTCCTTGAGATCCGTACTATTTGAATTTTTGGTCCTCTACTATATAAAGAGGATTTAGGTTATTTTGTTACCCTATCTATTGGTGAGTTTAACCTTAGAGAGGCTAGGGTTTGAAGAGACTCCATTAAAGCTTGAGAAGCTAAAGAGATCATTGTAACCTTTTTGATATTATAGTGAATTGTTCGTGGGGAGTGGTTTTTTATCCGAAAGGTTTTCCACTTCCCTCCTCTGGGAAACCTTTTTTGTGTTATTTATTGTTCTTTGTTTAATTTACTACTTGAGTTGGCAATTTCCGCATATCGTTCTTGAAAGGGAAGAGAAAGTAGCTACCTCGATTCTCAACACTTTCAACAAGTAAACAAGGGAAATCATAAAACAAAAATCAACGATGATGGATCTTTGCATGTGTTGCAGGTCTATATCCTTAGACTAATTCTTAAATATTAGGTATTTCTAAAAAAAAATCATTATCTCTAGAAAATTAAGGGCAAATTAGTTTTTAGACCCTACATAATGACCATGAATTGGTTTAACCCACCTTGATTGTCTTTATTTAGCTTTAGACCTTAAAATTTGCCAATTTTTTAAGACACCAAATATACCCTTTATGCTTCGTTTTCCCCCAACACTCTCAAAACCACTCATCCGTATCCGAATGCCATTAGAAGGTGGGGTTTATTGTTGATAAGGAGGAGATAAAGAAATTATTGTATAATAGCGAAAGGGGTTTGTAGTTATGAACTAAAAACTATTGTTAAGTATAATTCTAGATTGAGAAACAAAGTTTTTTGGGAGAGAGAGGTTAGTGATAGTTGATTTCGGTTTGGAGATGGGTGATTTACCATTAGGGATGAGCGATTTCGAGTTAGAGAAGAGTAATTTTGGGTTGGGATGAGTAGTTTTGATAATAATGGTCTATGTTTAAGTGGTTTTTTATTGGGGAAGAGTGGTTTTCAATTTTTAGTGGAGGGTATTTTTGGTAGTTTATATTATTTTTAACTTTTTAGGGTCCAAAAGCTAAAAAAATACAATCAATGGGGGTTAGACCAATTCGTGGTCCTTATGTAGGGTCTAAAAGAAAATTTGCTCAAAAATTAATAAAGAATTTACAACGATGTAAAATTAAGATTCAATGGTTTGCGGCTTCCAAAAATAAATTCATATAATTCTTCTTTCTTTGTAGAAGAAATTACTATAAATAAGTTGCAATACTTCTAACTCATGAAGTCCATAATATTGTTAAGAGAGAAAAAAAAAAAGAGAGAGAGAGAGAGAAAAAAAAGAGTAGATTTTTAATTTTGATTAAAGGGTAGGAGTGGTCCTGTTTGGGTCTTAGTTGAGGTCTGTTTGAGGAGGTGTAACATAAATGGTTGATAATAGATGGTGTTTATTTACACAAGTTTAGCCTATTTTAATTAATTTAATTATTTTCCACTGCTTAATACATGTGTTGGAAAATCGTTGAAATAAAATTATTTAGCAATCGGTCCCACCAGCACCCAGTATACCGGTGAGTAATCACCAAACAAATAAATAAATAATAGAAAGCAAAACTCGAGTTTCAAGCCCGATCTGACAATTCCAGCTCTATTTTGGATCGGATTTTGGCATGAGTTGGTTTGAGTTAGGGTTAAAAACTTGAGGATATCTCCAGGCCGGATCATGTCCAGGCCTCAACCCGGACCGATCCGCCCCATGTACATCCCTAATTTTAACGACTAACATCTCCATAAACTGCTGAAGATGGCCAAAGCATTAAACATCACAATAGACATCTAGCAATATATGAACTGATTAGCCATTATATGTGTAAAACTTAGGTGATGTTTGTTTCACTGCTGATTTTTTTTTCAGCAGCTGAAAAAAAAAGCAACAGTCGGTTTGGTGTTTTTTTTGCTGCTGAAAAAAAAATCAAACTAACAAATTCTTCAAAAAAAAAAATAGCAGTTATGAGAAGCTTTTTTTTTCAGCATAAAACAAGCCTCTTGCTGATGAAAATACCCTTCTCTTCTCAACCTAAAATTTCTCAAAGAAAGAAATTGTTGCTGAAGAAAGAGAACTCTTGGGGGAAGGAGAGATTGTTGTGAGAACGTGTCAGGCTACCTTTCTTCTTTCCCTTTTTCAATTTTTTCCTTCTCTATTTTGTGTTTTTTTTTATTTGATAAAAGAATTGTTACTTATTTTGTGATTAGAGGTGTTGGGATTTGTAGAAATCGTGTTTGGGTTATGGTGGTGAAGATGATTTTGATTTGGGTTTAGGGTACGAAAATCCCTAATTTAAATCGATTTAGGGTTTAGGGTTGTGCATAAATTCATTGTATGAATCGGGTACAAGGAGATGCAGGTTATTGAAGCTTGATTTTTGATAATTCAAAGCAACTTCTCTATCTGATCAGATAATCTATTGTTGTTGTTGCAATGCTTTTCCTTCCAACCTTTATTTATGGGCAAATGTATTTTATGAAGAATTAAACAATCACAGCAAAAAGATCCCCAAATTCCCAAATTCAATCATTATGGAGTGCTTAGGCTTTCTCTCGTTCCCTCACATCAATGCAGCAAGGCATCTTTTTACAAACCATGCATTAGCAAACAAACTAGGCAATGGAAATTTTACACTTAAATCATCCTGGAATTTTTGGAGAGAGAAATTAGATCAACAAGAGAAAATGGATTGGATTTGGCATTATGCTCTACCTGTAAAAATACAATTACTAGGATGGAAGTTGTGGGAAAATATCATACCTGGATACAGTGATTCAAAAGAATGTTGCTCTTGTTTCAAATGTTCATGTTGTAGAGAATCCCAGATTGAAAGCACTTACCATGTACTTGCTCAGAGTAAAATAGCCATGCAGGTATAAAGTTATTTTGGTGCTATTTGTGGTGTCACAAAATTTATTTATGAAAAACATCTCAAGAGTAAAATAACATTTTGTTCAGCTCCTGCTGTCTTATCTAAACATCACAAGACTTGCCTTAGTTGCCTATCTTTGAAAAACTTGTTACTTTTAGCTGTGTTACATCTTGGATTAGGAATACTTTAGTATGAGAGTTGTTATTTAAGGATTCCAATGTCATTGAAGTCAAACAATCAACCTTACACTTATTAAACGGATTTAATCCTACCCCATATCATTGTGAAAAACATAATTCACTCATATTATTTATCTAGCTTCATGCATATATGTAGACAACATATTTTAGCATATGTGAGAGGCATATGAAAGCATCTTTTCCCCATATTGGGGAAGTCCCAAAATTGAATCTTTTAGCATTTGTTTTGTTTTTTTGTTTTTTTGTTTTTGTTTTTTTTGCAAGAAGTTTAGATATATTGCATAAAGGGGAGAACAAGAAAAGGGGAGGAAATGATCCAGAGACATAAAATCTGAAGTGAAATGATGATTACTGTGATAATACTAAAATTTGTTATTAACAAAATAACTACTCTTTTCTAAAGTAAGATCTTTTTAGAACTAAGCAAGTAGATCAAAATGCATGAGTCATTGAGATCTCCACCAAATCAAAGTACTAAAAAGAAAAAAGAAAAAAACAAACAAGAAAAGGGAATATTGTTTCTTCTTACCTGTAAAACCCCATTAAATTGAAACTGAGAGGATCAAGAACTGAAATTCTCAAGTTATTCTTTATCTCTTTCAAGGGAAAGTAATAACAACAACTTGTCTGCTCAGACTCACCTGATCCCTTGAATAGAAAACAACAACACCCCTTTATATGGCTATGTTTTTTTAGCGTGCATTGATGTAGAATTTCCTTTATGAATTTGACATGTAAGACTATTTTATTAGTGAAATATTGTGATTTTTCCACTTCAGATGCCTTTCAGTAGAGACTATTCTCGTTTTGTTTTTAATCCCTTCAAGGATTTGCAGTTCATGGAGAAAGCTCAATATGAGATCGACACTTATGGCACTGAGAGAGGCAATATTCTTAAATTGAATTCATTGAGGAATATTAGGGAGAAATGCATTCAGGAATTCCAACGGGATATCACCCATAAAGATTTAAGAAACATATAAGACTATCTGAAGAACAAGTATAAGATTTGGGAAACCCTAAAATAACTGGTTGTGGAGGGTTATGATGAAGTAACTGGTACATTCAGCCTTATTGAACATAGGTGGGCTAAAATCTTAGAAGTTTTACTAGAAGCAAGGGGGAATAAGCATGATGTGTTGCCATAAAGGGAGAAGATGACTTTGTTATTTGCCCAAATTTGATGTTTTCTAATTTTCCAGTTTGAATTTTCTCTATTTATAGTTTGATGTAATAAATTTGACATGCAAGACTATTTTATTTATTAAATGGTATGCCTGTGTTGCTATACTCTATAGTGTTCTGATATTCCTTTCTAACTTGTGACTTTCATAGATCCATTTTATATATCCATTTTGTCTATTTTGTGCAATGATGTCTTTTGTATGTCCATTTTGTGCAATAATGGCTTTTATATGTCCATTTTGTCTATTTTCAAGTTATGAATTAACTTTTATGGTGTCATAGTACTTTATAGTGGAGAGGTGCTGCCAATTTTGAGTTGATACTCCAAGTTGTGTTTTTTTTATATAACAAGGGTATTTAAGACATTTACCAGTTTTTAGCACTTCTTAGAAAAAAAACATCATAACTTTTCAGCACTTCATTTTTTAGTATTCAACACTTCAAAACATTCAGTATTCAGCACTTATTTTTTTTCTTCAGCATTCAGCACTTAAAAAACAAACACCACCTTAAAATTAATGACTGAAAGAAAAGGCAAAATTTACCCTCCGAGTCCCATTGAGATAGCTCCAGCGGCTACTTCAGCTAGGCCCGCAGTAAGAATAATTGACGACGACCCTTTCGCCCCGGAAAGCCCCGCGGCGAGCTCGAAGGAGACCATTAGACCATCCGACATGCCAATAATTACGTTTCATACGACCTCTTTTGATATAAAATGTGGCTCAAGTGGTTGTTTAATAGCTTTTGTGTTGCTTTTGTGCTCCCCACATTTCCTCTAGCCATCTCTAATAACACCACAAAATTGAGGTATTTATGCATGCATCTCTTGTTTTATTGTAATTGTGAGACTATTAAAGCCGTTCGATTTTCCTCGAGATGTGAGTTATCAATGGATTACTTGACACGCAGAGGGTGAGAGAGACTGAGTTAACTCGGTTGGAGTGTGTTGGGCACACGAAAGTGACCACGTGGTGTAGGGGAAGAGAACAACAACCGAGAGGTAAGATTTACACGTGGCAGATTTTGGCTCGGTACCAAAACAAAACTGTGTTTTTGTCATTTGTGTTAAAACAACGTTATCTGTGGATGTTCTCATTGACTTTGGGATATAAAGATGCTAACTAACCGATTTATTAAAAAAGTAACTTATGTTGTGTTAAGTGTCTTTGAAAAAGTATGTAACTTAGTTTCTAATAGCATTTCCAACAGTTGAGTGTGTGTTCTGACAAAAGGCCCACACGTCAGACGCAACCCAACCCAACCCAACCCAACTCAAACTCGTTTCTTCCAGCATTTATTTTTATTTTTTATTATTAATTTTGCAGACTTCAAAACACCGCGCGGTATATTGATTATCGTGCGGTAATAAGAACACCGCCGCAAGTTCTGTTAAACAAAAACTAAACGCTTCCTTCCCTTCCCACGCTGTTTTATCCTCTCTCTATCTCTCTCATTTTTGCTCAAAAATCTTGAAAAAAAATTCTCAAAATTTACCCAATAAAATGGACATGCCAGAGGGAGACCCACACCCCAGTACATTCCCTGGGTTTAGAGTGACAATAAATTTTAAATAAGCCGTAACTCGGTCGAGGTCTAGAAGGAGAAAAAAAAAAAAGGCTGTATTTGAAGAGGTGGAACAAAATCAAGGCTTATCACACCTAACCCAAGATGAAATTCTACAGATGCGGTTTATTACCGCACTCCCAGACGGTGTCAATTCCCTTCTAATGCTCATGACTAAAGCCTGAGCTATTAGATAAACAACCTGCCACGCCACAAACCTTGTATGAGTAAAAGTTTTCGCCTAACAAAGTTAATATTCAGCTATAGAGTATTAAAATATCACTTGTTTTTATGCAGAACAAGATGTATAAAGATATGGGATGGCGAAGAAAATAGAAAATGAGAGCAAATCATCTTTCCAAATAGAAATTAACTAAGTCAAACTTCTAAAAGACTACGCCTAAAACGATATTAATGAGCTGAGCAACAAGAAACACGCAAATTAACTTAGTTAATATTCAGCAATAGAGTTTCAAAATTTGGTCTATCAATATCACTTGTTTTAATGCAACAATAAGGCGCATATGAAAATATGGGATGGTGGAGAAAACTAAAAATGAAGGCAAATCTTCTTTCCATAAAGAAATGAGATATCGAACATCTATAAGATTGTGTCTTAAACGATATTGACGAGGTGAGCAACAAGAAAACACATAAATGTTGGTATTTTTTGTTTTGAATTAACTGTAGCAATCTTATGGAAATTTTTATTTTTCACAGATTCTAGCTTCTACAATGTTGAAAAGTGAAAACTCCACCATTGTTGGCCTTAATCCTTGACAAGAATGAGGGTCGTTCAAAGGTAGAATCCGATTGTCGAATATCCAAATTGATTCACTTTTGGCAACCACAACAATGATGTTTTTTTACCCTCAGACTCAGGAACACTCAAATTTTTTGTATTCCCTCACAATTTGAGGCCAAGAGATTATATTATAACATGTGTGGTAGAGAAGAACAATTACTCGAATGAATTCTGGTTTAATGAGATATTTTAATTTCCTAGTAAACATTCTCCAATAAATACATGCTAGATGGGAAAATGTGAAATGATTTGAAACTAATAGCATGTAATCAAATTTACTAAAATAACTATTTCGTTATTAAAATGTGTTGTTAAACCCGACCTAAAATTTGATCCCAAATCCGAATATGCATGGTGGTTTGGTGTAAACACGAAACTACTACTATACAACAAGTAAAGTTACTACTTGGCAATGTTCTCTATGTAACATCATGCATCTACTGAGAAGTTACTACTGTTCATTCTGAGAACTTGATCCAATGCTGTATTGGTATCATAGGAGGAATTTAAGGCCACAGACTCTGTCATGGCGACGTCTGTGCCAGCTACGACCACGTGATAAGTTCGGGGCTAATCTATTTAGATCATCTGAGGTGCCTTGCGATCTTATGCTTGACTATCTCGTATCCATTTACAAATTCTTCATATTCTATTTTGGTCCATTGGACATCTTGTTTCCCTTACCTCAGGTTACTGATGGTTGGAATTTAAGCCTATCATTGTTACCACCTCTCGTCAATCCACAGTTGCAACCCTGTCCACAACTTTACCTGTTACTAGACCCAACAATATCCGACCCTATTACATACTTACTTTTAGTAGGCATAAGCTTTAGGTTCCTAACCAGTAGCTCGTTGTTTTTCTCATAAATGAGGAAAACTCAAATTAGGCCTGCGTACACAGTGATCTATCAAAATTGCCTCGGAAGTGTAATCTTCGAAGCGTAGAAAATACAATAAAATATTCCTAATATCTCTATTTACTTCAACTATTTCTCCATGTGAGATTATTGTGGAATTGCACTGTCGAATAAAAAAATCTACCGTAGTCGTATAATACTATCATCGTATAAGGCAATCCATTATTAGGCCTTTCTGAATATGGAGGCGAGGGTGCCAAACAAAGCTCCTACTTTATTATTTAGAGACTCATTATTCTCAACAATAGACTTTTCCAGATTCTACAATAGCAGATGGATTTCAGTATCCATGCAGGTCAAGTTTATTGGTACAGGAAATAGAAATTGTAGTATGGGAAGTACTCAATGTTTTGAGTGTCACCAACATCTATTATGCATGTAGATCAATACCATTAGTAGTACTTGATAAATATTCTTTACATAAAGGCAATTTATAGTATTCAAGTAATTAATTCTCAATCATTACTTGTAGGTGAACCTTGTTCATATCTTATTACTTATGAAATCATTTTTAAGTACATGATTTCTAATTATTACTTGTGGTTCATAGTATATAGCGCAATGAAGTACATGATTCCCAATCATTACTTGCAAGTGAACCCTGTTCAAAGCTTTATACTCATGAGATCCTATTAAGTGTCAAATCCTAATTTTACCCCGCAAAATGGTGATCTTAACCTTAAAGTGCATTTTAATAGAATCTTAGCCAAGACAGCTATTCAAAACTATTAGATATTGTGTTCCTTATTCTGGGAACTATGGTATTTTAATCCCTAAAGTTCTATAAGGTTGGCATATTCTAGCCAAATGACCTATTTGCTACAAATATGTGGGGTATTAGATATTTAGCTGACAAGTGGTCCCACCCCGAAGTCTCAGTGTTCACAAGATAGGTTAATTATCAATGTCTTTGAACAACATTCTAGGGTAATATAGGTTGATATCAGTATATATATACCTCTAAATGTTATCATATAACATCTAATTGCACCTAGATACGAAAAATTGGTTCTTCTGACACTAAAATTTTAAATATAAGACTAAGTCAATTCTCAATTGAGCTCTAATTATTTATATTTTACAGTTAATTGGGATTTAGATATGACTCCTAGTCGTATCCTAAATTAGTCTTAGTTTCGTATTATCTGTGATCCCCGATCATCATAATTACTATCCTAGGGGAATACTATTAATATTATATTAGCTACCGTAAGATACTTAAATATATATTAATCCAATTGTTTATATCAGATATAAGTGAGTCAATATTCCTATACAAGGCACCTCTTCCCAAAAAAAATTAAAAAATATTTTTTATAACAAAAATTAAAAATGGGTCACCTACGGGTAGGTAGAGTCAATAGGAATTTTTCAAAAAAAATTGGACTCAATTTGACCAAGAAATGGGCTTTAAATGGCTAATTCAGTGTCTGAACCGGTTCTGGACCGGTCTGACTTGGTCTGGGTCAACGTCTGGACCGGGTTGACTCAGTCGCACGTACCCCACATGTGTTTGTCACATGTGTCATGCACACGTGTCACACACGTGCCATATACGTGTCTACCACATGTCACGCTGGTCACTGTTCCGGTTACTTCTCTAGCGATTGCTCCGGTGACTGCTCTGGTGACCGTTCGGTGACTACCTAATTTCATCGTTTCTGTTGACCAAAGTGAAACTGCCTAGTTTCATCATTTTTGGCCGTGAAACTGCCTAGTTTTATCATTAGTTTCTTGGCGATTGAGACATCTCCTTGAGACGTGCCATATGCCGCTGGAAAGCTCTCGGGACGGGCTTTCAAACCAAAGTGGTCTCGCCTCCTTCTGATATCCACAGAGAAATTAATTTTGGTTTAAAAATAGCCTTATTTCTAGGGTAAAAATCACCAAAAAAAAGTCTCTTTTAATCCGAAAAAAATAGTAAAACTAACTACTAATCCATATTCATATATTATACATCATAAATTAGCAAGAAAATAAAACAAAATTCAAAAAATTGTAAAATACCTCTTGATGCAAAGTTTCCCTGAAAATTACTAATTGAAGAGTGATTTTCCTTTCTCTTCTTACGTGTTGATAAAGTGTTAGTAAATATAATACTGTGAAGGATTAGCAGTTTTAATATCTTTGGAGAACAATTGAGAGAGTGAGATGATTCTTTATTGATTATTAGAGAATTATAGAACTGCACGTAATACAAAGGAGATAACCCTATTGAATAGGTAACCTAACCATCTCAAACTCTCCTCATAACCCTAAATGCCCATGGACTTTGTTAGGAGTCCAATAGGACACCCCTACCCAACCCTACCCAATTAGGTTCCTAACTTGAGCTTGGACCCAACTCCTAACAGTCCTGTTATTTGTGAATGATAACATGTTTTACTTGTCATCGCAGGATTTCGCGCTTCACCAACATTGTCCTATAAGCTTGAGTGTCAAGCTGTTTTGTTACACATAATAACTTGTAACTTGCCACGATTGCAGGCGAGTCAATAAGGTTATGTTGCAAGTTTTTTTCTTCATTTACTCTTCTAACTCAGTTCTAAGTTTGAGGGTTTCAAAAAAGGATGTTATGACCTATTACAGTTTTTTTTAAGCAAAAAATAAAATAAAGCTAGCCCACATGGGGCGAAAAAGAGTTTATAGGGTTTGTCAAATTTGCTGCCACTAAGGGCACAAAATAAACAAAAGAGGGGAAATGGGCACCCTTTACGGCTGAAGGATGTGCCTCAAAATTACAGAGACGATCCAAATACTCAAAATGGAACTCCAAAAATCGAGATGCTAAAGAAAGCATATCCGGTGCTAGGGTGAGGGTACCCCAAGAGAGATCAACAAAATATGCCTCGAAAGCTGTGACAAGAGGATGGCAATCCGTGAGAACTAAAACTCTCTCAAGGCCAATTTGGAGTGATGCCTCCATTCCTCTGATCACGGAGAACGCCTCTGCTTCTTCTGGGTCCGCCGCCCAGGAGGAATCGAAACCTGCACCAATGATAAAAGAGTGGTGAGTTTTAATAACAAAACCAAAGCCACTAGGAGAGTCTTTATTGGACCAAGAAGAATTGTAGTCTCCTTATTTTATTAGGGAACAATAATAATCGTTCGATGGGTTAGGCTTGATACTGAACCGGAGAAGGGCACCGCTCAACTGTCTCCGGGTTCCTCTATCTCTCTCTCTCTGATTGTGTTTCCGAGATCGCTGAGGAATAGTAGTTTGTCTGAAGAAGGAAGAAGAAGAAAACATATCTCTACTCTTTACCCTCCTCCTCTCTATTTATAAGGTGAGTTTAACCTAAGAGCATCCTCTCTCACGTGTTCAGGGAAATTTTTACACTATCCCTTCAGAGTCGTGAGGTTGGGTACTCGTATTTGTTCTGCATATGCTAATAGTTGCTCATTGCATAGAGATACTTAAGAGTAGTTTCGTCAGGGCACCCTTACTCGTGTTGGTCGATCGAAGAGTTTGCTCGACAACTGACATGTCGTTTTCCTGCTCTAGTGATGGGAGGTTGGGGTCGTTGGAGGGCTTGCTCGTATGACTACCATGACATCGTCACTAATGGGAGCGTGCTCCTACAATTTCCCTCCCCCCTCAGGTCTGGCTTGCATGGAGAGAAATTTGAGGTAGGTCTGGCCGTAGGTGGAGTTAGTTGTTCAGCGGGGGATGTGACAGTCTGTCTGACATTGTCTCGGGAAGGGGGCGGGATATTAAATTCATGGGAAAATGTATGGTGTGACTACTGATACAGTGGGTAACTTGGCGAATGATGTGCGTGGGCCCAGTGCAGTTTTAAGGAAGTTGCCTTTTTCCATAACCGTCTCTTCCACTATAAAAGGACAGATAACTAGGAGCTTGAAGCTTCACCTCTGTTTTGAAAAAAATTCTGAGCTTTGGAAGGACGGAACTGAGCTATAAGTATTCAGTGCTGTGTAATTTCATGTTGGAATTCTCAGGTGAGTTTACCCTTTTAACTTGTATAATCTGTCGTAGTGTAATCAATTTTGATATATTTTAGAATCGCGGGAAATGCCCGAGCGAAACGGGAGTGCGCGGCCTATCGATGGTAACCGAAAGAGTTATGGTGACGGTGGCTCTGGTATGAATCTTGTCATACGCCACGGAGTCGCGTCGACTTTTGGCGGCCATACCGGAAGGTAGCCTGGTCAAATGGGTTGTGCCAGGGGGTGGCCTGGCCCAAGGGTTCCCTAGTAATAAGGTGGCCATTATGCCTTTCGCTATCTTAGGGCTCAGGCTGACGTTTGCCTCTGACTCATGCAGGGAGATACAAGTGTCGAGCACAGATCGGTAGATAGATACGAGGTAACGAATAGAGAAAAGGCTAGAAGAAATATGGTCATCTCTGAGGGTGAGTCAACGACGGATGGCTCAACGGCTGGGCCATCAGGTACCGTACCCATGGGGTTTGTGGGCGGTAATGACAATGAGGCAGGAACTTCCGTGTCTCGTAACCTGAGGGTAGAATCGCAGGTGAATTTCATGGTGCTAGGGAGAGTACTTGGAGATCTTGCCCATAAAGATATTATTAGTGGTCGTAAGCAGGGAGTGTCTGAGTTGTTTTGTCCTTATCCAAGCGAGTGGAGGTTGCCTGCTACGCTGGCTGATTATGAGAGTCTGGGGATCAAAATGGAGTTTTTGGACATCATTAATGAGCGGGAGAAAGCTCGAGGAGGTTGCAAGTGGATATGGTCGGATTGCCAAACATTAGCGTCTAACCAATGCATCGTGTACTTCGGGCAATTTAATGCAGGGCTGAGATTTCCCTTGAATGATTTAACAAAAAAATGTTTGAATTTGTTTGGGCGTGGCAAGAGGGGCGGCAAACTCAGACTGCCGCCGAGGCGAAAAAGGTCGCAGGCAAGGCGACCATAGGTAAGGAGGGTGATATAGGCCCAAGGTGTCAAAGAGTTATGCATCCTTGTACGCCTGAGTGAAGGCACTGGTACTATATAGCTCGTAAATCCGGCGAGCCAAAGATTTTTAAGTTGCCGACGAGTGGGAATTATTGGTGTCGGCATCCAATTCTGGTGACGGGGGATTTTGATTATGTAAACGGGCCTAACCGTCGTTTACATCATAACGTGTTTAATACTAAGTGTGCGTTCCTTCGTATAAGTTGTAGAAGTTGTGTGTGAGTCTCTGTAATTCGGTGACTAAATGATTGCTCTTTTATTTCACAGGTGTGACGCTTGCGAGGGTAACTTATAAGTCATCGCGTCTGTGTGTGCTTGGTCATATAAAAAAGATAATCAAGTGTTGACCAATATTATCAACGAGAAGTTTGACTCTAACAAGTACTGGTCGGTCAGTAGAAAGCGTTAGGATGAAGCCAAGGATCTTAAGTGCAAGGGGAAAGGATTTGTCTGGCCCAAATGTTGTCGCGCCTCTTGTTGCTGGACAGAGTCCTGGGTTGCGAGGGGTCAGTGGCCACACAGAGGATGTCCCAATCACAAAATAGTAGAGGTCAGTTACTGTCGGTCTTTTGGACGAAGAGCCTGGTCAGTTGCAAGGCAGGGAGAGAGAGTCGTTGTCTTACTCTTACGCCGAGGAAGGGATACGCTCGGCCGGAAGCGGTAAACTCTTTGGTGGCAGTTTGCCCGAAGGGGAAGTGCAGAGTACTCCTTACATGTAAAAGGAAAAGAAGCGTCTAGCTTAGGCTCTGGATGACCCTTGGGCTCGTCGTACTGCAGTCGTGGCCGCTATCCGGGTAAGTTATTGTTTTAGTGGTTAGACGTCTGTTTCCTTCAGGGTTATGAATAATAAATTGTTGTTTACTTCATGCAGGGTACCCTTACGCTCGAGGTCTCTTTTCTCCGGGCCGATACCCTTGCCAACAGTAATGCGGAGTTGGAATTGCGACTGGAAGAAATGATGGCCTCGTAGAAGGAGTTTGTAACGGAGGCACTGCATCGTGAGCTGGAGGAGCATGTAGCGAGCAGGATCACTGGCTCGAGGAACAATTGAAAGTGCTGACTGACGAGAAGCTTGCAGTCGAGAGAGACTTGGAAGTAACACACGGACGGTTAAGGACTCTGTCGCTGGAGAAGGAAGCGGGCGAGCAAAGCTTTCATGAGGAGCTGGCGGGGGCGAAGCAAGTAACGGACGGTTTGCAGGGTCGCGTGACCGAGCTGGTATTGGGCAATACTCGTTTAGAGGAGGAGTTTCGTTCATCGACGAAGTGGTGGGTGGATACGTTGGCTCCACCGTTGCTAATGCTGTGTCAGACCCAAGACGTGTCGGAGTTGCATCATCTGGGGTATTCCGGACGTCAAGGTCCTCTGCCTATCAGGAACAAGATGGATACTACCCCTAAAGAGGATGCACAACTTGCGGAGGAGGAAGGGGGGTGGCCTCTGCCTAGATGCTCGTTTCAATAGGAAGGTCGTCCTGTACTGAGGCGAAAAAGGCTTTATATGTGTGACTTTGAACAAATTTTTGTTGTTTTTTGGTATGTAAACTTATGAAACTTATGGATCCTTTGTCGTACACATGATTCCTAAACGTGCTCTTTGCTTGATATATTTGTGCTGACGTATTTTTAATTTGTACGCATTCCCGTGTAAATAACGACCTTGTGGTGGTATCGTTATGATGCTCTCGTATTGGGCACGTAGTAAGGGATTAATGTAGGCGAAACGTCATGTCGGCTATTAATGTGGTTTGTGAGTTCTAAGGGACAGTGAGTGGGGTCACTTGGGGGGACGTGTGCGGCACAATTAATGTAGGTGATGGCTCTTGGGTTTCCCCATGGCAGTTAATGAGGCTTATATAAATGTAGAGTTGTGAGGGATGGGTTCCATCCCGCCTTAGCAAACTTGTGGGAGGAGCACTCTAATTTTTTCATTGGAGCTTGGGATTAGACTTTCAAACATCTAGAGGAGAAAGATGTAGATGCGGTCGAAAGCCAGGTATGAAGCCCGGGTGGGCGTATGGGTGGAATTTTATAAGAAGTTCTACTTTGGCGACCGCGGGCTGGCTGGGAAGCCGTTAGAGCGAACCTATGTTGATCTGTCAACCCTCCCCGTACCCAAGAGGAAGACGCAGCGAAAGCGGCAGTTATGGTATCTTACTTTGCGGGATCAAGTACAGAATTGCGTAAGCCGTGAAATTGTTTTGCGCGTGATGGCCGAGGAAGACGTCAAAGCAGCTAGTTGCGAAGGGCCGAGTTATGGAAAATGGGAGAGGTCGTGTCCTTGTTGTCCTTGGTGAATTTGCTCTGAATCAAGTCAGTTCCTGCTGTGTTCTTGTTTGTCAGTAATCTTTTGCTGTTGTGAATTTAATTGCCATTAATTTTGAAATTAAATCCGGTGACCAGTAATATGCACCTTTATTAATTACTAACCGCGTTGTAAATAATCCGTTAAAACTAGGCGCGAAATAATCGACAACTATTTACCCAATCCTCATTGGACTGGGTTACGCTGGTCACATAGGCAACCATGCCGTAAAGATTAG
The DNA here is from genome assembly GCA_014058105.1 of Kingdonia uniflora. Lineage (NCBI taxonomy): Eukaryota > Viridiplantae > Streptophyta > Magnoliopsida > Ranunculales > Circaeasteraceae > Kingdonia > Kingdonia uniflora. The sequence goes on from JACGCM010002114.1 coordinate 1,947,026, forward strand.
GCGCGAAGTACTTATCAAAATTTTCATGCTCTGCGAGGGTGGCCTAGTCAATATTTAGTTTGACGCGAGGGTGGCATATCCCAAGGACGTTCCCAGTTAAATAATTTTGTTTTTACGTCAAAAAATGACTTTTATTTTGTGCGAGGGTGGCCTACCTCAGGGACGCCACGACTTTTGTGCTTTGCGAGGATGGCCTACGTCAAGGACGGCCTACGTCAAGGACGTCCTCAGTTTTTGTGCTTTCCGGGGCTGGCCTACGTTAAGGGCACCCCCAGTTTAGTAATTTCGTTTTTACGTTAAAAAATGACTTTCATATTTTTCGAGGGCGGCCTACTTCAAGGACATCTCGACTTTCGTACTTTGTGAGGATGACCTACTTCAAGGATGCCTCGACTTTTGTTCTTTGCGAGGATGGCCTATGTCAATGACACCTTGAATTTCGCACTTTGCGAGGACGTCCTACTTCAAGGGCGTAATGACTTTTGTGCTTTGCGAGGACGGCTTACGTCAAGGACGCCCCCAGTTACATAATTTCGTTTTCACGTCAAAAAACCGGCTTTCACATTTTGCGAGGGCGACCTACTTCAAGGACACCTCGACTTTCGTTCTTTGCGAGGATGGCCTACGTCAAGGACACCTCGAATTTCGTACTTTGCGCGGACGGCCTATTTCAAGGATGCGTCGAATTTTGTTTTTTACAAGGATGGTCAACGCCAAGGACACCTCAAATTTTGTACTTTGTGATGACGACCTACTTCAAGGATGCCTCAACTTTCGTTCTTTGCAAGGATAGCCTACGTCAAGGGCACCTCGAATTTCATACTTTGCGCGGACAACTTACTTCAAGGACGCCTTGACTTTCTATCTTTGCGAGGATGGCCTAGGTCAAGGGTACCTCAAATTTCATACTTTGCGCGGACGGCCTAAGTCAAGGACGTTCTCAATTTTTATGCTTTGCAGGGGCGGCCTACGTCAAGAACCCCCCCAGTTAAGAGATTTTGTTTTTACATCAAAAAATAACTTTCATGCTGAGCGAGGGTTGCCTGCCTCAAAGACGCCACGATTTTTGTACTTTGCGAGGGTGGCCAACGTCAAGGTTGCCCCCAGTTCCGTAATTGCTTCTATAAAACAATTTTCATCACGTTTAGATGAGTGATCAGGTAATTGGGATCTACATTTGGGTTTGTAATGTTAAAACTGGACTTTTATTGAGCACGAGTGATCATGTACATGTAATGTATTTCTAATGAACCCATTTGCGGAGGTTAATGGCATTCTAAGGGGATTTAAGTTCCTCGTCATTGCGGTTGAGTAGGTTGTATGTGTTGCCATAGGCAACGCGGGATATGAGGTAAGGACCTTCCCAGTTGGGTTGTAGTTTGCCCTTATTGTGATTGTGAGCTGTTGGGAAGACTTTTATCATGACGTCTTCACAGAACTGTCAAGGGATTACTCGCTTGTGATAGTTTCTTTTCAATGTTTCTTGATACCGCAGTAGTCGGGAAGAAGTTTCATCCCTGGTTTCATCTATAAAGTCGAGGTTCTTGGCGAGTAGTCGGTCATTGATTACACTGTCAACAGTTAGGGATCTCATCGTATTAGCAATGACTTCGGTGGGGAGTACCGCTTCAGAGCCGTAAGTGAGCATAAGCGGTGTGAAGCCCGTACTTTTCTGAGGGGTCGTTTAATATGACCACAAAACGTGGGGTAGCTCGTCCACACAGCGACCTTTTGCCGTGCCCAGTCGTTTACTGATTCCGTCGATGATGGTTTTGTTTGTGGCCTCGGCTTGTCCGTTTCCTTGGGGGTATCTGGGGCTCAAAGGGAGGATTTTTAAATGATAAGGTCGTACGAAATCTGCGACTTTACTTCCCATAAATTATGTACCATTGTCAGTCATCAGTACTACAGGGACGCCAAACCGAGTGATAATATGTTTCTATAGGAACGAGATAACCTCTTCCTCCCTAATCCGAGCGAGGGGTATTGCCTCAACCCACTTAGTAAAATAGTCTGTTGCGACCAGTAGCCATTGGCATCTTCTGTGCACCATTGGGAAGGCCCCGATGATATTAAGTCCCCATTTTGCAAACGGCCATGGGCTGGAAATTGTATTAAGGTTGACTGCTGGTGCGTGGATTATGTGCCCGTGGATTTGACATTTGTCGCATTTTTGGGTGCATGCGATAAAATCTTGTCGCATAGTTGGCCAGTATAATCCTTGGGTACGTGCACGGTCAGCCATGGAACGGTTGGCTGCGTAGGCACCGCAGACACCATCGTGGATTTCTGCGATGACTGTATTGATTCTCTCTACAGCGATGCAAGTAAGGTACGGAGCATATAGGCTTGTCCGTAAGAGTTTGCCATCAATTATCGTATATTTTTGGGCTTTGTTGCGGATGCTTTTGGCTGCTGACCGGTCATCAGGAAGGATGTGGAGTTCCTCGAGGAAATCAAGGAAAGGATTGCGCCAGTCAGGGGGAACGAGTAGGTCTGTTTGCATGGCTGGTATTGTGTTTACGGTAATGCTCGGTTTATTAAGGATATCAATCTTACTACAAGAATAAAGGATATTTGCCACCGAAATATCTGTGGCAAAAGGGTTTTTACCACTGTTTTGACCGTGGCTAGGGTCATGGGCGTTGATGGGGTGGCTAAAGCTTTAACGCTACTTTTACCGTGGCAAAAAGTTATTTTTTGCCACTGAAAAATCCGTGGCAAAAGACGACTTTAACTACTACAACATCCGTGGCAAAAGCCGTCTTCCACCACTACATAATCCGTGGCAAAAGACTTCTTTCCCCACTAAAAATTCCGTGGCAAAAACATGCTTTGCTCACTACGAAAACTGTGGCAAAAGACTTCTTTCCCCACTACAAAATCCGTGGCAAAATCCTGCTTACCCCACTACAAAATCCGTGGCAAAAACATATAATAAATAATAATAAAAATTATTTCAAAAATATACAGAAAAGACTGCAGAAGTAAACTTGATACAAAAAATTATTTTAAAAATATATAAACATATTTTTATTAATACACGAAATAAACTTAAGGCTGCAGAAGTAAAACAAAAAGGAACATAATAAAAAAATGTGTAGCGGAGAAGGTTCAAACATGAAGTGTCAGCTGAAGGATGGAAAATGTTCCCAGTCTCTTTTGTGGCTTCTCCAAATGATGGAAAACGTTACACTCATAGAATCTGCAAGTTGACAGATGCAAAAATAAGAGTCAGAACTAAGCAAAAGTAATTCTTAGAATAATAAGCAGAACATGGATATCCAATAAATTCTTAGATACAATAAACATTATCTAGTATGCTCATAACTAAATCTAATAGACTTGAACAAAGTTGGGTTATGCCTGCCTATACCATAGCATTGAAGGAAAATAAAAACTACAGGTGTAAGAAGAGATCAAAGTTGAATATAACGGTTAACTAGGATGACAAATGCAGTATAACCATAAAACTTTAATTAAGAAGAGCATGGGAAATCTAAAGAACATACGCTTAGGAAAAGAAATAGTCTAAAATAAGCACGTAGAATACTAACATGTATTTATATATATGATGATATAAGCAGAAGAAAACATTACCTTCAAGCCATTCTCTCCAGACATCACTCTTCAATTGTACCTTAGAGAGACTAGACCTACCTAGACAGCATCCCTCCAAAAACATGGGCATATAGAAAAAACATGACAACAGAAAAGTTAAAAACTTGAGCACAATTATTGTATATCTTGTATCCTTAACTAAAACCTAAGAATATAAGATAGCCCATAAGTCAATTTCCAAAAACCAATTAACAAAGCTTATGATGCCCACCCACACTGCTATATAATGTGTATATGCAAGTGAAAAAGAGAAGGAAGAAGAAAAGGATACCCATTAATTTTAGACTAGTAAATAAAGAGTGAGCCACATCTTGGAACGTCATCAAAACATAGCTTCGTGTGCACAAGTATAATACCTGACTTAGATTCTGGAGCTCCCGAGCATTCATGTCATGGTATCCCTCTGCTAGGTCCTCTTTTAAATACAATACTCGAGCTTGCCGCAATCACTTCATTTCACCCCATCAAATGATCGAATTTGACTTCCATCCTAAACGTTTCTAACTTGCAACTTATGCCCCTCACATTCGTTAGTCAACTTAATTGACATTTAGACTTTTGAAACTATCGTATTTTTGAAATTGGACTTGAATCCAATATTTTCAGGTAAAAATTCCATAAGAGGTGAAAAAATAAAGTTTAAACCTTCGGTAGCAGAAATCTAACTTAGATCATATAACAGGGGTCAAAAACAAAATATCCAAAATAAATTGTACATTTTTCTGTATAAGGGGCATTGTGGGCTAAGTGTCAATATTACTCATGGTAGTTGTGGGGTGGGGTATATAAATTTGGAGATCCACAATGGAATCTCCATAATACAAAGTAAATAATCAGAATAATGCTTAAAATAATTTCATGGTTTAGGGTGAGCTGGTTCCATAATCTATTACTATAGTAGATAGTTACATTGCTAAAGAAACCTCTACTTGACTAAATATCAGGAGTAACCATGTTTGCTCAAAAAAAAAAAAGAGGAACGACCAAGGAAGATCCATATGTGAAATCAGTGGTAGTCTAGGAAAATATATGCATTTGAAAGTATTTAAAGCAACAGATTGAGTGTTTTACTTTTTATCGAAACACGGAGGCACATCAATTGTCACTACTTCTTTCGAGCGTAGATATTGAGCCAGCCAAAAAGGCAACTTTACTTTAGCACCTTGTTCAACCTGAGAAATAAACACCAAAAGAAAAAACCCCATTTTAGATGCACTCAATATATTCTCCTCAAGTTCAACTTCAAACTTAATGTCTTACAGTGTTTGTTTCTGCACATGGGTCGAGAACTGCACCTTTACTTGCCCTCACTTTAAAAGTAGACGTTATGTTCTGCAACCATACATTAAAATCAAGCATGGCTATTAGTTAAAAAGATATAGCTTAAAAATTATAATGACACAACAACAAAAAATTGATAAAAATTCTGGGTTTATCAATAACAATCTACAGCAATCACACACAAGGGAGTCTAGTTTTCAAATCTATGGAGATGTAAATATATATCTCATTATGAATGGAAAATTGGGGGAAACATGAGTAAATAGTAAGAAGAGAATCATATACTGACCTCTTCCTCCATGAGAATTTCATTGATATCATAATAACGCGTAATTTCTCCATAAACGAAACAACCATTTCTTGTATCTCTCTTTCAGTTGCTCCAAACGCAGTAAACGTAGATGAATCATAACTTTGTTACAGTATTAACATCGCGGCAATCCTTCCTTATAAGTACTAGTATCTACAGAGACAAAATAAACAATAATCAAGATTATGAAAACGGTAAGAGCTTTTGAGCTACAAATCAATCCCCAAATACCGTCATTCAAATATTTGAAATTTACCAATTACGGCTAAATCAGACCCAACAAGGATATAAAATTGGGTGATGATTTACGATTTACAAGTTTAATTTGGAACATTTGAGAACTTTTCCATACCTGAGGTCTCAAAATCAGGTGTGAGAGAGAGAGATATCTGAAATAGTGAAATTTGTGTTTTGCTCATAGTTTTAAGAATGAGGGAACTTCAAAAACAAAGCGGAAAAATTGAAAATTAAGGGAGTAAAATATCTTAAATTTTTGGCCACTAATAATCCATATTAGCCACGGTAAAAGTTGTGGTTTGTCTGTTACTGATAAAACAGTGGCAAAAACTAAAAGTCATCAGCGGCAATTGCCCATTTTTCCTGTAGTGAAATGATTGTGGGGTCATAGGGTGCTAACCTAGTTGATATCCAACTAGTTCATGTACCAATATTTATTAGTTGTAATATTAGCTTGGTCTCTTTGTATTCTTTTGTTTTCTATATGTGAAAGCTTTATGTAAAACTAAAAAATAAATGTTTCATTTGATAAAACATACCTGGAAGGCAGTTTCAATATAAGAAGGTGAGCAACCCCGAGAGAAGTTATCATGTATACTCCCACCTTAGTGCCGACTTCAGCTCTCTTTGTAGCAAACATATCCACAAGTATAGAGAATTTGCATCCAAATATACCAATCGCACCAGCAATTGTTCAGCTCATTGAACATGAAATATATTCATTTTTTGGAAGCTTAGATAAACCCCTATATGTAAATCTGGAGAAGAGAACTTGTTACAAATTTCAGAATGCATAAAAGAATTAAGCTCATGCTAGATGGATAGACAAAAAAATAGTTATGCAACTTAGAGCTTATTATTGTTGCTTTTCATTAGAACTTTCTGCAAAAGAACGTAAGAATAGTCGTGTAAGAAAAACACTTTTCAAAAATTAAAAAGCTTTCATATACAGTTTTCTGACAAGTAATAAAAATTTATTTTTCCGAAACTAACACTTATTCCCTAAAAGTATCAAGAAAAGCATTAGAAATCTAAAAAAAGAAAGTGAGAATTAACAACTTAAGTGTCAAAAAGGATAGGGCCAATCAAAAATCTGCGGCAACTACCAACTATTTGGAACAAGTATACATTAGATTTTTTTTCCAACAGAAAAAACAAGAATGTATTTTTTTATTGAAATAATTAACATCCTTTATTCCAAGACCATAAAGTTAGTTAATACCTTATAATCAACGAAATATATGCACCAATAGCAATCTAGCATTCCATTCGATAGAAGTAACTCGGAAACTCTGACTGTTGCACTACCACCCTGAAAAAAAGTTCAAACATATAGTTTACAAGAACATGTAGATTACATATACAAAACTACCCATTTCTTGTGTATGTGAGAGCGGGCGCATGTGTGTGTAGCTCGGAAATGCCTATATCAGAAAACTTTGACTGTTGTACTACCACCCTGATAAAAAGTTAAAACACAGAGTTTACAATCACATGTAGATTACAGATACAAAACTCAAAACATTCAATTGGGGAACTTTTCGATGATAAAGATTTCATTGCTACTCTCAAATGTGGTAGTTTACCAAGCCACCAGGCATACATTGAGGACAGGCACCTATATATAATAAAAAGGAAACTCTGTGGAATTTTTTCTTTATCCGATGTGCTTTGGAAACTATGTCTCAATGGTTGTATATCTCCCTTACCAATATGACATGTACTCTACCATTGCAACCTCTATTCCTATGATGTTAAAGCATTGAACATTTAAACCCAACCAACAACTACATATCCTTCACCCATTGTTATTTTGGAACAAACAATATCACAAACATCTCTCAATATGGCAGAATTGATCTAACCCTGCCGCGGTATTAGTCGGGCTGAGCACAGATCATTTTCAATAACTAAAAAGAAGATCGAATATGAAAAATACTAGTGTAAATAAATGATGAAAGCATTAAGTTCAGATTGAGAACAAATCAAAAAGCTTCCAAGTCTCAATGAACAAACATTGGTTTAACTGGTTCTCAAGATTTCATAGAAAGTCTTGCCTAATATTCCGAAGAAAATACAAAATCAATAATAGATAAAAATTAGGGTAAACAAAATTATACCTTTTGATTGAGGAATCACTTGTTGTTGCAAATGAAATCTCGATTGAAACTGGAATAAATCAAATAATGAAACATTTGAAAGCAAATCAAACTATAATAACGAACAAATTCGACGAAACCCTAATCGAAAGAGACATAAAGATAGAGAGAGAGGTACCTGTGAATCAGAAAAGAGAAAATTTGTGAAGTAGAGATGAGAGAATAAAGGGATTTCTCTTATGATTCGAGAACCAAAATTGCCTATGAGTGTGCGGGAAAACAAGGCGGGAGCTGAAATGATTTGAGCTCTGGTTTTATGCCACAGTTTCTTCTCTGATCTGAGCTCTGATTTTGCGCAAAACAGAGGCGGGAACAAAAACATTAGCAGATTTGAGTTTTCACACTTTTGGCCACTACTAAGGATTATTAGCCACTGATAAAATAGTGACTTGTTTGCCACTGATAAAATAGTGGCAACAACTAAAAGCCATCAGTGGCAATTGCCCATTTTTCTTGTAGTATCTGGATGACGCGAAGTTTATCACTGATGATGCCTACTAGGTACGCAAGGGCGTCCGAGTGTCTATTCTCACCACGGTGGATGTATTCAAGGTTGATTTTTCAGAACTTGCTTAGTCGCTATTTTAGTATTTTCATGTAGCCGGCCATTCTGCCATTGGCCTGGAACGTCCCGCTATGCTGGTTAACAACTACCTGCAAGTCGGTGAAGATGGAGAGTTCTTTCACGCCCAGGGCCAACGTTGTTTCTAGTCCACTCAATAACGCCTCGTATTTTGTCTCGTTGTTATTGAGGGGGAAATTGACCCGTATGGCTTTCTCGATTTTCTCATTGGTCGGAGTAACTAACACTATGCCAAGACCAGAGCTACCAGCGTTGACGGACCCGTCGGTATATAGCCGTCATCCCTTAGTAAATGATGACTCGTCAGCATTAGGGTGGGTCTCGAGGTCATCCTCCTCGTCGTTATGCCAATTGTCGTCATGTATGGGGAGGTCTGCGAGGAGGACCGCTACTGCCTGTCCTTTAATTGAGACTCAGGACTCGTACCGGATGCCAAATTCACCTAGTGTAATTGCCCATTTTGCGATCCGGCGTGTCTTATCTTTCTTTGCAAAAATTTCTCGTAGTGGTTGTGTGGTGATGATCTTGATTTTATGTGCCTGTAAATATGGTAGTAGCTTCTGTGAGGTATATACCAGAGCGAGGGCCTGTTTCTCTACCGTAGAGTACCGCAGTTCTACTCCCATTAGGGTTTTACTGACAAAGTATACTAGCTTTTTGCTCTGTGTTCTGTGCACACGAGGACTGCGTTGATGGATTCATCTGTATTGCCAAGGTACAAACCTAGTAACTCGTGCTCGACTGGGGCACTGAGAATGGGTGGAGTGGCTAGGTAATGTTGTATGTTTTGAAAGGCTATTTAGCATTTATCATTCCATTGGCATTTTTTGTTTTCCCGAATGCAGTGAAATAATGGGCGGTATTTGTAGGAAGCTTTATAAATGAAGTGTCCAAGAGCTGCTATTTTTCTAACGAGGGCTTGTACTTGCTTTAATGTCCGGGGTGATGGAATACATGCGAGATCACGGATTTGATCAGGGTCGGCTTCGATTCCACGTTGGGTGACTAGGTGTCCGAGGAACTTTCCCGAGGAAAATCCAAAGCTGTAATTTTTTGGGTTAAGACGCATTTTGTACGACTGTATCTTCGTAAAAACTGTCTCGAGGCTGCTAAGGTGGTCGTTGCTCAGGCAGCTTTTGACGAGCATGTCGTCGATATAGACCTCTACTATTTTGCCAAGTTATTCTTCAAACATTGTGATCACGAGGCGTTGGTACGTAGATCCCGCATTCTTCAAGCCAAAGGGCATAACCGTACAGTAGTACAGGTTCTACTCGGTGGTAAAAGACGTGCACTCTTGATCTTCCACTGCTAATGGTATTCGGTTGTATCCTGAGTAGCCATCAATGAATGACAACCGCTCGTGGCCGGCCGTGGATTCGACTAGTCTGGTAATGAGGGGCATAGGAAAACTATCTTTTGGGCAGTGGTGGTTGAGGTCGGTAAAATCGGCGCACACTTGGGTTTTCCCATTCATCTTTGGTACTGCGACCACGTTTGCTACCCAGCGTGGGCAGTCAACAGGTTGTATAAATCCTGCATGTAGCAACTTTTGTATCTCGTCGTTGATAGCATCGCGTAGTCATGGTGTTGTTCGTCGTGGTTTATGCTTGACGGGGTTGGCTTTTTCATGAACATGTAAATGGTGACAGGCCATCGCGGGGTCTATGCCTGGTATTTTGTCAAAAAGCCATGCAAAAATATCTTTGAACTGTTAAAGTAGTATAATGAGGTCTACGCACTCATCACCTGTCAAGAATGAACCAATATATGCTGTTCTCGTGGGGCTGTCGATATTAATTGGAACGACTGGCTCCACGAGGGGCGAGGTCCATGATTTACTGAATATACTTATAATGGCATCGTTTTGGTCATGTGTCATGTTTGTGAGCATTAAGTTGTTTTTGGTGCGAGGTATGGGGGACGAGTCCACCGCCATGGGATCGTACCCCGTTCGTTGCTAATCATCGCGCCCGATATGTATCCCTTTCTTTTTTGTGATCTCTTGATTGATTAAGTTATGTAGTGAGTTGGCAGACCCGAGCTGCCACCTGACAGCCACGTATTTGGTAGGGGCCAAACTTTGTTGGAAAGCGTATTACCCGGTGGTAGGAGGAGGGGACGGCCTTCATGGCGTGAATCCAGTCGCATCCCAGAATTCTATTGTAGTGTACTGTGGGGCTGTTAATGACGATGAAAGTTGTAGGTACGATAACCAGGCCTGCATGTACCTGAGTTACGAGCTCTCCCATTGCCCGTTCAGTGGACCTGTTAAAACAAAAAATCTCGATCTTTGAGGGTGCCAGGCAGTCCTGCATATTTATGCTGCAAAGTGCATCGTAGTAGAGGATGTTAGCGCCACTACCGCAGTCGGCCAACATTCTCTTAACAAGGACGCCGCCTATGACAATCTAAATAATGAGGGCGTCGTCATGAGGGTGTGAAACGGTGCCAAGATCATGATCGGTGAAGTAGATTGTTTGTTCTGGCAGAAGGCGAGTGGCTGCATCAATGCCATGGGCGGCTCGCTGATTCTCGATTAGGCGGTAACATTGTCTTGTTGAATTGGAAATGGAGTGCCTTGAAGGAGCTTGGTTGAGGTCGCCCAATATCATTTCATATACTGGTAAATGTTCTGGTGCCCGTATGTTTGTTGCGCATTCATCGCAGGTAGGGTGAGGCGTTCTCTCAGCGGGGTGGGATTAGTTTTTTGAGGTAACGTGTATAGCGGCCGAGGCGGAACCAAGTCTCGGTCATGTTGATGAAACCGTAGCATTCCTCGGTTGGATGGTCATGTATCTCATGATGCGCGCAGTATGAGCGACCAGGTCGGTCAGGTCTGTTGTGAGGTTTTCTATAGTCAGGGTCATTCTTTATCGTGAGGAGCAAGTCTGCCCGTGAAATGGTCAGGTCGCTGGGAGGACAACGTTCCTACCGGGTGGTTCTTTGTCATCCGTCCCTGGAAATTTCGGTGTTATCTCGTTGGTCGCATTCTGCTCGTTGTCTAATCCTGTTCTCGTGTGGATCTTCTTGGGTATCCCGTGAGTGTTTGGGTGCCTAATTATGTAGTACCGGCATTGGTACGGATGTGGTGCTCAGGAGGGTGGCAGTTTGTGAGGCAGAGGCATGGTTGTCCGTTTCTATGTTTTGATATTTATGGACCTTCTCATATAGTTGTTCGAGGGTTTCGGGCCATTTTCTATGCAGGGCCTCGCGCAGCTTAGAACCGGGGAGACGGGCGCCCATGAAAGCGAGGTAGGATATTGGTGCATCGTCCCGTTCGATGAGGGTGAGCTCTCTTTTGAACTGTGAGAGGAGAGATTCGGTGGTTTCGCCAATTTGTTGTTTCAGGGATAATAGTTCCGCTAATTATTTTTTGGATTACTGGTTGTGGAGGTACTTCTCGATAAATGCCAATGATAGTTGTTCGAATGTGGATATAGAGTTGGGTACGAGACCTTGAAACCATATGAGGACCCCATCAGATAATATCAAAGGGAATAGACGACACATGTGCTCATCTGTTTGATGTTGTAGGTCTATGCTGTACTAAAACTTGGAGAGGTGCTGCCCAGGATCCTGGCAACCGGTGAACGGTTTTATTTTTGGTCGAGAGTAACTTTGTGCTGGCACGTAGCTCCGTATGGCCGCTGTGAAGGGTGTATTGTGGATCCGGCGGAGCGTCTCTGTGGTTAATCGCCTAGTTGGGTTCGCGCCGTGCATTGTTCGGATAAGTGCTTTCACAGTCACTGTTGTTAATGGTTGTTGTTCATGAGTTTCCGCGATCCATTTGTGAATGGCTTCACCTCGGGTTGAAGACTTGTCAGCATGGCTGTCGTAATTGTGGGAATAAGTCGGTTCCGAAGATGGCATTCTTGGGTATCGGTCGTAAAACCTTTCGTTGTACGCGTGGTTCCGATCGTATTGGGGCTGACAATCGTGGTCATAGGGGTAGGAGGGCTCATCTGGGCTATAAGGGGGGTGCCATGGTAATTTTTTTGCACGGTCGTTGACATATCGATCATCGTAGTCTATGACAGGATTTGGTACGCGGTGGCTGTGGTAATTTTTTTGCACGGTCGTTGACATATCGATCATCGTAGTCTATGACAGGATTTGGTACGCGGTGGCTGTGGAGTTGGGGAGCATATCGACCGGGAGAGAGCGGGTCGTTATGGCTGAGTTGGTAAACCGGTCGATGATGCGGTGGGCCTGTACCTTGGTGAACCGTGGGGTACGGAGGCATAGTGGATCCTCGGGGTGGTGTGAGGGGTTGGTGGATTGGTGTTACCGAGGCTCCAACTGCGGGTATAGGATTTGCTTCATCCCCTTGGGGTGGTTCGTGCGGGGTTGACTCGCTTACAGACGCGGAGGGTACCAGATCGCCTAGTGGTGGGTGAGTGCTGGCGATAAGAGTATCACGAAGAGTATCGTTAGCCAGTTGGAGCTATCGCATTTGGTCATCTTTTGCGGACATCTGGTCCTGCAATTGCGCCAACGCCACTCTCATTTCGGCCATGGCTTGTTCTTGGGACTGATTGCGGGTAAAAACTACCATTGTTTCTCAGAGGAGGCTTTGGGGGGAGGGGGGGACACAGACGGCGCCAATTGTAGTCTCCTTATTTTATTATAGGACAACAATAATTGTTCGATGGATTGGGCTTGATACTGAACCGGAGGAGGGCACCGCTCAACTGTCTCCGGGTTCCTCTGTCTTTCTCTGATTGTGCTTCCGAGATCGCTGAGGAATAGTAGTTTGTCTGAAGAAGGAAGAAGAAGAAAACATATCTCCTCTCTTTACCCTCCTCCTCTCTATTTATTAGGAAGGTTTGACCTAGGAGCATCCTCTCTCACGTGTTCAGGGAAATTTCTATACTATCCCTTCAGAGTCGTGAGGTTGGGTGCTCCTCGTATTTGTTCTGCATATGCTAATAGTTGCTCGTGGTATAGAGATACTTAAGAGTAGTTTTGTCAGGACACCCTTACTCGTGTTGGTCGATCGAAGAGTTCGCTCTTCGACTGACCTGTCGTTGTCCTGTTCTAGTTATGCGAAGTTGGGGTAGTTGGAGGGCTTGCCCGTATGACTACCACGACATTGTCACTAGCGGGAGCGTGCTTATACAAACATCCATTGAGATGATGTGCCAACCTTCCCCTGCTACTAGGGGGACTGCACAGGTTGGCATGCTGGTGGAAACGGAAGTGGGGGTGATATCAATTAAGTATTTTTTTGCATTTTTTACTGACTCTTTTGGGTTAGGCTTTTTATTATTAAAGATAAGCTCGTTTCTGCTTGTCCAGATAACGTATAAGATGGTGTTCATTTTCCCCTACATGGAGATAGTGTCAATTTTAGATACATTCTGATGAGAGAATATTTGCTAGACTTTAAACAGGGAGTCTGAATAAACCCAGTTTGTAAAATTTGTAAAAAGGTCAGAAGCATACCAGTACTCCTTAACATTTTCACAAAATAAAAGAACGTGCGTGGTGGTTTCTTCTTCTTCTCCGAATCTTGGGCAAGTGGTATCCCATGCTTCATCCTCGTACCACAAGTTTATCTTTGTTAGGATTCTGTCCTGCAAAGCATTCCACAAAAAGAATTGATTCGAAACGGTACCTTCATTTTCCAGATTTTATCCCAGGTAATGTCGGCATGCTCAGTTGATCTGTTGTGACGGTTGATCCAATCTTGGTCCAGTGTGGAGGATTGTTATATAGATTTGATCGTAAGGATACAATTTTTCTCCTTTCTCCATCTATGGGTGTCCTTTGCTGGGTTTTTACTGAGCGGGATATGGAAAATAAGATTTTCAATGTCGACATGTGGAACAGGGATTAAATCAGATCCTCTCTCCAGACGCGACGAAGGGGGCAGATAAGCTCAGCCACTCTAGAGATGGTTTTGTTGAGGGAGGAAGGCCCAACCGGTCTCTCGAATTGAATTCTGGGAATCTATGGTTCCATCCAATAGTCAACGCTTTCTCCATTTCCAATGTGCCAAATGAGGTCGGGCCAAATTCTGTTTCTAGCTTTGAGAATACATTTCCAAATCTAGGAGTCCGAGGCTTTGGAAGAGGAAAGCATCGGGGACTCCTTAGGAGATTATTTTTTCCTCATGTTGTGATCCCAGATTTTGTTAGGTTCTTTTATGATACGCCAGACGAACTTAGCCATGAGGGCATGATTGTATACAAGGGCAGTTCTGGTGCCCAGACCTCCGCACTTCTTTGGCCTACAGATTTTTTTCCAACTAATGAGATGGGTCTTGTTTTTTCCTTCATTATTTTTTCCCCATAGGAATCTTGCATTCATAGAATCCAGTTGCTGCAAATTTTGGTAGGGAAAAGGAAAACAAACATAAGGAAGGATGGGATTGCTGAGTTAACAGCTTTTATAAGTGTAAGTCGACCTGCTTGGGAGAGATTTTGTGCTTTCCAACCCTCAATCCTGTTCGAGATGCAGGAGATAATGTCTTGGAAATTGTGGCTTTTGGATCGGTCAAAATTTAGCGAGGCTCCAAGGTATTTTTCCCCGGCATAATCTTTTCTGATGTGAAGAATTTTATGAATAAGCTTGTGGTGTCTATGGTGACATTTTTTGCTAAACAAGATGCAAGATTTTTAAAGGTTTATCTTTTGGCCTGAGACATTTTTAAAGGTGTCAAGGGCATCTTAAAGGGCCCCTGCTTCCCCCAGGTTTGCTTTACAAAAAATAAAATTGTCGTCCGCAAAGAGGAGGTGGGAAATAGGGGTACTGCCTCTGGCTATTTTGATACAGTGAATGTCACCCTTCAATTCTGCTTTCAGGATGATTCTGGAGAGAACCTCCGAGCAAATGATGAACAGGAATGAAGAGAGAGGGTTGCCTTGTCTGATACCTCTTTCTGGTTTAAGGAAACCGTAGGGGGTACCATTCAGATTAAAAGATAGGGCTGAGTTGGAGATACATTGGTGTACCCATTCACACCACTTATCACAGAACCCTGTCATTTGGAGGGTGTCAGTAAGGAAACTCCATTCTACCCTGTCAAAAGCTTCGCTAGGATCAAGTTTAACTGCCATACAGCCGGAAGTTCCTTTCTTCTTTTTGAGTGAGTTTAGGATTTCCTGGGCCATGATGATATTATCGAAGATTTGTCTGCCAGGGATAAAAGCATTTTGGGTGGGGGAGATGAGTTTGTTTAGGAGGGGTTTCAGCCTGTCAGCCAGGATTTTTGTAATGATCTTGAATTTTACATTACAAAGACTGATGGGTCTGTAATGCCTAGGGTTCTCTGCGTTCTTTTCTTAGGTATGAGGGTAATATTGGCATGGTTAAATTCAGTGAGCAGATGCCCAAATTGAAAAAATGCGATGATGGCCTTGGAAAGGTCATGCTTCACCGTTTCCCAGGATTTCTGATAAAAGATGGGGGTAAAACTGTTTGGCCCAGGGGATTTATCGGGGTTCATAGAGAAAAGGGCGTCTTTGACTTCCTCGATGGTAGGGTCTCTTGTGAGCTGATTGTTGTCCTCATCCGAGATCAGGTTCTCTATAATATTGAGATCGTTCACTTTCAAGGTAGGGTTGGAGGATGTGAAAAGGTCCTTGTAAAACTCGACAAAAGTGTCTCCGAAATATTTTTGCTCTTGCGCCTAGGATCCGTCAGGTTTATAGACCTTACAAATATAATTTCTCCTTCTACGGCAGATGGTGGAGACATGGAAAAACCTGGTGTTACGGTCTCCCTCTCTGAGCCAGGTTTCTCTGGATATGTCTCTCCACATATTTTCTTCTTGGTCAAGAGTGGTGTCAAGATTGCGCAGGAGGTCTTGCTCGAGGTGGGTATTTCTTTCGGTTGGTGGTTACTTTTGTAAGGCATTGATACGATCTCTAAGGTTCTGGATCTTCCTTGGGGTAGAGTTAAATACTTCTTTGTTCCACTCGATGAGCTATTTTTGGTATGTCGGAGCTTCCTGCAAAGGCGTAAGGGGCGAGAGCCCTCCTGCTCGATGGCCCAAGCTTTCCAGATGATCTCCCGACAGTCTTCATGCTTAGTCCAGAGGGATTGGAAGTGGAATTGTTTAGAGAGTTTGTGAGAGACCGGGTCAGTGTCCAGGAGGATAGGTTCGTGGTTCGAGACAATAATGGGCATGTTCAGAAGAGAAGCGTCAGGGAAGGTAGCTCTCCACGACACCGAAACAAGGGCTCAATCAAGCCTCTGTTTGATTAATATCCCACCTTTCCTTTTATTCGACCAGGTAAAAGGAACACCGGAGAAACACAAATCGATCATTGAAGCTTCGAAGATAAAATCTTCCAGCGGGTTGGGAGCTATTTTTCCATATTTTTCCTCTTTACAGGTAATACAGTTTAGGGTCCCCTATAATCATCCAGGGGACCAGGATGGAGTCTGCCATACTGGCTATAGATGCCCAATATGTGCTCCTAAGCTGGGTCTCAAGGGTGGTCGTAGGTAAAGGAGCACATCCACGTCATCGGCTCTGAGTCAGGTGTAGAGTTGGAGGAAGGGGAGGTAATAAGCGCATCAATCCCTCTTAGAGACGAGGAAAAAATTGTGAGATCGATGCCTTGGTTCCAAGCGAGCCAAAGCCCTCCCCCGTTATTCTCAGAGGCCTTCACCAGGTGGGAATGCTTAAAACCAAGTGTGATGAATTTGCGCATGGATTCAGGATTAGAGGATTTGGTTTCAGAGAGAAAAATAATATTCGGGTTACAACTCTTTTTGTGGGCCAGAAGCTCCCTAAGGGTGGAGGGTTTCCCACTCCCCCTACAGTTCCAGGAGAGTATTATCATTTAAAACCAAGGGCCCGTGTCGGGCCCGCTTCCGAAGTTTGGATGGTCTGGGAGTTTGTGTACCTTTTGGTGGGGTCAAGATTTAGGGTATGGAGTTGGAGGTTATAAAATCTCCTAGACCCGCGCGCTTGAAACTATATTCTGTTTAGGTCCTGTTGTCTGAGAGAGATGAAGAGCGAGCGACATAGACCCACTAAACTCTGGCAAAAAGCGTCAAGGCTCTTACCAGTCTCTTTCTTCAAAGAAACCAGAGGGAATCGGATGGTCTGTTTGTTTCTCAAGGTTGTATACCCCCATTTTTCCCTAAACCAAGGTACAAAGTCTCCTCGGAAAAAAACCTTTCTGAGGCTCTTGAGCCTCGAAAAATAAGTTGTGGGCAACGATTTCCCAGGATGGAGGGGTTGATCTCGTTACTAGGGTCTGGTGTACAGCCCCAGACAAACTGGAGGTGGTGGGAGACAAAGGGTTTGTATCGCCACCATTCAAAAGGAGACTCGTACAAACAAAATGACAGAGGTGTATAACAAATCTAAAACCATATTGAAAGCGGAATGAAATCAAAGTAAACTAAATGAGGTTGAAAGGACGCGCACCTTTGCGGGGGTTTTGGATTCCCCGGTATCCTCCTGAAAAAGTTGTGAATCCGTGAGCCTATGCTTCAGATTGCCAGGATTCAGTTCAGAGTAAAATGAAATACCTCGACCTGAACTGCTTTCGACCCTGAAGAAATCCCGGTGACTAGGCGTGTACCTGCCAGAGTGGTCGGATGACGAATAACCAAGCTCTAGGGGATCCGGTTCGGAGAGGTCTTCTTCCGATGTTTCCAAGCGATTTTGTTCCGGAGAGAGAGTCGATGGGTCCTTCGTTGGAGGACTCGGGAAGCTAAAGTGGGTGTTGGCCGGTCTTTGGTTGCGTGTTGGGCCTTTTGGAATGGTTGGTGTTGGTTTATGGATAGTGGGCCTCCCCATGGGTGAAGGAAGACTCATGAGGTCGATTAACTGTTGAGCCATCCTTTCACTTGGGACAGTTTTAGAGGTAAAAATTAGTTGTTTGAGGCCCAAACCCAGAGAGACAAACTGGGAGTCCTTTACTTTATTCGGTCTTGGTGTTTTTTGGCCCAATAGGGAAGTGGACCGGTTGTTAATATTTGAAGGGCTGAATTGGTTGTAAACTAAATTTGTTGAGTTTGTATGGGGTCCCTTGTTTTCCAAAACAGACAACCAAATATCTCTCTAACGGCTCCCAAATATTTTGGGGAAAGGAATTAGGTGATGGTTTCATGGGCCCCACGACTTGTTTCCCTTAAGTCTCCTCATCAAATCACTTTGGGTCGCATCAAAATATTCGATAAGCTTCCTGGTTGTTCCATCGCCTCCAAAACCTGCGCCAATCTCATGATGAAAATTTTACACCGTACCGGCTCTATTGCCACGCCTCTCTCCAAAGGGGCTGCTATGTTGTCCCTATTTTCTGGCTCTGTCTCTCTGCTCTTTGATTCCCTGACAGCTGTCTTTGTCGGCAATCTTCGGAAAAAACTTTCGCGAGTATACCGTTTGCGAATTATCATCAGTCTCCGTTCCCTTCCGTTGAGGGAGGTAGCTGTTGGTTTTCCATTTTTTAAGTCGATCCACTACAAATCTGATTTGTTCCCCTACAACATCAAGTTTTACTCCTCCTCCTGATTGGTTGGTGTAATGAGGTTTCTTCGGAGGGAGTGGAGGGTATTGCTGCCTTTGTAGGCTTGTCGGCTTTCCTCCATATAAGTGTTTAAACGGGGAGGTAGAGATGTTTTTAGGTGGATTTACCTGGATGTGTGTTCCAAAGGGAAATTCGAATTTGGCGGTGATGTTCAGTTTCTTTCTTTCTTGTAGTACTCGGCCGAATCTTTTGCAGAGGGTAAGCGGGTGAGCTATAATGCCACAGTATGGGCAAAAACCTTCCAAGCGTTTGTACTTTCTAGTAATTCTAGCATCTCCATATTGTTGCGGTCTAGACACGGGGATGGAAAGAACAAGTGGTTTGTCTGTCAGTAGGTTTACCATGATTCCCATAAAGCTTGCTTTGCGCAGTTCGGTGGACGCCGAGTCATAGTCGTCCCTAATGTATTCTCCAATCTTGTTTCTAATAAGTTTGAACTTTTTTTATCCAACAGACAACACGGTAGGCCGTAGATTTAAACCCAGTAGAGGTACCTAGGGAAGGAAAGTTTTGATTGGTAGATAAGCGAGTCAAATTTTTGTTGGAGTAAAGAGAAACTGTAGACATTTATCGGCGGCGTAGCTAGAATGGTTTTTTGGCCTGTGTTGTTATTGAAATTTGCAATGAAAATATTTGACTCTTGTTCGAAAGGCAGTGGGGGAATATGAGGTATGAGCTTTGCTCATTCCCTCAAAACTCCGTCGAGTATCGCATGTTCATTGACATTGGGTGAGATAGATTTGAAGGCCACAACATATTTCTAAACTTTTTGCAGTCCTTCCCATTTTGAATTATCGAGTAGAAGAAAGGGAATGGGGCCGTGAGTGGAGCAGCCAAGTAACATTTCTGCTAGCTCCCCTACTCGGTCACTATTTGTTCCAGTAGTAGTTTCAACTGTGTCATCTTCCATTGATGTTTTTGGTAGGAAAATGAGGTTTGAAGTTGTGTGAAAAGAAAAATTCTATTGTTAATTAATTAGAGGGGAGGTTGAAGGTGAGTGTTAGGGGGTGATGGTGGGATGAGGTGGTATGAGATGAGTGGGGAAGGAGGTAAAAAGCTCTTTTTCTCTCAAAGTAATGACCTATTACAGTTTGGTATGTAAGCATTTTGCCTACCATTGGGCTCTTGGCCCAGTGGTGGTAGTACCTCTCCACCTAGTGAGAGGTCATGGGTTCGAAACCTCATTGTAGTGTTCCAGATTTTTTTATTTATTATTATTATTATTTAGTTATTTTTTTTATTTTTTTTAATTCATACATTATGCATCATGCATCTACTTACATTGCATACATTGTACATCTGCATCTCATTCCTATCTTCAGGGCTTTGAGTTCTTCTTTCTTCATTTTCGACGGTTCCGTGGCTTTTTTGGCGGAGGAGGTCGTGCCGTGGTTTTGTGAGCCTGTGGTTGGTTTAGTAGGGGACCGTGTTTGGGTGCTATTATTGTTATTGTCATTGTGTGGTGTGATCCGAAGAGTATCTGTGTTAGGCTTGTTGGGTTTCTCCAGTTTTCCTTTGGAGGGAGTCTCTTTGGCTTTTTGAGTTATTCCAGTTTCTGTTTTATTTCATTCGATCAAACTTGTTCCTGCTCGAATAAATTTTTACCTGTTTCATTTTATTCGAACAACCTACCTTATGTTCGAATGCATTCCTTCCTGTTTTATTCTGTTCGAATAGAAATATCTTCTGCTCGAATGGATGTCGGTTCTGTTGATTTCCTTTTTTGCTTTGTTCAGTTCGAGCAAGCCATTTCCTGTTCGATTAGGATTCGACCTGTCTTTTCTTGTCAAAATAGTAGTGTGTTCGATTCGATCTTAGGCGCGTTTGGACGACTAGGTTAGGTCTTCTCATGCAATTTTTGGCTATTGGATTGCCTCGAGATGAGTGTTATATTTTTGGGGTTTTTATCTACCCATTCCATTTCATTTCTTCCCTCACTTACATTCTCTCACTCTCACTCTTACTATTTTTTTCTCTCTCTCCAAATTGGAATCTTCCTCTCTCTCGTTCCTCGCTGCGATTCATTGTAGGATTGATCTCGCCACTTCTTCGGTGAGTGATTTCCTTTCCCCCTTCCTTATCGTTGATTTGATTGTGGCTTTGGTGGAACGATTGTGATTCTAGGGTTTTGGTGTTTGGGTATTTTTGAGACTGTGGTTTGTAGTTGATTTCAGGCGTTGGGTTGTTGGTGTTGGCTTGATTGTTGTTACCTGTGGTGTTGGGTTGGTTGTCGTCAGCCGTGGTGTTGAGGCTTGGTTTGCCCTGTCGTTATTGGCTGTGCAGCTTATCCTTTTATCAGGCGAGTGTCCCTCCATTATTAAATTCCATTACTAATTTGATTAGTGTTAGGCAGAGTTATGCATATGGCATTTGAAGTGTTTGTGATATAATTATGGCCTATGTCTTTTTCTTCTGCGCTTGATTTCTTTATCAGTTATGGGGTGTATGTTATCCTTGTCTGTTAGGAGGTTATGCATTGCGTGGTGTTCTAGTTGGTTGTCCTTGATTTATGGGTTCCAGTCTTGTAGAGACTGATGATTGTTGGATGTTGTGACTGGGTATATTAGTCACTGTTTGCATCTGTGGTAGGATTGTTTACCATTCTCTGAGGCAGATGTTTATCCTATGTGTGTTGGCCAGGTTTGACGACTGTGGTGTTTTGATCCTCGTGATCTGTTTTCGTCAGTGGGTTTTGTATTCTTTTAACTTAACGGGGTCGGATACATAACAAAGCTCCACACAGCTAACCCTCGTTAGAATTTGGGATTCCTACATCGGGTTAAAATAAGTTGGTGAGTTTGGGACAGGTACTATCACACCTATTCACCCATCCGAGAGTGTGGGATGGTATGAGACAGTTTTTCTTTGGTACCCATCTTAGTCCTCTATGAGGTTGAAATCCCTTGAAATGCAAAATAAAGTTCAGACGTTGGCTCCGTGGGTTGCAAAGCCCGGAACACTCTGATCAAGTGATAAATCCCAAGCTTGGTCGAGCTTGCTACTAATCGTACCCATTGTATCCAACTGAGATCTCGTTAAAGTTATTATGCATTAGCGGCTGATCAGCCCAATACACTGATTTATAGGGTCTAGTTCTTGATTTCATATCATCATATCATATCACATCATCACATCATCCAGCATTTGGGATAATTATGGGATTATCCTAGTTTACCATATTACATCATCGTAGCACATTTCTCATATCTCTTACGGCATACTTCTATCCTTTTCCTTTATTTTCTGCACTTATATATATATGTTGTCCCTTTGTATGACTTCTTATATCTCATTCATCTCTCCACTTTCTCTGCACCTATTGTATTAGTATGTTATTTAGCCTTGTTGGGTATTAGTGAGTCGTGGTTTTGCTCACTCTCGCCTTGTTCCCCCCTTTCAGAGGTTGAGTAGTTGCAGGGTTTGGCTGGGAGTTCCTGCTGTTAGTTCGAGTGTTGCGACAGTAGTTTCTGCGTCGGTTATTGTGTTCCTTGTATGTTCTCAACCTTTGCCGCTGTGTAGTATTTTGAGATTTTCTATTTATATTTCAGATGTGCATATATATATCTTTTGCTTCCGCTTTATTCTTTTACTTTGATGATATTGCTTTAGTGAATGACTGAGTTATTTCCTATTAGCAAGGTTATTGTGGGGCGAATATTTGGATTCCCCGACCTGCACATCCCGAATGATAGTAATTGGTCTAGCTACCGATTATTGAATTTTGGGGCGTAACACTCATGGGGTTGGAAACTCAGGGTTGTGGATCCCTATAAAAAAACCAGCTTAAAAAAAATAAAAAAAAAAAACATTTTGCCTTTTATTTTATTATTTGATCTAATCAGTTTTGATTATGTCACTACCCTAATTAAAATAGAAATAAAGTTTGCTAGCTGACTTGAACTAAATACAAATTTTCAAGATTCCCCTTCCACATCGGTCCCTGAGTCCGTGAATCTCATAAATAACTCCGAAGGTACTTAACTACCGAAACAACTAAAGTTTAAACCCAATTGACATGAACTAAATACAAATTTTTGAGGGATGATAGTCGACCGTGAATCTCATAATTAATTCCGAAGGTACATAACTACAGAAACAACTAAAGTTTATAAACCCGCATTTGTATTGCGATGAGTGGGGATGGAGACACATTATTTTTATTTGTATGCGTGGATGGAAACGCATCGATACTGTATTTACTGTAGGCATTTCTCCGCGATTTCCCAGATACCGAACAAGCTGGTAAAAATGGACAATAAAAATCATTTGGCTCTTAATTAAGTACATGTACTATGATTTGACTCTTAAGCATCCCATTAAGCACAGAACTAACTTAAAGGTTAATAAACACTAGCAATCCTACGCAATTATTTAAAAATCATGTGGCTACAATTATTTGAAAATTGTTTAGCCAATAATTATTCAAACTTATTATAAAATCATTGAGAACTTTCATACACGGTTTAAGATGTAGCCTACAAATCTTAGATCAATCTTTATATAAACACTAAAAGCATCTCCTAAAGTGCTTGATTGACTTGGTAAAAAAAAAAAAACAAATCCAAGTCAGTTAGACTCTATTTCCTCCAACAATACCTGACTTTGATTTTTTAACAGACACCCACTTATTGGGCACCTGTTTTTTTTTTTTTTCAATTTTTTTTTTTTTTCACAAGTCTAAATTGGGCGCCTAAGACTTGGCGCCCAATTTGAAATTTTAAAAAAAATAATAAAAAAAATAAAAATAAAAAAATTGGGTGCCCAAGACTTAGGAGCCCGATTTGAATTTTTGTTAAAAAAATAATTGGGCGCCCAAACCTCAGTCGCCTATTTAGAGAGAAGTACTTGTTCCCCTTTACGTCTACGAGTTGTTTGATGTTGGCATTGTAGATTAAGAGCTCAAACTGATTTAGCTCTGATTGAACCTTATCAAAGACTTCTTTCTTCAACTCTTTCGTACCCTTAAAGGCCTGTTTGATTGTCATACCCGCAGCGAGAACACGAGTTTCACCCTCAATGATACCTTGTACAAGCTCTCTTACATCGTTGGAATATCGGTCGTGGCCTGAGAGGGTTTCGCGTACCTTAAGAAGCTATCAAAGTCATCCACACGCGCGATCGATGGTGAAGACGGCCGGGAGAAGGAAAGATAGTTTTTCAGCACTCATTGCATGAACTTCAAAGGTGTAGTTCACGGGAGAGACGTCGAAGGTGGTGCAATGTTAACCTGGAAGGATCCATGCTTTCTTTGCAAGCTTGATGCCATCGATGTAGCACCCGGTGATGACCAAGTACTCCGAAGCTGTTGCGATCCTGTACCGCACCAACTAATTATCCGAATCCTTACCTAATTTTTTTTTTAGAATAGTGATCAAAATGAAAAATCTGAAAATAGTATAAAGGAGGAGGGAGTTAACATGGAGTCGGTGGGTAGACAGGTGTGGAAAAAACTAAAGAAGGTGCAGAGATATATTAGTTCTTATAAACAGGTGTTGACAAGTTCCATCCACGTTGAACACGTTATACCAAGCATACATCACAAGGGGCAATGGGTATCATTATTAGTTCTTATAATATAGTTTGGTTACAGAATGCGTAGTTGAAAATCTTTACGGATCAATCTACATCGTCCGTTAAGTCGTTTTCATGTCGACGGTCTAGATTGGTCCAAGCTTCAACCACAGTAGCAACTAATGATTAATAAAATCACGCAGTGATGCCTCGTTCTTTTCTTGTAATACTTGAACCTTCGTTTTCTCTTTGCTCTTTGTTCTTCGTAGTATCAAAAAATGAGTTCCGTTGTAGTCGAAAAGCCCCACGCCTTATGTGTTACGTTCCCCTCACAAGGCCATATTACCCCAATGACACAACTTGCGAAGCTTCTACACTCTAGAGGTTTTCATATCACTTTTGTGAACACGGAAGTCATTCATAGACGATTATTACGATCCAGCGGTCCCGACGCTCTAAAAGCTCTACCTGATTTTCGATTTGAAACCATACCGGACGGACTACCTCATTCTGATCAAGATGACACTGAGGATTTCCTTGCGATATGTTATTCAACCAAAAGAAACTGCCTTGCTCCTTTGATTGATCTTGTTGGTAGGCTTAACTCAACGTCTGATGTGCCTAATGTTACGTGCATAGTTTCCGATGGACTCATGAGCTTTGGTGTACAAGCAGCTGAGAAGCTAGGACTTCCAGAGGTTCAATTATGGACTGCGTCCGCTTGCAGCTTCATGTGTTATCTTCATTACAGAGAGCTTATTAAAAGAGGGATTACGCCATTAAAAGGTAAACCTTGTTTTGAGTTTTACGGGTTTTACAGCATTTTTAGTGGTTCCTAAAGACTATTTCCATGTGTTCGATCACAGATGAGAGCTACCTTAGCAATGGCTATCTAGACACCCCGGTCAACTGGATTCCGGGTTTAAGAAATATTCGGCTAAAGGACATCCCGTCTTTTATCCAAACAACCGATCCGAATGATATAATGCTTGATTTCATGGGAGAGGAAGCTCAAAACTGTCTAAATGCTCCAGCGATCATATTCAACACGTTCGATGATTTAGAACATGAAGTTTTAGACGAAGTTGCACGTAAATTTCCTAACATCTATACTATTGGTCCAGTCCCGTTGCTCAGCCAGCATGTACCCGATAGTGACCTGAAATCAATACGATCAAGTCTTTGGAAAGAAGATTCCGATTGCTTACAATGGCTGGATAAACAAGGTCAGAATTCCGTTTTCTATGCAAATTTTGGGAGCTTAACAGTCATGACAGAGGAGCAATTGCTAGAATTTGCATGGGGACTAGCAAATAGCAAGCACCTGTTTTTGTGGATCGTTAGACCCGATGCAGTAATGGGTGAATCAGCAACGTTACCCAAAGAATTCTTGGAAGAGACTAAAGACCGAGGTTTGATATCTACATGGTGCGCGCAAGATCAAGTGCTCTTACATCCTTCGGTTGGAGCCTTTTTAACGCACTGTGGGTGGAATTCAATACTTGAGACTATATCCGGGGGAGTACCAATAGTTTCTTGGGCTTCCTTCGCTGATCAACAGACAAATGCGAGATATGCAACTGCAAATTGGGAGATAGGCATGGAGATTGACGGCAATGTTCAAAGAGAAAATATTGAGGGAATTGTTAGGGAATTGATGGAAGGGGAGGGAGGGAAGAAAATGAGAAAAAATGCATCGGAATGGAGGAAGAAGGCCGAAGAAGCGACTAAAGAAAGAGGATCCTCTTATAATAATTTTGATAGAGTGATTAAGGAGGTACTACTAGCTAAGACTCGTTTTGATGTGACACGTCAGAGTGGCCGTTTACCACATCCCAACTGTGCTCTCTAATTTTAGCTTAGGCTTTTAATTTACTTTGTTGGAGTTGTTCTTGTTAGGAGTTGGGTCCAAGCCCAAGCTAGGAACCCAACAGCATTCGGGTGTCCTATACAGACTCCTAGCAAACCCATAGGCCCAATAAGGTTATGGGGAGAGTTAGAGTAGAATAGAGAATCCTTCTGGGTTGTCTATATATATCACTGTACTATGTACAGAGAAGACGGTTATGATAATCAATAAATCTATTTCTCTCTTGTTCATGCTTTAGTATTATTATGTTCTAGATTGATTATATCCCAACACGTTATCAGCACGCAAGCTCTAGGAACGAGGAGAGCAGATATTTCTGCCTAATCAGAGATTTCACGGAAACCAAGCGATCAGGAGGAAGGTATTTTACATTTTTTTTATACCTATATTTAGATCTATAATATATCATAGATCAACATGTTTCGAAAACCTATTTTTTCTCTATTTTTTTCGAATTAAAAACTATGGCTTTTAGTGTTTTTTACCCTTGATAAAAGGTTGTTTTCAAATATATATAATTTTCTCTGTGGAGATCGGATGGGGGTAAGACCATATTGGCTGGATAGCCTACTCTGAGAGCTTTCCAACGATATATAGCACGCCTCTGGTAGATGCCCCAATCGCCGGGAATAGCCCGTTGAAACTAGGCAATTTCGCGGCCAAAAACGGTGTTTTTTTGTCGCTGACGTTATCAAAAAAAATTTAATTTTTTTTTTTCAAAAATATTTTTTCATTTATGACGTCATTCTTATCCATAGTGACGCGAGTCGAAGACGCGTGGCACACTGACGTGGCACATGTGGCATGTATGGCACATACGCGGCACGTGTGCCATGCCCTGGCAAGTACGTGGCACATGCGGCATGATGTGACATGTGTGACACGTGACAGTTACCGGATGTGACATGTGGCACTCGTCGGTCTGTAGCCGGACTGTTACCGGAGACCGGCCACCGGCCGGATGCCATAATTTTGCCGAATTTTTGGTTGGAAATGTTCGTATAGGAGCATTGGCTCACTTATATGTGATATAAGTACTTAGTGTAATACCTATTTAAGTATCTTTACGATAGCTAATATAATATTACTGGTATGCCCCTATGATACTACTTATCATGATCAGGGATCACTGATAATACGAAACTAAGACTAATTTAGCATACGACTGTGAGTCATATCTAAAT
Organism: Kingdonia uniflora; assembly: GCA_014058105.1. Classification (NCBI taxonomy): domain Eukaryota; kingdom Viridiplantae; phylum Streptophyta; class Magnoliopsida; order Ranunculales; family Circaeasteraceae; genus Kingdonia; species Kingdonia uniflora. The sequence continues at coordinate 1,974,278 of JACGCM010002114.1, forward strand.
CATAGTTACTTGTCTAGGACAAATAACTAGAGCTTAATTGGGAATTGACTTAGTCTTATTTTTAAAAACTTGGTGTCTGATAAACTAATTTTTTGTATCTAGGTGCAATTAGATGTTATATGCATAACATTTAGAGGTATATAGGCGCTAATAGCAACTTATAGTACCCTCAAATATTAATTCAAAGACAGGCCTAATCAACCTCTCTTGTGAACCCAACTGACTTTGGGATGTGACCACTTGTCAGCTAAACATCTAATACCCCTCATATTCGTAGCAAATGGTTCATTTGGCTAGAATATACCTACCTTTATAAAACTTGAGGGCTTAAAACACCTCAGTTCTCTGAATAAGGAAAGTACATATTTAGTAGTTTTGAATAGCTATCTTAGCAAAGACACTATTAAACGCACTTTACGGTTAAGATCACCATTTTACAAGGTAAATTATTGATTTAACGATTCATAGGATATGAACAAGGTTCACCTATACATAATGATTGAGAATCACTGACTTCTATATTATTAATTGTCTTTAGTAATGATTAGAGATCATGTACTTCAAAAAGATTTCATAAGGAACGCACACATCTGGTGGTTTTGAATAGTAATTTTGGCTAAGATTCTATTAAAATGCACACCTAAGATTAATATCGTCATTTTTACTGAGTAAAATTTAAGATTTAATTATTATAGAAGAATTTTATGTATTTTAGAATATAAACAGGGTTCACCTTTAATATGATTGAGAATCATTTTTTAGCTTTATTCTAAATACTATGATTTGTTTTCCATGCAATTGATATATTTATCAAAAATTGTCTCTTATTACAATTTATATCTTGCATTATAGATTTCTGCGACACTAAAAAATGTTAAATTTCCACCATTGCTGCTCACTAGAGCCAACTACTTCACTTGATGCATTGACGCTGACTTATTCTTAAAGTCACTTGATCTGCAGAAGACCATCGCCATTTGCAACAATGAAGATCCCATGGACAAAGTAAGGGCTTTGTTTACCCTCCGTCATCATATTCAGGATGACCTGAAAACTGACTACCTCAACAAGGTTGATCCATCTGACTTATGGGCAAGCTTGCCGGGGCGTTATGGTCCTCATAAGACCATTATGTTCCCAAAAGTACTGCACCAATGGAACACCCTTAGGTCCCAAGATTTTAGGACGGTTGCTGATTATAACTCAGCAATCCATAAAATTACTTCTATACTTGAACTGTGTAAGAAGAAAGTCACTGATGCTAAAATAATAGATAAGACTCTATCAACCTTCCATGCTAGCAATATTGTAATTCAGAGGTAATATCGGCGAGAGAACTTGAAGACTCATGAAGTCTTAATTCAGGCACTGCTCCTCTTTGAGCAGAACGATGAACTTCTGATGAAGAATCATACTATGCGGCCTTCTAGGAGTGCGTCGTTGCCTGCATCAAACAATGTTCAGTTTTGAGGAAACAACTCTGCACGTCGGGGACGACGATATAAAAGGGGCAGAAGAGGCTACCAGAGATACAGAAAGGGTGGGAACCAAAAACCCTTTGGCCCTAGGAGAGGTAGAGGATTTAAGAAATCCTGGACACTAGGCAATGTGAAGAAAGAAAAGAAAATTGATCAGGGATCTACTTGCTTTAACTACGGTGGCATAGGACACTAGGCACGAGACTGCCAGGCACCAAGGGTGGCTAGAGCTCCCAATGTCCAGACCCATCGTACAGTTGTTGATACTAACTCCGCCCCTCTGAAGTTTACAGCGTCAAACTTCTTTGATGACACGAATGCCATATTGGATCAACAGACGGAGTAATCCGTAATGATATCTCAATTGACATGTGATGTCACATTATAGAGAGTACAAGTAGTTTTTTGTCTCAACAAACTTGATTTACTTTTTGTAAGTATTTTTGATTTTGTTGGGAACATATTATTTATATTTTAATAAAGTGTTCGTGACAAACAATGCAATTTATTTTGTTCTAATAAATTATGATTATTCAAATTTCTTGCTTGGGAAGTAGTTAAATTCTTTGTATGATAGTTGATCCTACATACAACCAACCTATGGATCTCTGTGCTCATTGAGCATGACCGATAATCGGATGATTGGCGGCATATGTCTTAAAGACATTAGTATCACGCACTCGATCCTTTTGAAATATAATTATATTTCTTGTCTAACCTTGTGCATCATGGATGGCACGAATATCATTAGCACGGCCAATATGATAAAACGCACTAATTGCATCACGCTATAATTCTCTAACGGTATGATACAGGGTAAAGGTTAGCACACGCTATTGGAAAGGTTTCCAATACACTCCACCGACTGGGATAACGAAGAGGATTATCGGGATTACATCTCAACTTTCCTTGAAAGGAGAGAAGATCCAGAGAGTGTACGTATAACGACTGTTTTCAAGGAAAGTCTATGACCAAGGTGGAGTGGGATCTCCAGCCTTTGCTCTAGCCGCATCCATGGAGACCCATGTGGACCTTTTCATCCACATAGTGGTACGCTTCAATATTTATGGTCATTACAGACGCATCTAGGAGATAGTTCTACGAATGCAACGTTAGCACGACTTCTCACTTAGATCATTAGATCGCAGGCTCAGTTCTTGGATTAACCGATCAAAGTCGATCGATGCGCCTTGACGGGGGCTTGGGAGTTTGACTCACAGGCTTTTGATGATTATTTTACTGCTAAATGAGATAGTTGATTGAGCATCGTGAGTACCCCATACCATACCCATCTCGGGATTGGCAGAGAACCTAATCAAGCAATTTAAGATAATTGCTAGGCCATTGTTATTACGATCACAGCTTCCATCTAGTGTATGGGATATGCATTTTTCCTCTCGCAGTACTGATTAGGGTTCGTCCTTTAGCAAATCATCAAATTATTTTTTCCCAAAAGCGACTAGTAACTGGGTCGGAGCCCGATGTCCCCCATCGATGAACATTTGGATATTCCGTACAGGTGCCAATCGTACCACAATGTATGAAGATGGGACCCTCAACGTCAGCCTGGTATTATGTGGGTTATGATTCGTATTTATTACTGAATATTTTGACCCACTGGCGATGCATATACTACAGGGTAGATAATTGTCACTTTGATGAGACGATATTCCCAGCATTGGAGGGAGAAATGACAGTCAATGCTGAGGATATTTCCAAGAGGTCCTGGAAAATACCATCGTTGTCTCATCTAAATCCCTATACATAAGCTAGGTGACAATAAGGTTCAACGGATTACAAACCTCCAATAAGTCGTAAATGAATTGCTAGATACATTCATAGACATTATTGAAGTACCGTAAGTGTATGTACCTACAAGTAATACACATATACAGCAGAACGTCTTGGGGGAACTAGTACCGCAGTGGAACATTCCAGGGGAATTAGTACCGCAAACGAATCAGTGGCTCACGCTTAGTACGAAGCATCGCTGGAAGAAAGTATCATGAGCCGGGGAGCTACATAATAAGGGACAAATAAGACTAATGGTGTAATCGGTTCATCGAGGATGGAACCACCCATTTATAAGGTATTTATATTTGTTGTTGTACTTGCCATCAAGGATGAGGATTCAAAACCACTTATTATAAATAACTGTGTGTTGTTATACATTGGCCAAAGTGGAAACCTGGAATCCAAGCGGAGCTCAGCTTGCTAGCATAATGTAAAATGATACAATTAAGCTTATCGATTATAAATGGGAAAGGTACGAAAACACAATTAACTCAGAGAGATAATTTAGTCAAGGCAAGACTAGTTGCCCAGAAAATCTTTAAGAGATCTAGCATTGATTGCAATGTGACTTATCACCCGGTTATGGACGCTATAATGTTTTAGTACTTATCAGTCTGTCAAGTTGTTAAGGACAAGCTAGACATGCGTCTGATGTAAATACCGCGTATCTATATGGGAAACTAGATACGGATATATACATGAAGCTACCTGGGAAGGTATAAGCTTCTGGAAGCAACTAAGCCCGACACACTAGGTGTGTACGTAATAAAACTAGAAAAGTTATTGTTGACTTGAAGCAATAGGACAATGTAACATAGTTGATTAAGTATTTGAAGGTCAAGGATTTTGCAAATATATTTATGTGTTCATGTATTATTATACATAAATTAGCTTCAGTATCATCATAACAGTGTACTAAATGATTTGAATATCATTAGACCTCCGGGGTTGATCGCGAGAGCCGCCGAATACCTTGGGAAGGAAATCAAAATATAAGACCTTGGGAAATCAAGAGTGTCTCAATTTGTAGATCGAACATCTTGATAGTGGCACTCGTACACCAAGCAATATATATCGAAAGAGTTATCTAAGACTTCGATATGAATGTAACACACGGTGCTAAGTCATTTTTTGTGTGTCCAACACTTGGGTGTGGACAACGACATCTTTCACCATCTTAATGGGGGGAGAAAACTCCTAGGGCCATGGTACTATAGCTAGGAGGTGTTTTGCTATAGTTAGCTGGGTATACTAGGCCCAATGACTCACTCGCAATAAACTGTTTGGCTTGCCATAGTTCTATTCTTACCCAAAGGCACTGGATTGAGATCTAGCACATTATGAGATATCTCATCGGCTCGAAAGACTGGGGCCTGTTCTATCCACAACTTGGCAAACGGGACATTATTAGATTCGCCGATGCAGGATGTTTGTCAGATTCACATAAAGGCTAACCACAATCGGGTTATGTATTTTTGTATGGGGATACTGCGATTTAATGAAGATCAGTGAAGCAGACGATGGTTACTACATCCACACAAAGATTCTTGCACTACATGAAGGCGGCAGAGAATGTTTTTGGTTGCGGTCCATGATCAACCATATCAACGGAAGTTACAGTCTGAATTCTATCCAAGATAAACCGACAACACTTTATGAAGACAACGCAGCTTGTATCGTTCAAGTCAATGGCGGATTTATTAAAGGTGACAAGACGAAGCATATTTTACCAAAGTTTTTTTACATACATGAGTTACAGAAGACAAATGAGATCAACGTTGTTCAAGTCCATTCAGCAGACAACTTGGCTGATCTATTCACGAAGGCTCTTACATATCCTGTGTTAAAGATATTAGTTCATGGAATAGGCATGGGCAGTTTACAAGATTTATTATCTCAGAGAGATCGACGTCAGGGGGAGTAGTCCCAGCCTGACGTAGACACATGCATGTTGTACTCTTTTTCTTGATAGTACTGTTTTTATCCTAGGAGGTTTTACTGGCTGAAGGTTTTGATGAGGCAACGTATACGCGTTCACAACCTATACAGGGCATATGATTGTACTCTTACCATGCACAACTTTTTGCCCAAGGGGTTTTGCTAGGCAGAGGTTTTAATAAGGAAAGTCATCCTAGTATGAAACACCCCAAGGAGGAGTGTTAGGAATTGGGTCCAAGCCCAAGCTAGGAACCCAACAACATTGGGGTGTCCTATACAGACTCCTAGCAAACCCATAGGCCTAATAGGGTTATGGGGAGAGTTAGAGTAGAATAGGTAATCCTTCTGGGTTGTTTATATATATCACTGTATTATGTACAGAGATACGGTTATGATAATCAATAAATCTCTTTCTCTTTTGTTCATACTTTAGTATTATTCTGTTCTAGATTGATCATATCCCAACAGTTCTTGTTTTGTAGTTTAGTGTTTTCGGTGGGATATTGAGATATTGTAGGAGAGATCTAGGAAACCTTAATTATAAGGAGAGGGTGGTGTAACATTTATTTCTAAGTTGCGATTGAAGAAAAGTTAAGTTCTTAGTAAAATTTACTTTATTTTGTTAGTTCTAGTTATTAATTGATGTTGAATTTAAACGGCTCCGCTTCCACGCTGTATTCTCGTTACATTTGCATTAGAGAAATTCTACTATTATCATGAAAGTGTTCTTACCTGGTCCTAAACCAATGTGGTGACAATGCAACTTTAAATATTCATTGTAATATTTTAGTTTTTCCATTAAATAAAAACACAAATTTGTCAGCTTAAAGTTTTTATTGCCTCCCCGTCCTTAACTTGGTTTAACTATGGGGCAGCAAAAACTGTATAAAATGGTTTTAGCTCTTTTTGGGAAATTCACAAAAGTGGAGAATGTTAGGAGTTGGGTCCAACCTAAGGTAGGAGCCCAACTGGGTTAGGGTGTCTTATTGGACTCCTAACAAGCCCACAGGCTTTTAGAGTTTATGGGGAGAGTTTAAGTAGAATAGGTAACCTATGTTGTAGGGATATCCTTCTTTGTAGTACGTACATAAAAATAGTTTACAATTAATAAAGATATCCTCTTCTCTCTCAATTGCTCTCTATATATAACTATTAGCTAGATTTTATTATTCCTCAACACGTTATCAGCACGCAGAGCTAGTGGATTAAGAGAAGAAGAAAGAACTCTCCAAAATTAATGTTTTCAGGGATTTCTTACGTTACGGAGAGATATTTTATATATTTTCGAATATAGATTCAATTTCTCTCTAATCTATGATATATGATATCTGAATATGAATAAGAATTATTTTTACATATATTTTTTTCGAATTAAAAATATCAATTTTTGGTTTGTTTTACCCTTGATTAATGGTTACTTTCAAGCCAAATTTTCTTTCTCTATGAATATCGGATAGAGGCTAGACTATTTTTTTTGAATAGCCTATCCCAGGAGCTTTCCAACGGTATATGGCATGTCTCAGAGAGATCTCTCAATCGCCGATAAAGTAACGTTGAAACTAGGCAGTTTCACAGCCAAAAACGGCGATTTTAGGTAATGATGACGTCAGCAAATGATAAATTATTTTTTAATATTATTTTATAATTATCTGATGATGACATCATCATTATCCATTGTGCTGACGTCAGCAGTGATACATGTCGATGATACGTGGCAGTCACCGACCAATTACCAGATAGTCATCGGACCGACCACCGGAGTGACACATATGGCAGACACGTGCGTGGTACGGGTGGCAGGCACATGCGGGACACGTGTAGGACATGTATGGTAGGCACGTATGGCACGTGTGCAGACCGTTTGACCTGGTCAAACCGGTCTTGGACCGGTTCAGACACTAAATTGTCTTTAAATAACCCAATTTTTGCTCAAATCGAGTCAATTTTTTTTAAAAAAATTCCTTTTGACTGGACCTACCCCTAGGGGAACCCATTTTAATTTATTTTTTATGGATAATATTTTTTAATTTTTTTTGGGAACGGGTGCCTTATTTAGGTAAACTGACTCACTTATATATGATATAAGTAAATTGATTAATACCTATTTAAGTATCTTATGATAGTTAATAGGATATTAATGGTATTCCCTTAGGATACAAAACCAAGACTAATTTAGAATATGACTAGGACTCATATCTAAATCACAGTTAATTGTCAAAGATAAATAATTAGAGCTCAATTGGGAATTGACTTAGTCTTATTTCTAAAAACTTGGTGTTTGAGGAACGAATTTTTCGTATCTAGGTACAATTAGATGTTACATGATAACCTTTAAAGGTATATAGGCACTGATAGCAACCTATAGTACCCTAAAATGTTAGTTCAAAGACAGACATAATCAACTTATCTTGTGAACCTAATAGACTTTGGGGTAGGACCACTTGTCAGCTAAGCATCTGATACCCCTCATATTCATAGCAAATATGGTCATTTGGCTAGAATATACAGACCTTTATAAAACTTAAGGGCTTAGAACACCATGGTTCCCATAATAAAGAACGCAACATCTAATAGTTTTGAATATCTATCTTGGCTAAGACTCTATTGAAACACACTTTAAGGTTAAGATCACAATTTTATGGGGTAAAATTGGGATTTAACGCTTAATAGGATATGAACAAGGTTCACTTATAATTAATGATTGGGAATTACTTACTTGAATAATATGAATTTCCATTAGTAATGATTGGAAATCATGTACTTAAATAGAGTTTTATAAGGAACGTACACATCTGGTGGTTTTAAATATCAATTTTGGGTAAGATTCTATTAAAACGCACATCTAACATTAAGATCGTCATTTTACGGGATAAAATTGATTTAATTATTAGAAAAGAATTTCATGAGTTTTAGAATATGAACTGGGTTCAACTATAATATGATTAGAAATAATTTATTTCTCGTTATTCTAAGTGCTATGATCTGTCTTTAATGCATTTGAAATGTTTATCAAGAATTATTACTAATTACGATCTATATTTTGCATAACAGATATCTGGCAACCCATGTTATGATTATAAACCATTGCGGCTTGATGGTTCCAACTACCTTTCTTTGTGTATGGACATAAAACTCCATCTGCAAGCAATGAACATCTCAAAGTTGATTATTGCAGATAACACCATCTCTGAACTACTCAGGGCACATGCCATGTTGGCTATGCGCACCCACCTTCAGCCAAAGTTGAGGTTTGAGCATACATGTTACAGAGATCCATATGAGATATGAACAAGCTTAGAGGAACAATTTGGTCTACAATAGGCCCTAACGAACTATAAGAACCGTAACCGCTGGAACAATTTAAGGTTATACGACTTCAAGACTGTAGCTGGCTACAACTCAGCACTACAGAAAATTATTTCGGCAAGGAGGCTCAATAATGATTATGTCTTCGCGAAAGAGGTTTTGCAAAAGACTTTTTTCACATTTCTACATTCACGGGCTGCTCTCAAGGACCAGTATGCAAAAATAGAATTTAGTAGTCCTGGAGATCTGATCCAACTCTTACTCACTGTGGAATAATACAAAAAAAAATTAAGAAAAACAAGAGGTTTCCCCCTAGGATGAAGAAACCAGTTATATGGAATATCTTATTTCATGATAAAGACAACTACGAATGAGGTTTTGAAAGTGGAAATGCGACTGAAGGCAGGGATCGGGGATTCCTGGGCCCTCAGATGCACAATAGGTTTAAAAAGGCTAGTAAAGCATAGACACCAAGGAAAATCAAGAAGCTAAATTTAAAATTTCATTACTTGAGATGTGGGACAGCTAGACACTGGGTACACTATTGTAAGACACCGTGGGTGCCTCGAGTCAAAGTCGAGGCTAACCACATCACCACTGACATAACTTTTATCACTATAAAATTAGCATTGTCAGACTTCTTTGGCGATACTGATGTCAGCATGGATCAACATACGGAGTAATCCGTAACGATTTCTTAGTAGACATGTGATGTCACAGTAGGGAGAGCACTAGTAGTTTCTTTTCTCGTATACATTTGATTAACTTTTTGTCAATATTTTTTATTATGTTAGGAACAAATCATTTATATTTCAATAAAGTGCTCGTAACATACATGAGATTTTCAATTTGTTTTAAATTGTGATTATTCGAATTTATTGCTTAAGAAGTAGTTAAATTTTATGTATGATAGTTGAGCAACTATATACAACCCGCCTATAGATCTATCTGCTCATTGAGCATGACCGATAATCGGATGAGTGGCGACACATGTCTCAGAGACATTAGTACCACACACTCGATCCTTTTAAGTTATAAATATATTTCTTGTATAACCTTGTGCATTAGGGATGGCACGAATATCATTAACATGACCAACATGATAGAACACACTAGGGCTGGCAATTTAACACGCCCCACCGGAGGCCCGCCCCACCCCGCCCTTAATGAGGCGGGTTTGGTATGACAATAACGGGTATGGGGCAGGTTTGGCTTTAAAAATACCTATTTATTTAATGGGGCGGGTCTGGTTTTAGGCTTAAATAAATGGGGCCCCATCACCCGACCCATTTATACATGATATGACGTGAATACCTTTACATACAAGTTAAACCTAATTCTAATTTCTAAACTCTGGAGACATAAGACATGTTTCTTCCTCTTCTCCTACAGTCCTGCCTTTATAACTTCATTTCAACCTCCATCTGTCCATCAACTTCTCCTCTTCTTATACAGACCTATCGAAACTAGGAGGCTTCATTTCAACCTTATTCTGAAGACATGTTTTCAGTAATGGCTCAATGTAGAAGTGAGGGTTAAATTGCCTCTAATCCTTAGCTCGTTTTTCCATTCTATTGAAGATTAAATGAAGAATTATCTTAAACATATTCCTAGCAGCTCATTTTTTTTTTGTACAAGTGATTTATGATTTTTAAACGGGTGTTAAACGGGTGCTAGGGGGGGTTTGGTTAAGCAAATTTAAACGGGGCGGGTTTGGGTATTCCCCATTTAATTTAAATGGTATTAGGGCGGGTTTGGAGGTAGGGTAATTTGGTGGGTATGGAGATGGTATTGCTCCACCCGCCCCAAACCCGACCCATTGCCACCCCTAGAACACATTAAGTGCGTCACGCTATTACTCTCTAATGGTACGATACGGGGTATCTAGTCTACTTTATAAACTAGTAAATCCAATCGAATTTTCCTGAGTTTAGGGAGATATATGATGTTTATCACGTAATGACTATCGGAGAAAATGACAGAAAAGGTTATGTGCATTCACTCCATATCTAAAGGCTAAAATACGCTATTATAATGGTTTCCAATATACTCCTCGGGGCTTAGATAGTGAGGAGGATTATCAGGAGTATATCTCAACTTTCCTTAAAAGGAGAGTAGATTCAGAGAGTGTACATATAATGATTGCCTTTAAGGAAAGTCTATTATTGCATCCTAGTATGACCAATGTGGAGTGGGATCTCCAACCTTTGCTCCAAACGCATCCATGGAGACACATGTTGACTTATTCATCCATATTGTGGCCCACTTGAATATTTATGTTCATAATAAACGCATTTAGGAGATGGTCTTACGTTTGCATATTATTAAAATCTAGGAATGCAACGTTAACACAACTTCTCACTTAGATCATCCGATTCTAGGCTCAAATCCAAGATTAACCGATCAAAGTCGATCGATACGACTTGACGGGGGCTTGAGAGTGTGACTCATAGGCTTTTGATGATTACTTTACCATTAAATGGGATAAATGATTGTGTTAGGTTACAGCTCAAAGCAGGGGAAGTTGAACGAGTCATGAAGTCGTTCAAATGAAAAATGCTCTGTTTGCTTGTTTCTAAGTTCGTTCTGAAGTAGATTTATTCCAAAGCGATGATTTATCTCATGATGTATACTTCAGAGATAACCTAATGAAAGTTTATAAATATAGTGCAAGTTAAAGCCCTCTGTACAGGGAGAAAGAGTTAGAGAGATAAAATGGAGAAATCTAGGGTTTGGCTCTAGAGAGATTTATTGGGTTTTCTTTCTAGGGTTTCTTACTGGGGATTATCTGTAAGGGTAGAGGTGAGATAATGTGTTCTCTGGAACTTCTTTTAACCCTAAGTGATAATATATTCGTCGTGCTTATCAGGGGTGGTTTTGATCTTTTGGGGTTTCCACCTAATTTAAACCTTGTGTATGTGTTTTATTGCCTTGGATTGAATTCTCAGTAGTTAGAGTTGGATCTTAAGTTCTTGTTAATCGTATTGTGCTTCCGCGTTGCGATTTGCCCCCTCGGTTTCTTAACAGAAGAGCATCGTGAGTACCCCATACCATACCCAACTCGGGATTAGCGGAGAACCTAATCATGCGATTTAGGATAATCGTTAGGCCACTGTTATGACGATCACAGCTTCCTGCTAGTGTGTGGAATATACATTGTTGATCCCACATCACTGATTAGGGTTTGTCCCATAGCAAATCATCAAATTATTTTTTCCTAAAATCACAGCTGCGCAAAATAATTAGTATTTTAATGTCGAACTTTGTTAACATGTTTGATTATCAAAAATGTTTAATTTAGCTTGCTCGCTCATAATAAATTTAAATCATCCCACAGTAGTTTGGAGATCTGTATTCCAATTTGAACTAAGATGTGAGATCAAAACAAAATCTCAATATTTTCCAAACACTAGGATTATCGTCTACACTTTGAATGCAATTATAGTAGTACAAGATTCGCCGATAAATAACAACCTAATATAAAAATCAAAAACGCAAAAAAGACCAACAACCTTAAGAAAAAGATAAAAAAAAAAATGCAAATTAGTAGAGGAGCTAGGATTAAGCTTGTTGTACAGCCTTGGCCATCCCAAAAGCAGCAGCACAGGCAATAGCTCCAATAAGCGCAGTCTGAAAAGCACTTCTAAAAGGCTTATTACCAGTAAAACGTCCCTTCACATATCCGAAAAAAAGCAAGGCGATTAGGGTAAGGACCACTGAGGTGATCACCGCTTTTGTTACCGTCTTAATAAACATGTAAGGGATAAGAGGGACCAATCCTCCAACAATGTAGGCGACCGCGATTGTAAGTGCACTCTCTAAGGCTCTCCTTGGTTCGGGTTTCTCTAATCCAAGCTCGAACCTGCATGTTGACATGATTGAAGTCGTTAGTTTTCAAAGATTGTGTGAATCAAAATTAATCCCACATCAACTACCAGATTCTTGTCATGCAAGTTAATCATGATAGAACTCATTAATATTTAGTTACAAGACTAAACTAACGCGTAAAAACTTACTTCATCATAAAATCAAGCCATGCTTGAGGTCTCTTCCTAAGAGAGGTCACCACCGGTCCATACTCATGTGATTCAAGCCCATATTGCGCTAGTATCTCTTCAATCTCAGCCGCCTCTGCAAAATCAGTTAAATAAGATATTCTAAGAAAAATGTAGAATTAGGAGATCTATAAAACGAACACGAGTAGTTTAGTGCTAATTACCTGTATCAGGGACATTGACTATCTCTTCTTGTTCTCTCTTTAATTCCCTCATGTAGTGGTCAACGTCACTTTTAGCAGCTAGATACCTGTGTGTACGCAAAATTACACATAAGTAGACCCCTCTTGCTATACCGAATGTTTATGATCATTAACATTTGAAACATTTCCGCTGGTTTAGACAATTGTTATTATTGGATTAGCTGAGCTTTACTTTCTTACATGAATGTAATGTTTGTGATGAGAACCGCCTGCCACAGACATTAACAATGGGCTTGTAGGTCACACTTTCCATTAACGTTATTTGTTTGTTCCCCATATTAATCCTTTTCCCCCTCTATCATTTTCCTTCCTCCAACCTTTACCCTTCCTGCAGGTCCGAAAAGTTTATAACTTTTTTAACCAAGACAATATTTTATCTCAGTCGGTCTCCACTCGTAATGCTGGAAATCTTTTCAGGTCACAAATATTTTCTACTCTCTAACTAAAATACCCAATTCAGTTTTAGTTTCAGGCTCCGCTTGGTATACCGGGAATGTTTGTGTTGTGTTCTAGTGATTTAGACATATGCCTCATTAGATTCACGCATGAAAGTAAAGCTTAGCTAATCCAATGGTCAGCAATTGCTTAAATCAAAAGATATATTTCATATCACAAACATCATTGATGTAACCTTTAGGTTAAAAATAACGACACTTCACTTAAAAAAAAACGTATCTAACACTCGGACACAGTGTCCAACACTATTTACAAGGTATTTTCCTATTTAAACGGAAAAGTTAAATTTAACAAGGGTTGTACATAAACCCGACAAACCCCAAGAACTGAACCGGAAAATATGTAATCGATAATAACCTGTTCGGTTCCAATTTTTGGTTTGGGTTAACCGACCAAACCCAAACCGGTTATTATAACTCTTTTGGCTTTGTAGTTTAACATAACACCCTCACCAATCTATTCATATTAACGATTTCCTCTTTCTCTTACAGCTTCATCCTCCAATAAACCTTCCTCCTCCATCACAATAAACCTCCACCAATAAACCCTCTTCCATAACAACAAATCAACAATTAGTAATCACCAATATACCCCCTCTCTCTATCTCAAGGGATATCTCTTTAAGATAGGGAGGAGCTTTTTGGTTTGTCTATCTGACCGAAACTTTTTGTTTTTCCACTTTTGCCCCTCCTATTATTTGATTTTACACACAAATGGAATTTGACTTACAAAGAACTACTCCCTCGATCAGTTACATACGAATTTCTCCCACTTTTTACTCCATTTTCTGTCTCCTCTACAACTTACACTTTTTTTTTTTTTTTTTAGACTCGGGGTTTTCCGAGGACCGTTAATTCCCGACTACATTCCCCTAGGATTCGTGCAATAGCGCCCGCAAACCACACGAACAGAGCAAGCCGACCCGTACCAACCTCAAAACCCACACGGAGGTGGGAATCGAACCCTGCACACCTTGATGGAGTTTCACCATCCTTTGCCACTGGGCCAACAGGTAGTTGGTGCAATTTACACTCTCTCTCTCTCCTAAAAATACATATATTTTTTTCTCTCTCCTAAAAGCCATTAATTTGTTCTCAATACCCATCGAGGAAAATTAGGGAAGGGTAGAAAGAAAAACAACCCCCAAAACCCCTCTTTCAACAAGCAAACAAGTGAAATCATAAAACGAAAATCAACGACAATGGATTTTTGCTTGTGTTGCAGGTCTATAACCTTCGACTAATCTTCAAATATTAGGTATTTCTCAACAACAACAAAAAAAAACATGATCCCTAAAAATTACAGCGATGTAAAACTAAGATACAATGGTTCTTAAAAATTGCGGCTTCTACGAATAAATTAATATAATTCTTCTTTCTTAGTTAAAGAAATTACTGGAAATAAGTCGTAATACTTCAAACATATGAAGTACAAAATTACTCTTAAAAGGAGAGAGAGAGAGAGAGTAAGAGTAGGTTTTTGATTTTGATTAAAGGATAGGAGTGGTCTTGTTTGGGTCTTAGTTGAGGTCTGTTTGAGGAAGGTGCAACATAAATAGTAGATAATAAATGGTGTAAGGGCCTGTTCCAAATCTCGAGCTCAAGCCCTAGCTTCGACCAACATACATTTACTCGGCCTTGTCAACATACGATAACATGGCAAATATATGGTACACTATGAATCATTTACAAAGAAGAAAAGTCATTCATACCGCTACACAACCGTTACGAAGACTCATCAAAACTATTTTGTAACATTCATCATTAAAAGGAGATAATGGTCATTAAAACGGTCATAATATGAGACCTATAAATAAGTCCAAGGAAGAACAGATTATGAACATATTTTTTTATCTAGAAACTCTATACAAAAACTACCTAGAACACTCGCTGTAATAGAGAGTCACTTAATCAATAAGATTACTATTTCTAAATCTTCAAGAGAGGTCGTGGTTTTTACCTATTCATAGGTTTCCACACTAATTCTTAGGTGTTGATGATTATTTGTTATTACTAGTGTTCTGATCACATTTGGTGTGAGATACTAAATTTAAGATCCAAAATTAGGCTCTTATATTTGGCGTTATCTGTGGGAACGACAAGATTCATCATAAGTATTAAGTCCAACGGTTACTAATCAATCTCGCGATGGGAAATCCCAGTCAATAAGCTAGGCAGTCGACTATATTTTCAAGCTCTTCGCTAGCATTTTGTTCAAGCTTATTCTCAAGCTCATTACCAGATTAAAGCTCAAGCTCAATATCATCTCTTTGGTGTGGTAAATTCTACTCAAACACACTATTAAGCTCTTTACCAATCTTTAATTACGCTCCATGTTTGACCTCAATATCAAACTTAATGTTCGACCTCAACTTCAGGCTTAATGTTCGGCCTCAGCTTCAGACTCAATGCTCGACCTCATTATTAATCTTTTTAGTAGCTCTCAACTAAGCTCGACGATCAACCACATTATTAAGCTCTTCACCAACTTTCAACTAAGCTTCATGTTTGATCTCATTGTCAAACTCGATATTCGAGCACATTAAAAGCTCTCTTTGCATACTCTCAACTAAGTTCGATGTTCGGCCTCAATGTCAAACTTGGTGTTCGGCCTTAACATAAAACTCAATGCTTTACCTTATTATTAAGTTTTTTACCAGCTCTCAATTCAAATTCGTTAACAAGATCGTATCCAATAAGGTGTTCAAGCTCGAGGTATTCGAGCCAGTTACAAATTCATTTTCAAGAAGAATGCTCGAGTGCAGAACTCAAGCTCATCGTCAAATATATTCATATTGCCAACTCTTTATCAAGCTTGATGCTCAAGCATATAACGTAAAGTTTGTCATCAAGTCAGTAATTGGTTCCTCTAATTCGACATGGAAGTTACTGCTTGTTTCCTCCAATATACAAATCCCAAGTATTGGATTTAGTCAATCGACTTAAATTATACTTGAGGGCAAGCTTAACCAACATATTAGAGGTCAACAATTGGTTTATCCAATGCGACCAACATATTACAGGTCAACAATTTGTTTGTCCAATTCGACCAACATATTACAGGTCAACAATTGGTTCATCCAATTCGACCAACACATTACAGGTCAACAATTGGTTCATCCAATGCGACCAACACATTACAAGTCAACAATTGGTTCATCCAATTTGACCAACACATTACAAGTCAACAATCGGTTCATCTAATTCGACCAGCATATTACAGGTCAACCATTGGATGATCCAATTCGACCAACACAATACAAGTCAACAATTGGTTCATCCAATTCGACTAACATATTAGAGGTTAACAATTAGTTCATCCAAATTGGTCAACATATTACAAGTCATCAATTGGTCCACCCAATTCGACCCAATTCAAGTCATCAATAGACTTGAATCATGCTCGAGGTTGACATTGAAACCTTTTACTGCTTGTTACACTTATACAAACCCTAATAAATAGATCCAGTCAATCGACTTAAATCGTACTCAAGGTTGACCTTAAAGCCTCAAATTCCCAAAGGCAAGCATTGACGACATCGGTAATGACTGCACCAGAATCAAAATAAAAGCGTCAAGTAATGGATATAGGACAGACTTCTCAACCAAAACCACTTATGATTTTAGTTGAGAAGGGGCGATTGTAAGGGCTTGTTTCGAATCTCAAGCTCGAACCTTAGCTTCGACCAACATACATTTACTTGACCTCGTCAGCATATGATAAGGTGGCACATTTATTGTACATTATGAGGCAGTTACAAAGAAGAAAAGTCATTCATACTGTTACACAACCGTTACGAAGACTCATCAAAACTGTTTTGTAACATTCATCATTAGAAGGAGATAATAGTCATTAAAACAGTCATAATATGAGACCTATAAATAAGACTAAGGAAGAACAGATTAAGGAAAAAAAATATCTAAGAAGTCTATACAAAAATTGTCCATAACACTCGTTGTAATAGAGAGTCACTTAATCAATAAGATCATTATTTCTAAATCCTCAAGAAAGATCGTGGTTTTTACTTATTCATAGGTTTACACGATAATTCTCACGTGTTGGTGATTATTTGTTATTGCTAGCGTTCTTATCACATTCGGTGTGAGATACTAAATTCGAGATCCAAAATTAGGTTCTTGCAAATGGAAACTTAGGCCATGTTTGTTTGCACAAGTTTAGCCTATTTTAATTAATTTAATTATTTTTCAGCGTATAATACATGTGCTGGAAAATCGTTAAAATAAAAAAACTTAGCTGTCGGTCCTACCAACACCCGGTAAAAACAAGAAAAACAAAAATAAGGACAAAACAAGAAGCAAAACCCAAGTTTCAAGCCCGACCCGACCCGACCCGATAATTTCAGCTCGGTTTCGAATCGAATTTTGGTATGTGTCGGTTCGGGTTAGAAACTTGAGGACCCGATATCTCCGGGTCGGATCAGGTCAAGCCTCTGCCCGCACCAATCCGACCCGTGTACAACCCTAATTTTAACGACTAGCACCTCCATAAACTGCTGGAGATGGCCAGAGCATTTAACATCACAATGGACATATGGCAATATATGAACCTATTAGCCTTTGCATGCGTAAAATTTAAAATGAATGACTTGAAAGAATAGGTAAAATTTACCCTCCGAGTCCCATTGAGATAGCTCCAGCAGCTACTTCAGCTAGGCCCGCGGTAAGAATAATTGACGACGCCACTTTTGCCCCGGAAAGCCCTGCGGCGAGCGCGAAGGGGACCGTTAAACCATCCGACACGCCAATAATTATGTCCCGTACGACCTCTTTTGACGTAAAATGTGGCTCCAAGTGGTTGTTTAATAGCTTCTGCGTTACTTCTGTGCTCCCCACATCTTCTCTAGCCATCTCTAACAACAACACCACAAAATTGAGGTTTTTATGCAAGCATCAATAGTTTTATTGTGCTTGAGAGACTATTAAAGCCGTTAGATTTTCCTCAAGATGTTAGTTTTAAGTTGATTACTTGACATGTGGAGGGTGAGAGACTAGGTTAACTCGGTTGGTGTGTGTTGGGCACACGAAAGTGACCACGTGGTGTAGTAGGGAAACAGAATAACAACCGTGAGGTGAGATTGACACGTGGCGCATTTTGGCTCGGTGTGAGTACAAAAACAAAACTGTGGTTTTGTCGTTGTCTGTGGATATTCTCATTGTCTGGTTTTAATTGGGTTTGTCTAGGGTTAATCACACACAAAAACAAAATTTAAGTGTCAAGTTTTTGGATTTAATCTTCTTCATTTAGTTGTGTAATTAGTGGTGATAATAAATCAGTGTTTTACGTCTGTTCGACCTTCCTTTTGTTTTCAAAATGTTTCTTTAACTCAAATATATATACACAACTCAACCAAGGTGACGATATACTTGGGGTCGTTTCGAATAGAAACAACTCCTCTTACCAGAAAACTTCCCAAGGGATTCATCAATTTCTAGCATTTCATTGTCACTGCATAAAGTAGTATATGGCGTAGCTAAACCAGCCTATAATGAGGCTCAGAACAAAGTTAAGATCCAAACCATAACAGGTAATAGTTTTGAGCGAAACTGATGTGACATATCCCTCATAGGGTCATCCACCCACCGTATGACCTATGTTTATTTAAATGTTTTATATTTTATGTTTTAGCTTAAGATCTGTTGGAGAGGTCCAATGTGAGTTTTTAGCAGTTTCTCAATTTAAGTAAGATTTTATTTTAATTAGAATTAGGGTTCTTAATTATAACCCGTTTGTGTTCTATAAAATGGGAGGTCTAGGTTATTTGTTTCACAGTTGATTTTGATTAAAGTAAGTTGATTTATTTAGTTGAAACCCTAGTTTCCCTAACTCTCAAATACAACGTGATTTTCTTACGAATCTTGCTTCCGCGTTCGTAGTATTCACGTCAGAAACATATATCAAGGTTGCCAGACAACTCTCATCACATAAAAACATCTTTCAAACTATTCTGATTTCTAAAGGTTTTCAAATACATTTGAGGTTTAATTAACCATAACCTTCCCCAGACAAACCTTTGGAGTGCGGCTAATAACAATTTTATCATCCTTATAAGTGCATCTGTCGATAGGTGAATCATTGGGACTTGAGACCTCATGCCAAACGTTGTAAAGTTTTTCCTGTAATATTCTCAGAGGTCAAAACTTCTTTCAATTAGTCGCGCTTGAGAGCTTTAGTCACCATTGCTCTCGTAGCTACTATTGCAAGGTAAGCCAGTCCTCCAACAATGTAATGTAAGGGATAAAAAGAACCAGTCCTCCAACAATGCAGGCCACCACGATTGTGAGCACACTCTGCAAGGCTCTCCCTGATCCTTGTTTCTCTAATCCAAGCTCGAACCTGCATGTTAGCATGCATGTTTGAAGTCATTATTTCACAATATTGCATGGATAGCCCACATAGGTTATTGTCATGCAGGTTGATCTTTGAAAAAACCCCATCTAGAAATATGAGTTTTTCAACATAATTTCACTGAGACAACATTTCATTAACATGCCATAGTTCGCTTAACAACTTACTTCATCATGCAACAGAGCCATGTTTGGGTCTGTTCTTAAAGAGAAGTCAGTTCAAGCCCGTAATGAGCTAGTATCTCTTCAATTTCAGCTACTTCTGCAAATTTGAACACATCGAACAAACGTAGTATACCTGTTGCTACTTAGCTTCCCTATCGTCGCATCTCAAGCAGTGAAGTATATCCACCGTTCACTCGGATATGTGAAAGATACACTTTCACATAGTCCCAAAATTCAAAACATCATCTTTTCCTTGGTAGCATATTCTGATGCCGACTACGCAGGTAACCCGGATGACAGTCACTCCACAACCGTGACTTGTGTCTTACTCAGATCAAATCTCAAAAATCTTGGTCATCAAAGTAACAATCTAAGGTCTCTAGGTCTAGCGTTGAAGTGAAATGTGGAACACTTGCTATATGCATGGTTACAATTTATATTAGAGGAATTTGGTATACAAACTCGTTAACCAGTTCTTTTTAGCGATAATATTTGTGCCACATACTTTGCAGCAAATACGATTTTTCACGCTCATGCAAAACACATCAAAGTCGATTATCATTATCATTTTGCTTTGGAAAGAAAAGTGTAGTAGCCTACTTGCATACTTGCAACCTTCGAGAATAGATTAGATACTCGAAGACTCTCGAGCTGCTCGAAGCCTACCTTACGTGCCAATTAATCAAGGCCATAGTAAATATGCCCTTGAGTCCACGATAACTTCGACAGCCACGTTAGCCGAACTCAGCACCAGGTCAAAACAAACAACTCAGCAGACAAACTCTGGTAGACAAATTCTGGTACGAGACCACGGTAAAGAATGATACATTTGTAATTCAACTTCTCTATAGTGATTCTATATATTGTCATTACTTTTCCTATCTCTATAAATAAGAAAGAAGAGCCACCATAGAGAGGTTGAGATTTTTCCCCACATACACCCTTAAGAAACTCTGACAACCTTTGACCACCTTCTAATTAAAGCTTGAAGATTCAATCTACTCGAGCATTTATTTGTAATCTCATCCATTTATACAATTTAATCTTAAAAATTCTCACTAGAGGTCGTGGAGAAATCCCATTTTAGGACTCCACGCAAGTGTATCTACTAGAAATTTTGCATTTCTATGATATATGCTTGGTATAACCTCTAGGCGAGTGTAAAATTAGTGGTTTAAGAGTTTAATCTTCCCTCTACGAGATTAGGGCCCTACAAGAAGCGCAATCTATTAAGGATGCTCTTTAAAATCTACCAAGCTCACTCTAAGCACCATGCAGTTTGCTTGAACGCCAGTTATATGTAGCACATTATAGATGCCATCTCATTATATCCATCTATTCAAAGAAATATTCAACTTGTTCAAGCAAACTATTATGATTGTCGATTCCCTAGATGTATGGAATCTTATGTTAATGTTTATATTCGAACGTTCACCTACAATGTTTTTCTATACTTTGTAAAGATCTTGCATTATAAATAAGATGACTCGGACGGCAAAAATAAAGCAATTCAGTTACATTATCTTCACAAACAAAAAATTATGAACTAGTACCACTACTTGTCATATAGGGATAATCTGCAAAGAACTTAAGATTGCAATATTAAGCCATGTTGTGGACGACTAGTCAAGCCAGCATATTGACTAAAGCGTGTGACGTGGCTCTATATGGAGCTACACGAACCATGTGACGTGGTTCTATATGTTATGTCATTCCCTTCTAATGCTCTTGACTAAAGCATGAGTTATTAGATAAACAACCTGCCACACCACAATCCTTGTATGAGTAAAAGATTTTGCCTAAATTACTTAATATTGTTGTTTCAAAAATATTAGATAAAATACCTGCCACACCACAATAGAGTTTCAAAAATTAGTCTATTAATATCACTTGTTTTAATGCAACAAAATGCATATGAAGATATGGGATGGTGGAGAAAACTGAAAATGAAGGCAAATCTTCTTTCCAAAAAGAAATGAAATTATATCAAACATCTACAAGACTGCGTCTTAAACTATATTGATGTCGTGAGCAACAAGAATACACATAAATGTTTATTTGTTGGTTTTGAATTAACTGCAACAATCTTAATCTTATATGGAAATTTATCTTTTTCACCGTTTCCAACTTCTACAATGTTCATGTTCAGTGGAAGGTAGAATCCGAATATCCAAATAGATTCACTATTGGCAACCACAACAATGATGTTGCTAAGCCCCACTTTGATTTGGTGTAGACACAACTGGGGGTTATATTCAGTCAAATGAGCAAGATAATTAGTACTTTAATGTCGAACTTCTTTAACACATTTGATTATCAAAAATGTTTAATTTAGATTGCTCACTCATAATAAATTTGGATCGTCCCACAGTATTTTGGAGATCTATATACCAATTTGAACTATGATGTGAGACCAAAACAAAATCTCAATATTTTCCAAACACTGGGGTTATCGTCTACACCTAGAATGCAATTATGGTAGTACAAGATTCGCGGACAAACAACGACCTAATATCAAAATCAAAAATGCAAAAAGGCCAACAATCTTAAGAAAAAGAGAAGAAAAAAAATGCAAATTAGTAGAGGAGCAAGGATTAAGCTTGTACAGCCTTGGCCATCCCAAAAGCAGCAGCACAGGCAATAGCTCCAATAAGCGCAGTCTGAAAAGCACTTCTAAAAGGCTTATTACCAGTGAAACGTCCCTTCACATATCCGAAGAAAAGCAAGGCGATTAGGGTAAGGACCACTGAGGTGAGCACCGCTTTTGTTACCGTCTTAATAAACATATAAGGGATAAGAGGGACCAATCCTCCAACAATGTAGGAGACCGCGATTGTAAGTGCACTCTCTAAGGCTCTCCTTGGTACGGGTTTCTCTAATCCAAGCTCGAACCTGCATGTTGACATGCTTGAAGTCGTTAGTTTTCAAAGATCGTATAAATCAAAATTAATCCCACCTCAACTACCAGGTTCGTGTCATGCAAGTTAATCATGATAGAACTCATTATTATTAAGTTACAAGGCTAAACTAACACGTAAAAACTTACTTCATCATAAAATCGAGCCATGCTTGGGGTCTCTTCCTAAGAGAGGTCACCACCGGTCCATACTCATGTGGTGCAAGCCCATATTGCGCTAGTATCTCTTCAATCTCAGCCGCCTCTGCCAAAATCAGTTAAATAGGATATTATAAGAAAAATGTAGAATTAGGAGATCTATAAAACGAACACGAGTAATTTAGGGCAAATTACCTGTATCAGGGACATCGACTATCTCATCTTGTTCTCTCTTCAATTCCCTCATGTAGTGATCAACGTCACTTTTAGCAGCTAGATACCTGCGTGTACGAAAAATTACACATAAGTATAGAAATTGTAAAATATGTAGACCCCTCTCGCTATACCGAAAATGTTTGTGATCATTAACATTTGAAGCATTTCCGCTGGTTTAGACAATTGTTATTATTAGATTAGCTAAGCTTTACTTTCATACATGAATATAATGGTTAGCATGTGTCTAAATCACCGGAAATGTTTGTGATGAGAACTGCCGCCAGACATTAACAATGGGCTTGTAGGCCACACTTTCCATTAAAGTTAATTGTTTGTTCCCTCATATTAATCCTTTCCCCCTCTATCATTTTCCTTCCTCCAACATTTACCCTTCCTGGTCCCGTACTTCTCTTTTGCTAGTTCGAAAAGTTTATAACTTTTTTAACCAAGGCAATATTATATCTCGAGTCAGACTCCACTCGTAATGCCGGAAATTCTTTCAGGTCTCAAATATTTTTTACTGTCTAACTAAAATACCCAATTCAGTTTTAGTTTCAGGCTCTGCTTGGTACACCCAGGATGTTTGTGCTGTGTTCTAATGATTTAGACATATGCCTCATTAGATTCACGCATGAAAGTAAAGCTTAGCTAATCCAATGGTCAGCAATTGCTTAAATCAAAAGATATATTTCATATCACAAACATCGTTGATGTACCCTTTTAGAGCATCTCAAATTGAAAAGGTTTGCCCCAACAAATTTCTCTCCAAATTCAGTTATTTATTAAAATTGAGACCTACAATGTTATTTTATGTGAGAGATAGAAGATTTTTATTTAAAATTGAGACCCACAATGTGTTTTTATTTGAGAGAGAAAAGAAAAGAAGATAAGAAATATTTGTTGGGGGACCCACAAAAGTCTCTCCAAGTTTCGGATTCGCATACTTTGGAGGGGTATAGGGGTGAGTATGCCGAACACTACCCCGTTGGAAGGAGTTTCTGCAAAAGTATGTGAAAAGTGTAACAACATACCATATTGTTGGAGATGCTCTTAGGTAAAATAAAAAATAAAATAAAAATAACGACACTTCACTTTTTTTTAAAAAAGGTATTTGACACTAACACTATTTACAAGGGATTTTCCTATATAAACGGAAAAGTTAATTTTAACTAGGGTTGTACAAAGACTCAGCCAACACGAAAACCCGAACCGGATCAATCCGAACCGATTGGGTCTCGTTTTGAGGATAGCAAGGTCAAATTTGATTTTAAAAATATGGAACTCATAATAACCAGTTCGGGTTCGGTCGATTGGGTCTGGGTTTGAGGATAGCAAGGTCGATTTTGATTTTAAAAATATGGAACTGATAATAACCAGTTCGGTTTCGGTTTTTGGTTTGGGTTAACCGACCAAACCCGAACCGGTTATTATAACTATCTTGGTTTTGTAGTTTAACCTAACACCCTCACTAATTACACCTACTCCTATCGACGATTTCCTTCATCAAACCTTACTCCATCACAATAAACCCTCCTCCATAACAACAAACCACCAATAAACCTTCTTTCTCTATCTCTCTCAAATTAAGTTTATGAGTAATCACGAAAAAAATTAAAATTAAAATAAGGAAAAAACAGAAAGCAAAACTCGAGTTACAAGCCCGACACCCGACAATTCCGGTTCGGTTTCATATCAGGTTTTGGCAATTATCGGTTCGAGTTAGAAATTTGAGGACCCGATATCTCCGGGTCGAATCAAGTCCAAGCCTCAACCCGAACTGATCCGACCCGTGTACAACCCTAATTTTAACGACTAACACCTCCATAAACTGTTAGAAATGACCAAAGCATTAAACATCATAATCTGGTAATATAGGAAGTAGGGTTGTACACCAAACCCACAATAGACATCTGCTAACATAGGAAGTAGGGTTGTACACCAAACCCAAAAAACCGACCCGAGCTGATCGACCTGACCGGTTTGGTTCGGTTTCGGTTTTCAGACCGGCTGTAACCAGATCAATTTCGGTTTGGGGTTTCATTAATCGGGTTTAACTCGAACAGAGTTATAAGTATTTTTATTTTAGGTTTCCACTCATTCCTCTCACCTACCACCTACGACCACTCTCTCTCTCATCCAACTTCTCATCTCCAGATCTCCTCCTCCATTAAATTCAAACTCGTCAAACTCAGTAGGGTTTGTTTTTTAAAAATCTTCCATCCAATCCCCCATCAACGAGGGAATGTGGATTAGTCCCACCCCAATTCGAGTACTCGTTCGAGTTCGACGCCGCAAACGGAGACGAAAGGTCTACGAGAGAATACTGGCAAGGGCAGATTTGAGGGGGGACCCCAAGAATTTTGTTATAAATTACCTATATAGGTATATAATTTTATTTATTTTTTAAATATGTACATTTTTTTGTCTTAATGACATTAAAGAAAGTTAGGTCAACTGGTAAAGTGAGGAGCTCTTAATCCAAGAGTCTAAGGTTCAATTATTGATGTCATCAAATAAGAACCTTATTTTTTACCTTTTTTGACGAAAGGAGAAGTGAACCATATAATTTGCTAGTCAAATATAATGTTATATTTGATTAATTTTTAAGCTTAAAATACCGATAAACCCTTAATACTGGTTTTAGTTTTGGTTATGATTTTCTAGGATTGGTTCACCATGATAAACCAACCACTTGGTCTTTCCCTCCAATGATCTCTCTCAGATTAATCATCATCAACAACCACAACTTACTAAATTGTCGTAAAGGGACTTCTAGAGAGAGAGTCCGGTTTTAAGGTAGAGAGAGAAAGTAGATCTGAGATCTAAAATTTTGATTGCGGTAATTCCTTGGGAGGTGTATCCTTCCTTTCCGTATCCATACTACTCCCCCTGTGTTCCTATCAATCATCCTCACCCTGATTTGGTGGCTGTGTGATATTGTTTGTTCAGGCTTTCACGGCTTCTCTGTCAATCATCCTTACTCTATATTATCAGGATTTCATTTAATTCCTTTGAACTCATCTCATTAGTTTAGGGATTTGATCTGTAACAAAATTTGTTTCCTTCTCTTCCTTGTTTGGTCTTTCTTGTGGTTGAGTTTTTACCTTGCAGGTGCGGCGGCAGCGAGTCGGGACGATCGGGAGTCTTGGAATGGTAAGGTGGATACGAGTATGAATGGCCAAGAAACTTGAAGAAGCTAGTTGTTTGATTTGTGCGACTGTTTGTTGTTAGAAGGAAGAAGGGTTTTAAGGGCATTTCAGGTACTAGAGAAAAAAAAGTATGGGGTCGTGGAAACTGTGTTGCAATTGTCGGTGCGGCTGGCAGGTATACCGAGCCCAGGGATGTGACGACTTGTTGGGCTGGGCTTGGGTTTGAACTGTCTGAATTTTGGCCCGGGTTGGATCTATAGGTGTGTTGGGCTGGATAAGCATTTCGGGCTCGATTACTTTTTGTTTGGTTACATTGTCCTTGTTGGGCCTGGGGCCTGGGATTCGACTGCGAATTTGGGTTTTTCACTTTCTCTGCTCCTGTTGTTAAAAGTGGGTACCAAGTCTTGGCGACAGCTAGACGACAAGTGGCGAAATCTGGTTGGGGCCACATACTGTTTATACTGTTGTACTGTTATACTATTACACCGACTGCCTCGAGCACCGCTCCTTGCAATTAATGCTAGATATTTTCAGATTGCTTGTACTTCTTCTCTTCTTTTCCTTTTTATGGTGTCTTTGTTCTGCCTTTGCGATTTCAATTGGTAAAGTCTGTTCGGTTTAGAAGGAGGAGCTCTTTGTTGGGTGTTATGACTTCGCATATTGTCAACCAAGACTTTGTGGATAGTATGGAAAGGCTAACAGTGAAAAAGCCGAAAGGAGCGATTGTTGTAAAGATACGACCGGAAATCATTCGAGAAGAAGAAGACCGTTGAAAATATGCTCTCATCGGCACAATGTCCTTTGAAACCGGACGGAGTTTCTTAAAAATTGTGGCGGCACTTAAAAGTTCCTGGCCGATGGAGGCCACTAAAAACATACAGATTTTCGAAAGAATTGTCAACGGTAAAATGTATTTCCTGTTCAAATTCAGATCAGCTTATGACCAAAATTATGTATTACTGAATCAACCATGGAATCCTTATGGTCATTCTATTATTATTATGCCGTATGAAGTTAGAACACCAATCGAACCTCTGATTTTCAAGTATGTTTCCTTTTGGGTTAAATTTAACATCCTAGACCCCTTTTATGGTACCCCAGTATTCCTCTTTGAATTTGGTCAAAATCTAAGACAAGTGTTAACGACGGAACCAAATAGAGAGAACAAACGGGTGACAAAATATGGATATAGGGCTAGAATCGTCATGGATATTTACGGGGTCTTCCCACCAACGGTGTAGGCAGAAGTGGATGATGATTAGATATCTATTGATATCCAATATGAAGGGATTCCAGTAAATTTCTGTAGTAACTGTTTCAAAACGGGACACAGGACACCGACATGTACAATGAGCTCTGAAACAGAAGAAATAGGGATGAGGATTATGAGTAGTTTATTGCCTCAAACTGAGATACCACGCCAGGTCATCAGTCTTGTGCGAGCGAAATCAGAACAGGGCCTATCTAGATCCCGTCCTTATCATGGGAATGCTTCTGAGGGTCAGTACCTTGATCCTACTGAGATTACATCAGAACAAAGAAGACAAGGTAAAGGGAAGGGTATGATTACTAGGGGTACACTGTATCAACAGTTTCAGGCTACAATGAGGGGAGATACAGAGAGGTCTGAGTCCAAGGAGGATCCATCGGAAGGAACTTTGTTACGGGGTGCTGACAGATTCTCAGAGTATGCAGGTTTACCTGATTTGGATGGTTTTGGTGCTATGGAGGACCAGATGATGGGACGGGAAAGGGAGCCAGCTTCTGATACACTGGAACATCTTATTAGGGGTCACACATCAGGTCACGTAGTGCTGGAGGAGGAATGGCTTATGATCTAACTAGGGGGTATTACCTCTGCCAATGTCGGGGGGAATCTGGCAGTAGGGGACAATGTTTGGCAGTTGGGTTTAGACAGAGACGGAGGTGAGGAAGAAGGGAGAGACGGTTTGTTGACGAGGTTTGGCTGTGGAGGGATGGATTTAGCTTATAGTGGAGCGATGGCAGAGATTCCGTTGGTTGATCCTTGGATCCCGCCAACAATTTATCCAAGGGGTAATTCGGTCGGGACGATGAATTCAGCTACAAGAGATCCAGTGATTCAGGATGATCGTCAGTTTCGACAAGGTCAGAGTTCTTCTCGTGGATACCTACCGTCAACCTCTCGTGTGATACGTCGACAGGTTCGCATTGAGGATCATATTGTTGATCCGCCTTTACCATTCCAGCTTCCACCGACCGGTTCTCGTCGTCCGTCTCACTCTCAGGTGCGCACTCCTATTGTGACTTACTCACGGATTCGTCAAACTTATTTCCTCCTCGACCGTTACTCTAGGGTTCGGATGGCTATACGGAGGCCACTCGGGCCATTATGATTATTATATCATGGAATTGCCGAGGTTTGGGTCGACCTGCGGCAATTCGGCATCTGAAGGAACTGATCCGGTCCTCTAATGGGGGTATTGTATTTTTAGCAGAAACCAAACGATCGTCTGTGGAAATGTATAATTTAGTTTGTAGTCTTAATTACCCGAACTGGGTTGATGTCCCGGCCTCTGGCGTCCAGGGACGTTCTGGAGGTAGTTGTATTATGTGGAAAAGTAATATCTCGTTGGATGTAATTTTCTGTAATAAATATATCATTAATGTCCTAATCTCCTCTGAGCCTTCTGGCTCCCCATGGATGACCTCCTTTTTCTATGGAAGCCCCTATCAACGGGATAGAAATGAAAGTTGGCGCCTGGTGGAATCTACGGCGAATGCGCATTCTGGGCCTTGGCTGATTTTGGGAGACTTCAATACTATTTTTGACAGCTCGGACAAAGTGGGGGGTAAACCGTTCTGTGCTGCGACAAGTGCCTTTGCCAAAGAGGTTACTCAACAAGCCGGTCTTATGGATCTTGGGTTCTCGGGACACCCCTTTACTTGGAACAATAAAAGACGAGGCAAAGCCAACATTAAAGAGCGACTAGATCGGAGCATGACTAATTCTGATTGGATGTTTATTTTTCCAACAGCGAAGGTTTTCCATTTACCTGCCTTAGGCTCGGATCACTCCCCTCTTTGCCTTGATACTTATCCCAAACTTAATTCATTAGGTAAATATTTTCGTTTTCAATCTATGTGGATTCGGGAACCGCAATTCCCTCATTTGATTAAGGACCTATGGCAGATGACGGGTTCTGGTTCCCCTGCCCAACTCGTAAAAGAAAAACTTTTGTTTACAAAAGCAGGCCTTAGATCATGGAACAAAAAGATTTTTGGTCATGTCCCTAGTAAGATTTTTGCGTTAAAAGAACAAATTTCTTTTATTCAGACCCTCCTCTTTTCTAATGCAAATGCATGGCGGGAACAGAAATTGTTGGGGAACTTGACGAGATCCAGTTAAGAGAAGAGATGTTCTGGCGACAAAAGTCTCGTGTTAATTGGTTAGCCGAGGGCGACCGTAACACAAAATTCTTTCATATGCAAACTCTCTCTCAGCGAAAAAAAAAACTCCATCGACTGGCTTAAGGATGAATCTGGGGTGTGGACTGGTAATTCCTCTGAGATTGGGCAGATTTTTCTCCGCGACATAGCACGTAATTTTCAAACCTCCAATCCTATTGATGTTCCGGAGTTCATCCAAAACTTTGGACCGTGTATCACGGAAGCGGATAATCACAAACTGATTCGTATGATTACCTCGGAGGAAATCAAAGCTGTTTTGGATAGTATTGGCCCGCATAAAGCTCCGGGTCCGGATGGTTTCCCTGCTCTGTTCTTTCAGAACTCTTGGGATGTTGTAGGCCCGGATATATGCCGTCTTGTTTCTACTTTCTTTGATTCGGGGTTTATGCCTTCTCATATTAATATTACCCATGTAGTTATGATTCCTAAGAATGGGTCTAAGGCTTACCCCCGCGACTTTAGGCCTACCCTGCAATGTTATTTATAAAATTCTCTCAAAAATTCTCTCCTCCCGGCTCAAACCTCTTTTGGATAGGTTCATCTCTCCCTTTAAAAGTGCATTTGTCAGTAGTCGTCAAATCTCGGATAATGTTCTGGTCGCCCATGAATTTATTCATACTATCAAACGTAAGAAAGGCAGAACTGGCATGATGGGAGTCAAGTTAGACATGTCCAAAGCTTACGATCGGATAGAATGGGGTACTATGATAAGTACCTTAGAGACCCTGGGGTTTAGCCCAATCTGGTGCCAATGGATTCATCAATGTATCTTTACGGTTAGGTACTCTGTTCTCCTCAATGGCTCGGCCCATGGGCTCCTGACTCCTACCAGGGGTCTCCGTCACGGTGATCCGCTTTCTCCCTTTTTATTTATTATCTTGATGGACGGGCTGTCTCGAGCATTGGGGGATAAGGAATCGGCAAATCTATTACACGGTATTAAAGCTTCCAGACGAGCCCCTCAGGTATCCCATCTTTTGTTCGCGGATGACTGCCCCTTGTTCTGTCGTGCTGATATTACTGAAGCGCTTGAACTGAAGAAAGTCATTGATTCATTCTGCGGAGCGACGGGGCAGGAGCTTAACCTGGCTAAATCGGGCATGTTTTTTAGTAAGAATCTCCCTCACCGACATTGTCGTATTATCAGCCGTCTCTTGAAAATCGGTATCATGCCTACCGAGGAACGATATCTGGGTACTGATCTTTTCTTCCATCGGTCCAAAGCCCAAACATTCTAACGTATTGAAGAATGCATTTCCACTCGTCTACAATCGTGGCGAGAAAAACTCCTCTCGCAGGCAGGAAGAACGATTCTTATACAATCGGTTACTTCGGCTATTCCCTCGTATCAGATGTTTTGTTTCGCCCTTCCTCAATCAACCTGTAAAAACATCAATCGCCTTCAACGGGATTTCTGGTGGGGTAAAGGGAAAGATGCTCGGAAACCGTTTTACCTAAAAAAATGGAAGTCTGTCGCCCGAAACGAGAGGGAGGGCTGGGTATTCGAGAGGCGGGGGCAACTAATAAAGCACACATTTCCAAACTAGTATGGCGTTTACACCATGAGCCAAACGAATTGTGGGGCCGCGTCTTGAAAGCCAAATATTTTCCAAATTGCGATGTACTGCAGGCTCCTAAGAAGGCGGACTCTTCTTGGACTTGGCGTAGTGTCCAATCTTCGATAACAACTATTACTTCCCATTCTATTTGGCATATTCGTACAGGTCATCGTGTTCGATTCTGGACGGACCCGTGGATCCCGCCTGATGGGGAAAAGAAACCCATCCCCCGATCAGAAGTTAGGATGGCGGATTGTCCTTTGTGGGTCAGCCACTTTATTGATCCGATCCGGAGAACGTGGAAGTGCAACAAACTCTTTATTTGGTGTGATGATGCCTCAGCTGTTCTTATTTCTCATATTTACATTCCCCGCGAAGGAAATTTGGATGAACTGAAATGGACCCCATCAAAAGATGGGAAGTTCTCTATAAAATCGACTTATCGTGCTCTCATGTCTGGTTCACAAATGGAGCCGGTTCTGGGAACACCCTCTTTTCTCCTTCGATTCTGGAAGAATAAGGCTTCACCTCGGGCTCAAATGTTTGCGTGAAAATGTTTTCGAGATATGATCCCCTGTCGAGCAAATATTGCGGTCAGATTATCATTAACTGATTCTTCTTGTCCTCTATGCCATGCACCCCTGGAGACTCTCCACCATTTCCTCCTGGAATGCGCGTTTACTCGTGTAGTCTGGTTTGGTACATCCCTTGGTGAATTGCTTCATCAGGCTGAACATATGACTACTCATGAATGGATCAAGATGTGGCTTTCGCCACCGACGGACTGGCCGATTGAACGCAAAATCTAAACCGCGGTCACCTTTTCTCTTTACCGGTTGTCTTGGAAAGCGCAATGTGCTTGGACCTTTCAAAAAACTCTACCGGATCTCTTTGACAATTAATAAAATTATTGTCATTGAACCGGTTTTTCATAATGAACGGATATCTATCAAGGTTCCTTGAGGAAGTCCGGCTTCTGGCTGGGGAAAAATTAATGTTGATGCCTCTTTCTGTAAAAATAAATGTTGTAATTCTATTGGCCTTGTTATCCGTGACACCAACAATGTGTTTGGTACAGCCCGGGTTTCTTCTCACAGATTTGCCTCTGCGGAAGAGGGCGAAGCGGTAGCAGTTCTAGCTGGAATTATATGGGCAAGACAACGGGGAAATATGAAGACTATCATCGAGACGATGCTGAGGCCATCTCCTCATTTTGCAAAACGGGAGGAGCAAATATATCTTGGACTACAAAGGCTATTATGCAAGATTGTCTTGCTCTTTTGAACTCTTCTTCTTTAGATATTCGTATTTGTTGTGCGCCTCGTAACACTAATTTTGTTGCACATATTATTGCTAGCCGGTCTTTTGGGAGATTCGGCTAGCTGGACCTGGTATGATTCTCCCCCCGGAATGGTTGGATCCATATCTAGAGGAAGATGGTACTACTTTTGTTACTCAATTTGCTTATGAGAGGAGAGCGCAATCTATACTCAAGTAAAAGATAAGGTTAGGTTCGGTTCGGAAAATTAAGACCCGAACCAGCTGAGTCGGATCAGGTTTAAACCTCAACCCGTGAACAGCCCTGATTACTTGCATGTAAAACTTAAAATTAATGACGGAAGAATAGGTAAAATTTACCCTCCGAGTCCCATTGAGATAGCTCCAGCAGCCACTTCAGCTAGGCCCGCCGTGAGAATAATCGACGACGCCACTTTCGCCCCAGAAAGTCCCGCGGCAAGCGCAAAGGGGACCGTTAGACCATCCGACACGCCGATAATTACGTCCCGTACGACCTCTTTCGACTTAAAATGACGCTCCGAGTCCGTCCCCGTCCGGTTGTTTAATAGCTTCTTCGATGCTTCTGTGCTCCCCACATCTCCTTTACCCATCTCTAATAACAACACTCAATTCAGATTTTTGTGCAAGCATCTCTAATTTTATACTGATTGCGACACTGCCTTTACCGTTGGATATTCCTCGAGATACGAGTGACCAGTGGAGTACTTGACACGTGGAAGGTGAGAAACTGGGTTAACTCGGTAGGTGTGTGTTGGACACACGAAAGTGACCACGTGGTGTAGGGGAAGAGAACAACAACCGTGAGTGAGATTTACACGTGGCGGATTTTGGCTCGGTGTGCATGGTGACTGGTGAGGGAGAGATAAAAGTACAAAAATGAAACTCTCGTTTTGTCGACACTAGTAGCAATAAGCCCGTGCTAGCACGGGCAAAATTTATTTATGAAGAACGTGATTTGATTCTTCTCTATTCTATTCAGGAATGGGATATATATATATATATAGTATAACCAAAATATTTTATCTTTTGTCAATCAATTCGAGAATTTATTAGTTTAATTCCATTTGAGTATAACTACAAAACCAAAATACATAAAGAATGAAAGAAGAAAAATATATTTTCAGTGGTGATTTATGGGATACGAAAGGCAAAACCTTCGATGTAAGTCATTACAAAAGAGACCAACACATCCGTTTTCTTACTAAAGTGTAATAAGACATCCACTATTGAAATCATTGCTCCACAATTTACATGAACCTATATACACCAAGAGAAATCATTTAATGCCAAATAACTATGACCACTATATCTAACCAAAAATTAGTTCTATTCAAGCGAAGGATACACCATTCTGAAAAATAACGTCTACATGGCATTCATGATTGAATGGGACTACACATACATAAGGAATTTGTAGGACATATAGCTTACCAAAAATCTCATGGTGTATGAAAACATATGCAAAAAGATGCATCCAAGGAAAATTTATATTCTAAAAAAGATCCCCATAAAACATATTCAACTTGAGACTAAACACCCATAAAAGCATAGATCTTGGTGGATTCGAACCACCATCTCTTGAAAATAATTGACATATTCCCAAGTGCTCTTCCGTATGAGCTAAAGATCTAAATATAAACACATAAACAACAGAGATAAATTTTATTCACAAACGTTTATTTAATACGACCATATAGTGGGCAAAACTGATCAAATATAAGCCTTGGTGAATCTTTAAATTGAAGGTAATTATAAGGAATAGATGGACACTTAGAACCGATTTAAAGAAAAAAATTGAGGAGACGGCTGTAGCGTTAGGAGAAACTCTTTGAACAATTTCATAATAGATGTGGTGCTGCAACATGTCATCTCCAAATGTCTTAAGCTCGCTGCAAAAGGAAGTTCCATTCTATTCAAAATCTAAGCAAGGAAATATATTCCGAAGTAACTTCGTACCATTCTCCATAAAGATAGTATTTGGTTAATTAATAAGCCTAAAGACTAAAGCTCGTAATTCAGATCTTCATTTTTCCTTGCAACCTTGCCATTTCTCTGGTAGTTTAGCCCATAGCTCTTTAGAAAGATTGCAAACCATGAGGTGGGTAGTACTCTCATTAAGGGTCAAAGGCCTATCAGTTTGGTCAAACAACCAAACCTTGAGTTTGACATTTTCTGCAGACTCTACTGAAAATTCATCAAGTTGTGCAAGTCTACCATAAGTTTGTAATGTTCTTACAAATGCGGTCCCAAAGTTCCTTCCCATTTAATTCTTCCAAATTCGTCAAGTTGTCCAAGTCTACCATAAGTTAAAAATTAAGTAATTTAAATTAAATATTTGACTGATAAATACTCATGTACAGTCTTTTTTACACTTTGCAGTACCTCGAGACAACAGAGGCCCACCACCTGTTACGAACCATAACATAAAATAACATTTAATTCATTAAGACATGAAATCCGCATTGTAAAGCAATATAGCCTAGGAAAAAACATGTGCGATTATACAAAAATTCAAACATCCAATTAAAATTACGCATTGGCAAGTCACTTAATGCCTTACCCATCTTTTATGGAATATTCTTCTACTTTACTCTATACTTTTCATACATTTTCATCATAATGAAGTCGACACATGATTGCTTTAACCACAATGTCAAGAACATAAGGACATCATGGAATAAAAAGAAACGTATTCTAAAGCACAATCATGCATTTTATTTTATAACTCAAATGACCTTGCAAATCTTGAGAGTTTGACCAGGATAAATCTCACCCTTATACAATTATACTTACCACTCTCACCTATCTAAGCCCTTCTATCTAAAGCCAATCAATTATGACCTGATACTAACAAATCATCCTATTGGTTGAACAATAACCCCAAAAATTAATTAGTCCAACGCAATCCCTCAACTTTATTCACACT
Source organism: Kingdonia uniflora (assembly GCA_014058105.1). NCBI lineage: Eukaryota > Viridiplantae > Streptophyta > Magnoliopsida > Ranunculales > Circaeasteraceae > Kingdonia > Kingdonia uniflora. The sequence continues at coordinate 2,009,692 of JACGCM010002114.1, forward strand.
TAAATTGCATGAAGGACTTCTTCCATAGTAATGTTGGAATCTTGGAATTTGATTTTATGAGAAAATGTGAGGTTTGATTGATTCTTTGGACCACAAAGATGCTGAAAGGAAAAAATCATCAAAACCTTCCCAAGAAAGTAAAGAATCTCTGAGGAAAGTAACACATTCCTTCAAAAGAGTTTCAAATCGAATTCTAAATCTTATTGTGTTTGTTGGGTGATGGTCTATACATACCTATTCTCAAATATATATTTAGATACAAAATAAACCCTTCTTTAATAATCTTTAATAAAATCTACTACATAAAGAAAGTTCTTCAAAATATGAGAAAAGAAAAAAAAATGAAAACGGATTTCTTTTATGATAATTTCAAAAATGACACCTAACCATACCCCTACGGGATACTGATAATGAGTCATCCCTTAAAAGAAGCCACTAATTGTTATAAGTTCAATATTAAGTTTTGTATGCAATTTATGATGTGTGAAGCATAGAAAAAGAATATTTATATGAAAACGGGAACAAAAAAGAAGTATGAAGGTCATCTTACTTGCTGGGTTTCTAGATCTGGGTAGAAAAATAAAATACAAACATACAAACTATATTTAACTTACATTTGTGTTGTGTATGAGAAATTCCTACTACCATCGTCCAAATGGGTTACTTAAGTCCAAGAATGTCGTCTATGTTCATAGAGAAACCCATGAACTGTTCCAATCTGCATTGGGTATTAATGGTTGGAGTAGGAACAAATTTCAAATCGAATCGCTCAAATATCGGGTGAATAATGATAACAAACATAGCAAATCATTGTTTACGTATTACTTATCAGATTAGGAGGTGATTATAAGGGAATGAGAAAAGAAGATGATAGCATACATGCAAACCAATATGGAGAATAGAAAATCCATGAACTTTTCCAGTCTTCATTTGGTATAAATGGTTAAAGTAGGAATGAAGTAGTTTTTTTTTTTTTGTAATAATACTGTTTTGGTTGCATGGCAGCATTATTTGCTCCCCCTGTTTTTCCCTAAATAATTATATGATATATTTCTGTGTATTGAATATTTGTTTATTAAGTATTTTATTGAATATATATTTTACATAGAAATGATTTTCATTGGGACTTAAAGTGTCACTAAAGAAGAATCCATCGGCCACGTGGCATGAACACACATTTCCATTTTAAATAAATAAAATAAACACAACTAACATTGTTGTAGGAATAAATCATTACACACCACAATTAACAAAGTCTACAGAGATTAATAATACATATTTTGATATTTGTTACTCCAACGAACGTTAACGGTGAAATTTGCAATGTAATTATGAGAATACTTTAGTACAGTATCATTATAAACACATAGGTAAATGCAAATATTCGTGTCGACTTCAATTTTAGTATTTTGATAATCATCCAACCTATACAAGATTTTGAGTAAGCATATAATGTTGAAATAACAATCAAATAACAGACCTCGCATCGATGTATAATTTAATGTGCATCCATATTCCTTATTGTGGTGGCATGTCCTCTACCCCTTCAACGACTTTACTAATACATGGCAGTAAAAAAGTTACAATTTCCTCTTCAAAACCTTCCAGCAATCTGAAACAACTACACCTATTGACATCAACTGAAAATAGATTTCTATAGCATCCTCGGCATGAAATCAGCCTGCCATTTGATCTCACCCAATTGAATATAATAAACAATTACAAATCCTTGAAGAAAGAAATAAACTTAATAGAGTTGATGGAAAGAGTTAGTCATTTAGAACATTTTCAAGAGATATGCAACAGCTAGTGAAAGTCGCTTGCAATATGAACTGAGCCAAGAAGTCTTATGTGTGCCTTATTCTCTTGCTTCCTTATTCAAGTAATATCCCCCGTATGTCTTTTAGAAATGATCCAGGAGGATCTAGGGAAGTTTTGATGAAAATTAATCAAAGTCGTTCGAACAAGATTTTGAGTCGTTCGAACGACTTCTGGTCTATTCGAGCAGATTTGTTTTCTGTTCTAATAGACTTTTGCATAAGGTGTTTTATTCGAATAGATTAAAGGTCTATTCGAATACACTTTTGTCTGAGGTGTTTTATTTTAATACAACTAAATTATATTCGAATACACTTTTCTCTTACGTTTTTGTTCAAACAGAGGTGCGATTCAGCCTATTTGTTTAGGCGTTTAAGGGCATAATTGTCATATTTTGTAACTAGAAACTTGTAACCCTATAAAAGGGGCAAGGCTAGGCAAGACTAGATTATGTTATATCAATCAAAATTCTGAGAGAGAGACTTAGGGCTTGAGAGTAATTCTATTGTAATTAACTTTTATTAAGCAATTGAAGTTCTTAAAGTGATTTTCCCAACCAATTGGTGTGTTCTTCGTACAATTCATCATTTTAGGGTTCTCTATTTGTATTGTGGATTAAGTGGTATCAGTTTTCCAATTACGATTCTCGAGGGCGATTATGGTTTATGGTCTCTACACGTGACTGTCTCAAGCAAATGAATGAAAAGCTAGTGAGTCCGTTGAAGATTCATCGCAAACCTAATTCGAAGAAGAAGGATAATTTAGAGATGGGCAATTCTGAAGATCGACTCACGACTTTGAAAACGATAGATTCCAACCCAACTGCTACTGTAGGGGAGTTAGTAGAACAAATGCGTCTCACGAACCTCGCGAAGGCTTCCGCTTCGGTGAAATGGTGAGGTCACTCTCAACGGCGAGGCCGCTCGAGGAAGAAAAGAGTTTTGGAGGTGGATGGAGACGAGGGTAATGCAGATATTGATACAATTCTAGAGATGCCGAATCTGTCAAGGAGCACTCGGGTTCTGGTAAGTCAATGAATCATATGTGTAATCTTCATATTGACTTTAGGATTAAAAATCTGGTATTCGATGGATCAATCGATGCCGAGAAGTTGGATAATTGGTTAGAGAGGTTAGAGACCTATTTTTCTGTTTATGAATATTCTAATGCTCAGAAAATTTGTTTCTCAACATTGAAATTTGCAAGTCGTGGTAGAAATCCTACCATAAATGCCACGATGTAGGAAGTTTGAGTTGGAAAGAATTCAAGGTTTTGGTGAGGAAGCAATTTTATCCAATTGGGTATAAACAAGAGCGATGGTACAAATGGCACAATTTGTGCCAAAAGTTTGGGCAATCCGTACAATAATTTACTACGGAGTTTCATAACCAAGCGTTGGTTTTAAATATTGATGTGGATGAGTACGAGGTTTTCATAAAATATACGGGAGGTTTTTCAGAGTCCATTAGAAGAGAATTAAATATCTTTAATGTGGAAAATATAGTGAATACTACCGTTAAAGTAATTGCTATTGAAGGCAAGTACTTGAAGAGTGACAAGAAAGGCGACAAGAGCAAGTCGGGGTACAAGTCTGGTTGGAGGAATGAGAATAAAGGGGAGTCCAAAGGAGGGGGGTCTTCATCCAAGGGGAATTCCTGTAGTCATTGTAAGGCTAATGGGCACATTTCATATAAGTGTTGGAAATTTCACCCAGAGTATAGGGCGAAGGAGGGGAGGAACAAGAAAGAGAAACGTGCACTAGCCGCAACGATTATAGATCTTCTGGATTTAGATAAGTCAAATCCTAATCTTACTCTAATGTTCAAGTAACCTATAGTTATCGACGAGGCAAGTCGAGAAGAACTTTTTTATGTCAACATTCAAGTGAAGTAGAGCTTAGTTGAGGCCATCATTGATCCTGGTAGTCAGAAGAATTTAATTTTTGAGGCAGGGTAAAGAAGATGGGTTTGGCTACTGTCGCTCATCCAAAGTCGTATGGTTTGGGCTGGATTCAGAAAGACGTAGAGTTGAAGACCACTAAGAAGTGTACGTTCAAGTTTACGATTACTGAGAAGTTTATTGGCGAAGTGACATGTGAGGTGGTTCCATTGGACGTGTGTCAAGTCATATTGGGTAGCCCTTATCTTTGGGACCGAGATGCAATCCTTTACCGTAGAGCTCGCAAGTATCATCTTGTGAAGGAGGGGACGGAGTTTCATATCAATACGTGCAAGGAACATATCACTACCAGTAATTTAGTAATGGTGACTCAAGCAAAGAGGTTGGTTAATGCGAGTAGCAAATTTTTATTATTGTTGGTGCGACCGGTTCAAGAGGGTCCGTCGGCTAAGGTGTTATCTACTTTGGCAATGTTTCCTAAGCAACAAACTGATATGGGGAAGTTACAAGAGGAGTATCAAGACTTGCTTCAGGGCATAAAAGGAATGCCACATAAGAGGGATGTGGAGCATGATATCACCTTGGTGAATAGCGAGCCACTACCCAATATTGGGTTATATCGGACTTCTGTCACAGAGTCTGATAAGATCGAGAAACAGGTACAGAAACTCTTAGAGCAAGGAGTTATTAATCCAAGTTGCTCACCTTGTGGTTCACCAGTGTTATTAGAGCCGAAGAATGAGGGGTCTTGGAGAATGTGTGTGGATTATCGGGCGCTGAACAAGATTACTGTGAAGAATCGATATCCGCTCCCACAGATTGACGAGCTTTTGGATGAGTTGCAGACGGCTCGGTTTTTTACCAAGTTGGATCTTAAGTCGGATTACCATTAAGTTAGAATCCGGGAAGAAGATACTTGGAAGACATCGTTCAAGACCAAACAAGGACTGTTTGAGTGGTTGGTGATGCCCTTTGAATTATGCAATGCTCCGGCGATGTTTATGTGGTTAATGAATGAGGTACTTCACGTTTTTATTGATAATTTTCTGATTGTGTATTTGGATGACATTTTAATATATAGTCGAACATGGGATGAGCACCTTGGGAATTTACGCAAAGTGTTTGGCGTTTTGCGATCACAATAGCTTTTTCTAAATGGGAAGAAGTACGAGTTTGGGAAGAAGGAGCTAGTTTACTTGGGATTTATTGTTGGTGGCGGCGAGCTTAAGGCCAATCCAGATAAGGTCTCGATCATTACTAATTGGCCTAGACCCCGTACAGTGACGGAAGTGAGGAGTTGTATGGGTTCTTGTCAGTACTTACAGAAGTTTATTCAGCATTATTCACAAATAGCCACACTGTTACATTCTTTGACAAAGACCGGAGTACAATTTGTGTGGGAAGCGTACCATGAGAAGACTTTTCTTTTACTAAAGTGCAAGAATACGGATGTACCAGTATTAGCGTTGCCCAATTTGCAGTGGCCTTTTGAGGTCGAGACATATGCGTCTGACTATGTATTGGGGGCTATTCTTTTGCAGGATGGGAAGCCGGTTGTTTACCATTCTGAGATGTTTACAGGAGCAGTACGCAACTATCCTACCTACGATAAGGAATTTTACGCATTATATCAATCAGTAAAACATTGGCAGAGTTACTTAGTGGGGAAGGAGGTTGTGGTGCATTCCGATCGCAAACTATTATAGTTTTTATCTATGTAGTCCAAGCTACAGCAAGCTCGCCATATGAAGTGGATGTTGTACCTTCAGCAGTTTACCTTATTGATCAAGTATAAGAAAGGAGTAGACAACAAAATGGCTGACATGTTATCTCGACCCCCATTATCGACTATTTCTGCTTTATTGGTAGTTATGCAGATACAACCTATTATTTCTTTTGAGTACGTTACAGGTATGGCGACGACAAGAACTCAGTGTGATTCACGAGAAATTGGTACAAGGTAAGACATGCGAGTATATTTTGAAGGATGGTTTGATTTACAGGGGCAGTCTACGATGTATTCTTGAGGGTGGAGACCATTTGTATTAGATTTGAGAGGCATATTGTTCCCGGGTGGCAGATCATTTAGGGGTTGAGAAGACTCTTTTGAATTTGCGGCGTTATGTCCATTGGCCGAAGATGCAGGTGGATGTTGCTCGTGTGGTTCGTGGTTACGTGTTATACAACACATCGAAGCCTTCCAATCGAAAGATAGGACTGTACTCACCATTGCCAGTTCCTAGTCGACCTTGGGAGAGCATTTCTATAGATTTTATGGGTGGTTTGCCCATGACCAAGTGTAAGAATGACTATTTGTTTGTGGTGGTGGATCGATTCAGCAAGATGATTGCGCTTATTCCATACCAGAAGGCGGTCACCGGGGAAGGAGCAGCACGATTGTTTTTCAGAGACGTCTGGAGGTATTTCAGGCTCTCTTCTTCTATTATTTCTTATAGGGATAGCTGCTTTTTGGGGCATTTTTAGAGATCGTTATGGGGGATGATGGATACTAAGCTGAAGAGAAGTACCGTTTTTCATCCACAGACTAACGGACAAATATAGGTAGTTAATCGCACTTTGGTACATTTACTACGGGGATTTCATTCTAACCATCCTAAGACTTGGGATGAGAGATTACCATATCTTCAGTTTGCGTTTTACCGGTGATTCATGGTTCTACTTGCCTCAAAGCCCTTTAAATTTGGCTTTTAGTCTTGGCGACAAGATGGTGTCAAAGAATGAGAAAGAGCAAAAGGTTAAAGCTCAGCGTTTTATTGAGAAGATAAGCAAGATTCATAAGGCCGTTGAAGCACAATTAAAGAAAACTCAAGCAAAGTATAAGGCTCGCCACGATAAGCATCGGGTTGAGTGTACTTTTCAAGAGGGTGACATAGTTTGGTTGCATTTGGGTAAGGAACGGCTTAAGGGGGAAGGTAAGAAGCTCAAACCTATCCGTTATGGTCCATTTTTGATACTCAAGAAGATTGGTGACAATGCTTTCCAATTGGATTTGCCACCTTTCATGTAGATGTATTCGGTGATTAATGTCGAGCATTTGAAGTTGTTTGAGCTCTCTTTTAGATGAAGACTCGACAATCGACACTCGCCTATCTTTAGTTGATGACTTATGGATGGAAAGAGAAGATTTATTGTAGGAGGATGGTATTCTAGAGAAAAAAGTTCATACTACAAGACGGGGTGGTATTGAGTCATTCCGAGTTGGGAAGAAGGGTCAGCTACCTAGTAATTCAAAGTGGTACAGCAGGGAAATGGGCATCGCCTCATTCCCACATCTCCAATTCTAGCTTGAGCAGGAGCTCAAGGCTCCTACATGGGGGAGCCATGATCCAGGAGGATCAAGGAAAGTTTTGATAAAAATTAACCAAAGTCGTTCGAACGAGATTTGGAGTCATTCGAATGACTTCTGGTCTATTCGAGCAGATTTGTTTTCTATTCGAATAGAATTTTGTCTGAGATGTTTTATTCGAATAGATTAAAGGTCTATTCGAACATATTTGTTTTCTGCTCGAATAGACTTTTGTCTGAGGTGTTTAATTCGAATAGATTAAAGGTCTATTTGAATACACTTTTGTCTTAGGTGTTTTATTCGAATACAACTAAAATCAATTCGAATACACTTTTCTGTTATGTTTATGCTCGAACAAAAACTTGTTCTGTTCGAACAGAGGTACGATTTAGCCTATTTCTTTAGGCATTTAAGGACATAATTGTCCTATTTTGTAACTAGGAACTTGTAACCCTATAAAAGGGGCAAGGCTAGGCAAGATTAGATTATGTTAGATTAATTAAAGTTTTGAGAGAGAAAATTAGGGCTTGAGAGTAATTCCATTGTAATTAATTTGTATTAAGCAATTAAAGCTCTTAAAGGGATTTTCCCAACCAATTGGTGTGTTCTTCATGCAATTCTTCATTTTAGGGTTTCTCTATTCATATTGTGGATTAAGAAAATACTCTTCCTCCTTGTTTTAACCTGACAAGTATAGAGAATTTTTTTTGAAGAATTGATAAACTTAACTGAATATTTAAATAATCTAAGCTTAAATTGAACTATACACAAAATGAATCTGAAGATCAAACCCCATCATAAAATTGCTTGAAAGATACATGAGCTTTGTAGAGTGGGCATAGGAAAAAACTCCACTACATCATTATATGTATGCTCAGCTCATGCATTTATTGTCCCTGGGGATATATTTTTTACCATTTCTTGTTAGGGAGAGGATTTAGGGACACTCAAGTCTCAAGCACTCAAAATTTGGCGATTTCCTATAAGGAAAATGAGGTAGGAAAATGTCAGGTCCTACCTACCCCACTCTCTCTAGCTGGCAGACATTTTCTCTCTCTTTTCAAACCATCCGTCACTCACATTTAATGTTGTGTCCCCCTCACTCTCTCTCTCTCTCTCTCCCACTCTCCCACTCTCTTTCCAAATAAGCCAAACAACCATTTTCCTCCAAACATCTCTCTCACTCACTCTGACTCTCTCACTCTCACGAACAGTTTCACTCACTCACTATGTCTCTCACACTCTCGCAAACAGTTTGAGTTTCTCTCTAACTCTCTCTTTCTCTCTCTCTCTCTCACTGTCTCATTATCAGAGACTGTCCCTTTCTTTGTTATTCCATTTGGGGGTTCAGAGAAAGAATTGAATACAAAGACATTGTCCATTCCTTTTGGAGAAGAGCTTAGGGATTGATAGTGAAGGTTGTTGTCTACATCAAGGTAAATCCCATTATCATTCGAAATTGTTGTCTATTTCCTTGTCTCCCCCTTTGTGTAATGTAATTTAGTATTGAAACTGCTTAATTTTGTCGAATTCGACAATATTTGACCTAAATAACTCAAATTACATTACAAAATTGTCAAATTTGACAATATTAAAGTGAAATTGAGTTATTAACATCTAGGATTATCGAATTCGACAATTTAGCAGTGTAATTGTTGTTATGGTTACATAATATTGTCAAATTCAATAATTATGGAATTCCCCTAGTTCATCTCCCTTTTATTTTATCCATGTTTAGAAGTCTAAATTGTCGAATTCGACAATAGTATAGTTGACTTGGAGTTATTGAAATGAAGTATTATCGAATTCGACAATTTACCAAGTGCAATTGGACTTATGTTTACATAATATTGTCGAACTCGATAATTACCAAGTACAATTATACTGATCATTTGAGTAATTAATTGTATACATGTACACAATGAATGAGAAAGGGTCTCCAACCGCTTCTAATAGAAGAAAAAGAGAGTTGGCCAGAGAAGGAGATCTATTTACATATAAGAGAAAGAGAAAGACTATTGACCCAAGCTCGTCTAGCTTCAAAACTGCAAAATCAAAACTTTCTTTCATCTTCGAGGCCCTTTCGAATAAGTTTGATGCACGAAGGGATAGGTGGTTATGGTGTAAGGCATGTCATAAGTTATCTTCTTCTAACTGACTTTCATCATACGACCTTGAAAACTTGTTTGCACCAATCGTCTACCTTGTCATAATGAAAGCCTATGGTATTTTAAGAATGTCGTATTTCGAGAAAACCTTTAAGAGGTGACAACATGGGAGTCCAACATACTCAAACAACTTGTATCTACAATTACCAGTTAGCTTCTCTAAGTCTATTTCTAGCTCAAATGACTTGGTACGACCACTGTGGGACTTCACCGTAAGTTGTTGAACGTTGTCTTCTATATGTCTTTATATTGCAACAAAGCGAACAACCTGGTCAAACTGATCCTGAAATTTGTGGAACATTATTCTGGTGTAAATCTTTGCAGTATCTTTCAGTAGAGCTTGATGAGGACCAACTTGACAATATCTGTATTCTGATACAAAGTCTTCTGCACTTTCTCACTCATATACCTCTAAAAGGACAGCCTCGTACTTGGTCACAAAACTATACAACCCAATTGTTATTGGCAACCAACCATTAAAGAAGTTGTTTGTGGACTCACTCCGTCCTGTACTGCTCATCCCTGCAAAGAAGGTTGACTTATTCCATAACGGTATCCAACTTTGTCTAATATTGAAGATTCCTTGCATCCAAACGTTATCATCCAATTTATGTTTTCTCATTAGGTTCATCCACTTGGTTTCAAACTCTACAGCCTCATATGTGTTGTGCATTATCGAATTGATATCTTCTTTGAATGTAGATGGTTCCCGATAAGCATGGCCGATTTTCTCAGGAAATTTGTTTGTGATGTGCCACAGAAAAAATCGATGTCTGGTATTGGGGAAGACCTGGAAATAAACCAGAACTTAGAATGAAAGTGTCTCTGAATATTATATGATATTATCGAATTTGACAATTTAGTAGTGTAATTGGATTGGAGTTATGCTAGCAAATAATGTCGAATTCGACAATTTAACAACCGTAACTGGAGTAACAAGTGTTTGACAATATTGGTAATGTAAAATCGACAATATACTCCAGTTAACAACTGTAACTGGAGTAACAAGTGTCGAAGTACTTCTTTACCTTGGGAATAGCCGCGGCCATAGCTATATCTTGATCGGTGATAATTGAAATAGGTTGTTTGAAGTTCGTTGCCTTTGGCCAAGTATGGAACAACCATACAAATGTGTTTTCTTGCTCATTTCTTAGCAGAGCACATCTGTATTGAATTGTTTGGTAGTGGTTGTGATCTCTGTAAACGGAGCAAAGGGCATCTTGTACACATTCGTCCGGTACGTAGTATCGAAGGTGACAATATCTCCAAATGCCTCATATGCGCACCTTGAACGTCCATCGATCCAAAAAAAATTCAATGTTCAGTCTTCCTCATCTAATTCTATGTCAAAATAAAACTTCGGATCTGCAGTTTATTTCTTTCTAAACCACTTCAACGCAGTTTGTGCATCTCCTCTGACTAGTCGTTCCTTATTTTTTTGGCGTTGTGGTTGTAATAACCCCATTTGCTAAAGGTTCTATCTGGGAATAATTTCGGGACCTTGCTGACCGGAATATTGTGAAGCTCAAATGCCGTTGTAAGGTTTTTTGCTGCTTTAGGAAAGAATCTGTTAACCTTCATCCGATGCTGATTCTGTGGAGATACGAGTTTATGGTTATGGATATCCGTAAAACTTGTGACAACATATTTGCCTATTTTGGTATTCTAATTTATGTTCATCGTTGCTTTACACCCACACTTATCAGATGATATTCTGTTGCCAGCTACGTCGCTACTCTCTAGATTCCCAAAGTTTTTCTTTGAAAAGCCATTGCTCATACAATAAAAGTGGGCTCTGCCTATATCATCCAATCTCGAACGCTTAATAGAATTGTGTATCTTGGTAGAAAAACCCTGCCCTCTTCCATATCTTTCGTACTACAAACGTGCATCCTCTACAGTATCAAAATGTTGACCCTCGTATGGGGATTCTGCCGAAAATGGGTCTACAATACATTCATTTTTACACCTTTCTGGGGACTCTTCACGAATAACTTTCGACCAATTTTCATCGAAGGAGTCTTCCATTGTCGATCTAACTGACAAGTTCACACATAAAAGAAACGATTGTGAGTTGTAAGTAATTGAACAAAATATCACAAACCAAACACAATTCAAGTCCAACGCATGTTTATTTCATAATTCTTCATTACATCACATGCTACAAAAGGCAAAATACAAAATGTAAACAATCACACAAAAAAACTCGTTGTACCACACAAAATTTCTTTGTGATTTGGCGAATACTACAGCTACTTCATTACATGTACCTGCCAACAACATTACAACTAGAATACCTAAACAGCAAATCCTCAACCGCCACCGCCAGAACCGGAGCCTTCCTTCCTAACCAGTTTCGTGGCCCGGGCCACAAGAGTTGCTCTCCGCGCGATTGGATGCAGGATGACCGACTGCAACTGACAATGCAAATGGAAATCCTCCCTCCACAATGTCGCCTCAGCCTCGCCCATTCTTTTGTAGCTCCCCTCACGCGGTGGCAATGGTGGACTATTCAGATTAACCTAGCCAAAATAGCGCTGTACCAGTTCATCATACAAATACTTAATACGCCGAGAAGCAGCCTCCTGACGACTCTGAGACCTCATCTTCACCATCGCCGCTCACTCTGCACAGTAATATTGTTGAGTTCGACAATTTAATTACTGTGCCTCAAACATTCATATGTAATATTGTTGAGTTCGACAATTCAGTTAGTGCATCTCCAACAGTCATATATAATATTATCAAATTCCATAATTATAGTAGTATATGTGAGGATCGCACTACTGATATGCAAATAAAATTCGACAATTATTCTTAGTTCAGTGTTATGCAAATAAAATTATCGATTTACGCATTACTCTCATGGGACCCACCTGCAGGTAATCAATCAAAGACAAATTGCACAGGAGATTACATTCTTCTAACAAATTTCACAGGGATTAAGTGGGAGGAATACCATTCTTCTAACAATTTCACAACATCCAAGTGTACTACTACCGAGTAAGGGTCATAAAGTACTTGTCGAGTAAGTGTAATATTAGCAAGGGTGCCGGAGTTCTTTGGAGAGATCAATTTCACCTTTAATGGCAGAATCGCTTCCCTTTCAAGACTGAAATTTTACCTCTAATGACAGAAATTGCAAGCAAGAGTGTGTGATATGAGATAGAGAGTGTGTGTATGTGTGTGTGTGTGATATGAGAGAGAGAGAGAGTGAGACTTGAGTGATATGAGTGATGGGTTGTTCAAATTTAAAATTTCTGAGAGTGAGAGAGGAAAATTTGAAAATTTTAAGAGTGAGATAGGGAAATGTCTGCCAGCTAGAGAAAGTGGGACAGGTAGGACCCGACATTTTTTCACCTCATTTCCCTTATAGAAAATCACCAAATTTTGAGAGCCACTCATCTCTATTAGATGAGTGGTTGTGGTTGAGTGAGACTTGAGTGTCTATAAATCCTCCCTTCTTGTTATGTTGGAGATCTCCTATTTATAGGGCAGTCATAAATAGTTTGACATCTCCAAAGCAATTCTTGCATTTGTGCCGCAACCCACCATCACCTCCACCCTGGAGCGTTCACCCTTCTTTAGTTGAAGTAACAGCCACTCCGTACATCAACGTTTTTCCATTATCAATAGTCCAAAATGAAAGATACAAAAAGACCTATAATGGTATTTGTACAAACAAAAGAGCAAGACTCTTACTGCTTTGCAAGAGTGCTAAATAAAAAAACAATTTTATCTGCAAAATCAACGAAAAGAAACATCCATTAAAAATGTATATCAAATATTCATCTTTACAATGCATTTAACTTGGGATTAAAGACACATAACAATACTGTATTGACCAACAATCCTTTTAGAGACCAGGGAAAAGAAACTTGGTTAAAGAAATACCACATTAAATTAAAACTTATAAACTCTCAACCCTCAAAATAATCAATGTGTTTACTGGTATCACATCTTGAAACTAAGAAAATCTTGGTGGATTCAAACCACTGTCTCTTGAAATAATCGGTATACAACCTTTAATTCCCAAGTGTTCTTCCTTTTAAGCTAAATCAATAATTAGACCATGACAGAACGCACCAATGCTGAGCCCAATAGTCCCAAATTTGGATTAATTCTCCACATTCATCTTGGAAATATGAGCCTGAAAGTTCACAAAAAGAATAGAGATTGATGTTAATAGAAGGAAGGGATGCTTAGTATTTTTGGAGAATTGAAGAGAGAGAGAGATAGAGTTGAACTCACCACTTCAAAGAATAGTTTGAAGAGAAGGACCAACCCAATCGATTGAAACCTCTCCTCAACGATCAAGTGGTAACATATTGATGAGAAAGGGTATCCAAACAATCAAAGAGACACAGAGACTTGGCGCCAAATCTATGATGACAGAAGGGTATTTCGATGTTTAGGGATGTATAGAAGCAATAAGAAGTCGAAAGGATACGTACAATTTTTGTAGATTTCTCCTGTCAAAACGTGCTTACGTGGCAAAATATTACAAAAGAAAAAAGGCTAGCGTGGCGAGATTTAATAAATCAAGAGAAGGTGACGTGGCAGCACCTCAATCTTCTGCATAAGCGTGCGGAATTATATTGTTATATAGATTATTATCTCTGTGGTGTGGAGAATGAAGATTATCAATCTACCGTATGAGCTCACTCATTTAGATGGGAAAAAAAAAACCAAAATCGAACGGAGTGAATTCCAATTTTATCAAACATTACCTCACTTTGATTTTTTTTAACAGACGCCTAAATGTTGGGCACCCATTTATTTCATTTTCTTTTTTTTGTCAATCAAGCTCCTAGGTGTTAGGCGCTTTATTTGAATTTTAAAAACAAACAAACAAACAATTGGACACCCAAACCTTAGCGCCCAATTATAAAACAAATAGACGCCCGATCGTGAGGGTAAAAAATCAAGGTTAAGCCTTGGAAAGCAAGGCTGAAGATGAAAAAGAAGTGAGTGAGGTATTGTTGGATTGTGAAAATCCCACGTGGCACCTCAAAACCAAGTGAGTAAAGTACTTTAGGGAAATGCTCATTATTAGTGTTTGAAACTGGTTTTAGTTGGCTCTGCTTATTGTTAATCACACACAAAAACAAAATTTAAATGTCAAGTTTTTGGATTTAATCTTTTGATTTAGTTGTGTAATTAGTGGCCATAATAAATCAGTGTTTTGCATCTGTTCGACCTTCCTTTTGTTTTCGGACTGTTCTTTAACTCAAATATACACAACTCAACGAAGGTGGCATATTTTAGTGTAATCAGGCAAAGACGATATACTTGGGGCCGTTTCGAATAGAAACAACAACTCTTACCAGAAAACATCCCAAGGGATTCATCGATTTCTAGCATTTCATTGTCAGACAAGCTCATTTCACTGCACAAAGTAATGGCATACCTAAACCAGTCTAATGAGGTTCAGAACAAAATTTAGATCCAGACCATAACAAGTAATAGTTTTTGAGCGAAACATATCAAAAGTTACCAGACAACTCTCATCACATAAAAACATCTTTCAAGCTATTCTGATTTCTAAAGGTTTTCAAATACATTTGAGGTTTAATTAACCATAACCTTCCCCAGACAAACCTTTGGGGTGTGGCTAATAACAATTTAATCATCCCTATACGTGCACGAGTCGATAGGTGAATCATTGGGACTTGATTCCTCATGGCTCATGCCAATGTCGTAACTTTTTCCTGTATTGTTCTCAGAAGTCAAACTACTTTCAATTAGTCGCGCTTGAGAGCTTTAGTCACCATTGCTCTCGTAGCTACTATTGTGAGGTAAGCCAAAACGGTGACAGCAATACCCCCGGCAAGAATGAATCTGTCATAAGTTGCACTCTGGACTGTGTAAACACGAAGTTGTATTTCATCCCAAAAGCTCTCTGTCCATACTGGGTCGACCATTCCCATGGGATCTGAAGAATTCGGTGGCAGCACACTCCAGGTTCCAGAGTCAGAATCAAACTTCAACCGTGTAGAATATGCTGGAATGTACCTGATACGAGAACAGTCAACAGTGTCATTAAAGTTCAAAATGTACGTAATCAGCAAGCAGGTACAGAAGCTATGCTAGTAATGAAGGCAAATACTTGATCATGCTAGGTCACCATGAAGCTTTTCACAGAACTCTGTATATTCTGACATTATTAAAAGTGGAATAGAAGTTTATCTAATATATAATTATAACGATAATTGTATCAACTTGAGAATATGGTGCAACACTAGTACTAGTTAAGGTAAGTGGATTGGCTGAACCATCTGATAGGAGTATGACTTTGAAGTGGATAAGATGCTTCAAGTTACTGAAACAACCCAGACTAGTACCCTCAAATTCATAATGAGGTACCTATTACGCGGACCAAGTACATGTTTTAACTTTCTCTGCAGCTCCATGCATACTTAGAGATACTCAATCCCAGGGCTATAATGGGAATTACCACAACTATGATTCTATGCAACTTATGACTCCCACTACCACTCTCACATACACTTTTAGGCTTTTAGGGTGTGTTAGTCTAATACTCTAATTAGAATTGTGCATGATAAACCAAAAAAACTGACAGAATAGTCAAGTTGCAAATTTTAGGAGGGAAAGTCTAATTCACAGTATAGGATCATGGTCCAACCCAAAAATAGTATAGATTTCCTTGGAGGAAAATCATAGTAGCATACCTAGTAGTAGAGACAACACAAGTACCCTTCCCTGCAGGTTCTGTCCTGATGCACACTTGTCCCTTGCTGCTGCAATCTTCTGAGCAAACAGAACTCCGATCCTCCTTCGATGAAGTTCTATCTGCAAGAAAATTCCACAGAAATCTAGATACATCGCTCACGTACGCGAGATACGGTTTGGAGGATGGTGCACCCATCAGAACACCAACATAGTGGTTCGGGCAAGTATTGGTGGGTGTAATGTAATCCTTCACAAGTCCGCAAGATAGTCCAGGCTCACATGTCAACAGACACCCCAGAAGTTCCTCAACCAAAGAGGAGTTCACATTGATGGAATTTAGTTCCGATGTACTTGATTCTTTTTTACCACTTGCAAGAATGTAAAGAGTGCGGGCAACCAAAGAAGCCGCTGCGACTATCGATGACGAGTTTACATTTGCTGCCACAAATAACAAAATTTGAATAAGAACTGTTTCTAACACGAACTGCAAGCTTAGTACTAGTACACTCTCACTTTGACCTTATTATGTGATCGAAACTGGACTTAAGCACCCAAGTTTTCAAGTTTGGACTTGCCCCACATTTGATAATCAATTTGAGTTTTATCTTATTGGAACCAGACTTACACCTCCAAAAATCACTTAAAGAAAAAGGGCCAGACGCCGATGTGTATGTCAAACTCTGGAAACATCGAGGTGGCACCTCTATTTTACATTATGAAATAAGAGTCTAAGTAAAAGTACTTTCACTGTATTACGAAAATCACACACAACTCACATAGATCATCAAGGTGGCTGTGGTAGAACTTGTTGAGGAAGGCAGTATCAAAGTCCTCCAAAACAATCCCAGAAGTTGAACTATTCTGAAATAACAACTAATAGCGTCAGAAACGACAATAATTTGTTTAATTAACTAATAAATACATTATTGAGAGACATGCGTCCTCATATGTAAGATTTTACAAGAGATATTTTCAAATTATAGTCTCTATAACGGAGAATCTTTTCAAAAAAGAAATTGCAACGTAGTCTCTAGATAACCCCATCTGACTGAAGCATGAAGAAACATCTGCTCACCTCTTTTGCAACTGCCCAAAAGTAAATTTAACTTGGTTTAGCTCAGCTCTATCTTCTCTTTAGGGATGACCTTCAAGTTACTCTTAAGGGTGTACCTCTCAGCCTTTATCTAAGAGACCTCTGGACTACTGCAGTCTTTAATTATCATTTAATAGCCTGGCTCACTAGAAACAGTTGTACTTTTGATAACTCCAAAAGGAGTGTAAATCAGGCGAAATCAAGCTCTTGGCGGACTTATATATATATATATATGTATAAATTCTATTGATGTAAAAACAAGCACATGGCAAATACAAGAGGAAACCCAAAAGAAATGAAAAGAACCACGCATCTCCAGGAGAATAACAAGGTCATAAAAGGAAGAACAAACCCCACCAAGAAACCACTTCTCGACACCAAGATCCATCAAGTATATCCGGTGATAGTGGCCTTCCACTTCACTATAAGAGACTCAAAGGATGTCCTTAACATATCCGTTGTGGCTTTACTCCACCAAAAAATGAGAGCTCTAATATAAATCATGACCAAAACTCGTGACTTCTCTTTCCTTCAAACTTTTACGCATTACGTTCTAGCCATATAGAATACATCACCGTGAATGGAAGAAAACGCTATAAAAACTTACCCCATCCAACAAGATTTCTTGTCTTCCAATTTGTTAAGAGTTCATTAACATTCCTAAAATGAAGCCATGGAATGCCAATCCCAAGTCAGAGCCTAATTCAAGAACAATGTCCAAGAGAAAAACATCACCTTAGAAGGTAACGTAAGAACCTAAATTTTCTTTATTGGGAAAGGTTAAAGGAGTATCATGAGCTAGATTTTCCAACGTCCTGTAAAGAGTCTTCACAGAGAACACACCTTCGACACACTTAATCCAGACTATTTTATCCTCATCTCCCATGGACAATGACGAAAGCTAATCAGTTTATCCAAAAGAGATGTTATAATATCCAATTTATAATCATTCAAGTTTCGATGCAAGGCGAAATTCGAAAACATATCAGGACAATCCGAGTTCATCACCTCTTGCACATATAAGGAAAATAACAAAGGGTACAAATCTTTAAGCGATGAATCAAGGAGCCACCGATCTTCCCAAAATCTCGCATTGTTACTAACACCAATCTAATCCTAACACATTTACTAAAACTCTCATTAATCTTCATTCCACTCTCCACACCCCACACTTAAAGGACTTAACAACTTCCTTACTCCAACCACTCTAACCGAACTCGTTCACACCATATCTAGAGATAATAATTTTCTTCCAGAATCAGTTATCCTCTTGCCCGAACCTCCATAACCACTTACCTAACATAGCCTCACTGATCTTAGCCAACTACCTGATCCCCCACCCTCCTTCCTCTCTAACTCCTACATATTATCTTCATCTAATCTTATGGATCTTATGTTTCTCCTATGTATTATTCCAAAGAAAAATTTTCATAATTGATTTAAGGATTAGTGAAAATCCGGCTTTTGGTGGACTACACTTTGACAACTTTGCAGTTAATTGAGATGGTTAACTTTCCATGTAATCTAATGGGTTTTTAATCACCTTGTGCTTTTATTTATTATCTTGTAAATTCATAATAGAGCTCCCGACCTTTGCTCGTTTTTAATATACAAATATACTTTTACTTGCTCCTCTATTTTGACTCACCATATGCATGTCTATTTTTGATCTCAACATAATTACTCAGTAGGCCCAGATTGCACCCCTAGAATGAAAAGCTGCTAGCAGGCTTTGCCTTGGTTTGAAGAAACAAAACTCAACTGTGATGGATCTGTTCCTGGCTGACCGAAAAAAGTGGGGTGTAGCAACATTGTTAGAGATTCAACCGGAATTGTTTCGGCTATAATGATTAAAGGTCTTGGATTGACTAACTCATATGTTGAATGTGAAGGTGATAGGTCGTGGGTCGCGACCCACGACCACGACCTATGCGCACGCACATTTCAGTGACCGATCTCTAGTCCTTTCCTATTTTAGTTTATTTTATATTATTTTATTTTGTCCTAGAGAATCCTCTAAAAAAATATGATTACTCTAGTAGTTTCCTTTTTGATTGGGAGTATAGAGAGAAAGGTGGAGATCTCCTATATATTGGCTAGGTAACAACGACACGGATACGGAGTGTCCGACACGGGTACGGAGTGTCCGACACGGCAAGGTCAAAATGAGTGAAAACGGGAACACGACTGCAGTATTCATATATATTAGGTCTCAGAAGGCAATAGGGAAATAACAAAGTTTTTGGCCCCATGCATAATGCATCCTACAAACAGGCCCGCCCCCTAGCTATCAGTTATGCTCTCCCTTGGAGATGCTCATCAAACTTTTGGAGACGGTTCCCCTCTTTTCCTCCAAAATAAAAGTCATGTGTCCGTCATAAATGAAACTCAAAATAAAAAACAACACTCCTGGCGTACTGCAGTATTCATATATATTAGGTCTCAGGAGGCAATAGGGAAACAACAAGGTTTTTGGCCCCATGCATAGTACATCCTACAACAGGCCCGCCCCCTAGCTATCAGCTATGCTCTCCCTTGGAGATGCTCCTGAAAACTTTTGGATACGGTTCCCCTCCTTTCCTCCAAAACAACAGCCATGTGTCCGTCATAAATAAAACTCATAATAAAAAGCAACACTCCTGGCTTATAATTTATATAAATAAACTCCAAAAGTCAATTCAAATTACCACAAATCTCACTCCCACAAAACCGAAACCTCAACAAACACAATGGACCATCTTCCTCGACGAGGGAATCGAAGGTCAGAGAAACAAAAGGAAGAGAGATGACAAACAAGAGACTCTCATCGCCATGGATGTCGACGAAGACCATCTTCCTCCCTTGAAACGAGCTGCTCTCCCTTCAACCACAAACCCTGACAAACCCATCTTCGGGTCAGAAATGGAAACAACCCCGTCTCCGTCGTGCGTCGGCACAGAAGATGAGTCACAACCCTCCATTTCTCCCTCTATTCTTCCTTCGACATTTTATATTCTCAGATTCAGATTTGAATCTGCCGTGTCCAGATCCGTGTCGCCGCGTACTGACACACGTATCCGCATCAGATACGTACCGACACAAAAATTTTCTCAGAATTGCCGTGTCGTTGTTACGTAGTATATTGGAGATCCTAGGGTAGTAGAAAGTTGGTGTTGAGTTTTTGGAGAAAGGGGAACAACCCTAGAAAGAAATAGAGAGACCTTGTAGTAATTTTTATGCAATAAGAGATCGTTTATTCAATCATGTGTTTAATCGCTTCCGCATACTTGTTATTTAACAGAAGGTAATCTTGAAGCTTTTTTACCTGGGTCTATCTAAAGGGTGGCTCAACATTTGGGTGAAGTGGGACTCTTCTGCTGCCATTACTGATTTGCGTGACAATGACGTCCTTGGATGCTCAGAACTCTTGGGAAATTACCAAATCAAGGTTCTTATCTTTTATTACACAAGTTACTACCATTTATTGAATCCTAGCCCCAGCTTGCCTAGCA
The DNA here is from genome assembly GCA_014058105.1 of Kingdonia uniflora. Taxonomy (NCBI): domain Eukaryota; kingdom Viridiplantae; phylum Streptophyta; class Magnoliopsida; order Ranunculales; family Circaeasteraceae; genus Kingdonia; species Kingdonia uniflora. The sequence goes on from JACGCM010002114.1 coordinate 2,030,161, forward strand.
GATAAAAACAAGAGGTCTTATGTCCAGAAAGAAATATCTGAGTATGAATTGACATATATACCCCTAAAAGTTTAGCTAAAGATCGACTTGCACATATTCTGCAAACAGCTAGCATAATGAAATACTACCTAAGTTGGGAATACAATTATCAAAAAACAGCTCAATCTAACTCTCATCAAAGACAGAAATTTAGACTCAATGCAGCCCACCCCATATGACAAAGCAAAATTTATCAGATTTTCAGTCGTATTGTAGAGATTTTAGTCAGAAAGGCGGAGTTTTCATCAAAAACGCGGGTGTGACCTTTCTGGAAAACAAATGCCGTGGGAGGGGGCAAGTCTAAATAGCCACGTTAGATAAGAAGTTAGCCAAACTAGGGATGCCTTTGTCAACAGGGGGAGGGTGAAATAACCCTAATTATTCTAATAGTGCGAGAATGAAGCTTTGGATTCTAAAAGTGGGAATTTTAGTACATGGAGCAAACCTTGCTGAGAAATGCCATCATTGATGAGGGGGGAATTCCAGGATTCGAAATTTTCGCCGTTGAGATCTTAATGGTTTCCGATCCAAGAGATTCACAAGCATTCTTAAAGGCAATTAATGTTTTATTTGTAGTAGATGCATCCTGCAAATATAACCCATTTAAATGTTAGGCTATATAAAGAGAAAGGAGAAAATTGCCTGTTGATTGTAGAGTAATGTGAAAAAAGAACTGAGATATGCAATAGTATACGGGAGCTAAATGCTTGTCCGGTTCAACATGAGAAGTTACGCATACAATAAAGAATTTTTAACTATCTCCATGGAAAACCTACTGCTCAATAGAAATTAAGCATAAACAAAGAAGAAAAGTAAGAATATGAATGACAAATATTTTAATAACATGCCAATGATGCGAAAATAATGCTCCGACGTTGACAAAATTATTTATGAAGCAGCATATTGATCCAAACAGAAAATGAGTCGACATGAACTCTAGGGGTGAGATAGATATAGGAACAGAGATAAGATGAAAAGATTGCATGTGAAATACTCATAAGCAATCCTTTAAAGATAAAACAAGAAACTACCACCGGATCCCTAGCAATCCTTGTACACCTACAACGAACCTCAATCTACGATATCTGATACTCACAATTATTTAATTTCTCTCTCATTTCCTTTTTCTTTGTTTTTCGGAAGACAAGCCCACATTTATGAGATCGGTAACTCAGGGTCAAACAGACCCCCCCTGCTAAAACTATAATATGGAAGACAAAAGAGCCAGGAGACTAAATCACATAATATTTTCACCCTCTGTGTCAAGGTTCGAACTCAAAGCGTCTCCCAAGAGGGAGTGATACACAGCCATTGAGCCAAGGGCTTATGTGTATACTCAAAATAATAGCCATACCCATATCCAAGCAATACGATACCGACACCAGATACTTCATGGATATTCGTATATGCTACTTTTTTTATTGTACCTCGCTCACTTTTTTGATCTCTTTATATACATTGATTAAAAATTTAGATACGTAAAACACATTTGGAAATCTCTCTATCTGAAATCTCTAATGAAGATTTCTGTGTGTTTTTTTTAAAGGTAAGCTGTTTTGATGGGAATTGATCCCAGAGCCTCTTGGTTTTCCAAACACTAGCCCTAACAACTGACCAAGCCTCATTTGGTAAATGAAGATATTTATTGCATTTGGTTTGATTTAAGATTTGTTAAGAGAAGAAAAAAGGCAGTGCTATGAATTGAGAGACAGATCATTCATTCAGGAGAGCCAAATAATAATTGAAATGCAAGGCAATATCTCACATTTTGGCCGTAGTTGCATCTATGCAATCACATCTGACCCTATGTAACATGAACACGACATATTTTGAGTAAAGTCCTTGCCGAAACGCATCCGACACCGACACTCGGACACACGTGACCAATATATTTTCAAGGTAATTTTCTTTTCTTTCTTTTTTGTTGTTTACACCCTGTATCCGCACAAGACACCGACGCACGTACCCAAGTCAGTGTTACTAACATAGATCTGACTGAATGCGCTATACTTATTCATTAGAGAAAATTGCTCCTCTTCCTTGTTTTATATAATTCAATACGTATCCCATAAATCCCAAATGTTTGTTCATTATGTTAATGGGCTAAACCACAAAGTTAAAAAAGCATAGGCAAGTGCAACCTACAAATGTAGTACAACTTTGAATTTGAATCTGAGGCATTCATTAATAAAATCAAACTTTAAGTAGTGAATACTCAACATGAAGAACCCTTTTATGTAACAAGAAATAGAAATTTCTTACCCCAGCTGAATGAGTAAAAAAAGAATTGACCCCTTGAGTGAAGCTTTTACCAGTAGATCCAACTTCCAGGATCTAACCAAGAAAAGTCACAAGTTGACATAATTGGGATTAGCAAATAGTTGTAAAATGTAGTGTTTGAAAATAAAAAAACATGTACAAAGCACCACAGAGTTCAACCTCAACTATAAGGAGTTATGTTATTTTTATGGACCTTGATCCCAATGTATGATTGGAATTAGACTTCCACCTCCAAAGTTTTCAAAAGATTCAACCTACAGCCATATTTTTTCTCAATCTTTAAGGTTATTTTGACTTTTGATCAATGTTGTACGATCAAACTTAGACGCACACTCTCAATATCTTCATCTCATGAAGGTAAGTAAAAAATTTGACTTCTAGGGTGTAACGTATAAGTCTGATTTCGATTATATATTGAGGGATCATAATGAAAATGGTGATGTGATGTGAATATATATAACAATGTCATCGGTACTTGTGTCGGTGTCCAACACAAGTATGCTTCCTCCCCTCTCCGACACAAGAAAGGTCCCCCTCCCTCTCGTACTATCTGACAGTCTGACACTAAAATTCTTAACCAGTATATTCCTTCTACCTTTCAATCTCTCCTCACCTTCAGCAGGACACAACATTAGCACAGTCACAGGAGGTGGCGAACTCCGGTTATTCTCTACCCATGGGGGGTATACTAGTCAAGTGCGGAAATGGTAGACACAATTCCATGTCTTTGTTACATATGTAAGTGGTATCCTAGTTCCACGTAGACCACAGGTCTACATATGAAAATGGTCCATGTAATACTCAACTGTTTGGGTGAACTCTTCGCCATAGGGAAAGAATAATGGAAGTAATGCCCCCAGTGGAGAAAGAAATGCTTAACAGAACTCCCAGAACACGGATATTTTTACAGTTGCGCAACTTATAGCAATAAAAAAAAGAAGCCTACCATTTCAACTAATGTGCCGTTAAGGCCATCAACAGCATCCGTGTGCATATCTAGTTCAGCTAAAAATCTACGGCTACCAAGGTAACCCCAAGCTTCTCCAGTGCAAATTAGAAAAATGAGCTGCACAAAATTAGTATAATAAACCACTGAAGAACAATATACACCAAAAATAAGTGAAAAACCCCGAACTAATGAAAAAAATTGAGCCTATATTGGCTGTAAAAGAAAGAATAGACTGAGAAATAAATAGAGTATGATGAAGATGCATCAGATAACCATATAATTCCTGTGTTTGCTTGTCGATTCAGGTGCTCAACTTCTTCCCCTTTTTTTCTTACAGTTCAAGGAGCTTTTGTTTAATTGTCTGCTGAGAGCGTCTTCTAATAACTCTGCGTCTATTTATATTTCTTTTGGGGATTTGTCATTGTTGCCTGGGAGTTCTTTTATCTTGATCTAATGAAGGAGGTATTATTCTGGAGTATGAGAGGGTTAAGTCATGCATTGGCATTTCATTGTCATAGACTTGAGAGTTAATGAAAAGTTGGTTTGATCATCTTCAAGAAATAGGCTCTATTAAGAAAGGATATCAGCTACTATATCATGAACTTACAAAAGCTCATTTCTGAATAGGTGCATTGTGAGCATGAAACATTAGCAATTACTCATCCAATAATCAACAGCTCGCTCGAAATGGATTTCTTTTCAGTTTGCATTCGACATAATTAAAATTTCCAGGAAAGTTCAAGAAGTGTTCTGTTATATGGCAACTGCTCTGTTCCATTCCGTTATATACTACTTCGCTTGGTCATACAAAGTAGTTTTCACAGAGGTTCTAGAAGAAACAGTAAACATTTTAGAAGTGTTCACAGATAACAAGGATAAATATCTTGCAACCAAGTAGGACCTACTTTAAACAGTTACTTATCAATCAAAACATAGGCAATTGAAGAATGAAAATACATAGTTAGTTAACAATGAAAATATAGATGTAGGGTTCTTTACAGATTAAATCATATTTGAGTTTAGTACCACACGACCACTACATTACCTGTATAGGCTGTATTAGACTTTGGTCCCCTCGACCCCAAAAAACACCCACCCACCTACACAGGCACAGTTATGACACTTGGTGTGCAAGTAATGGACGCATTTTTTATTTCATATAATCATGGAGGCCAAATTTAAAGCATGCAATAAGTATTTTCTGTAATTATCAGTGATTTCTAGATAAACCTTACTCAACTTATAAACGACAAATGCATCACATCTTTGTATTTACAGAAAAAGCCTAAAGAATACAACCTCAAACGTACCTGTTTGTTCAGCTCACTAAGAGCATCAATGTGAGAAAGAGCATCAATGGCAGCCAGCAATGAAATCATTCCCTGAACAATTTTTCCAGAAAAATTACATTTTGCATCATGCCAATGTATTGTTCTCAACAATTTCATTTGAAGGCTTGGACTTACCGATAAAGGAGAATCTGCACCAAGACTTTTGTCACGGAAAAATGATGCAGAGTCCATGGATGCAACTGCTAAAATGATGGGCTTGGACCGTTTGGAGGATGTAATATTAATTGGTGGTAATGAAGACATGACACTGCCCTTCAGATATGGGAAACATGTAATTGAAAGACATAAGCATAGAAACACATATAATGTCCTTAAATAAGGAGTTTAATAACAATCCAGACATGGAAAAATATCTAAGCTTTCACTACTGATACAAGAAAAAGAATTAGAGCTTATTGGCAGGAAAAAAAAACTCGCCCTAGACTCCGACGGCTTTAGGGGGGGCACCCCACTTTTTTTGCAGATTTCCTTCTTATATATAGGCCAACAACAACAAAAATAAAAAATAGTAACAGCCAGCTCCATCCAAGCCCAGTTGAGTTTGGAAGGATTTTAAAAGTTGAAGCCCACAAGAGTTGAATCCCAGCTCCACAAAGTAACACCCCGACTCTTTGGCTCTCTCCTCTTTCCTCTCTCTTATTCAAATAAATACCTCCTGATAATCATCATCACTCTCTTCATCAAACACAAACCTTCGACCTTGGTTTCCTTGATGATCAACATCAGCAACAAATAACAATGTCGGCAAACGTCGCTCTCTAAAGTTTAAACTATCTCCAAATTTCGAAGAATGATAAGAGAAGGACTCAATTGGGGGAGTAGATGAACCCTTCTTGAAGATTCGATTAGGTTTGAATTTGTGATTCTACCACTCATCATTAGATATTTCTTCGAATTCGCCGCTCCACTCGCATCTCACGCTTCCCCAATATCGTAAACTTGGCGTTCTTCAATACTTGAAATTCTAGGGTTTAAGGTTTGATTAAGACTTGAAATTCCTCTCTATTTATTTGAAATTCTAGGGTTTAAGGTTTGATTAAGACTTGAAAACCCTTATCGGTTAAGTTTGTGTATCGATCTATTTCTCTTATTTGTTTGGTTATTTTTTATCGTATGTTATGTACAGGTTCATTATGAGTAAAAATCAAATAACTCTCCATGCATTATTCATTAAACTAGCCCGTAAAAGGTCAGAGACCAACTCCCCATCTCCTAGTACAAATGTTGTTGAAGATCAAAAGCCTCCAAATTTTGAGGGCAACTCAATATCTCCAAGCTCTAACATCGTTGAAAATCAGAACTTGGAGGCTAATTTATTATCTCCAAATTTAGAAGTCATTGAGAGTCATGGGAACTCTCCAAAACGTGCACGAATCGAGTCTGAAGATGTTGACACAAATTTTTTGCAACGGAAACCTATTTTAGGTCAACAGATTTATGATTGTCCTATAAGCCAACATGATGAAATTCGGCGTGCTTACATTAAGTTTGGGCCTTATCAACCCATACGAGATGTTTATCCATTAACTGAATCTGCAAATCCAAAGCATCAACGCCGCTTTCAAAAATTGTGGTTCCAGCTATTTCCAACTTGATTAGAGTATTATGAAGAAACCAATAAAGCCTATTGTCTATCGTGCTTTGTTTTCAATAAAAGTAACATCAATCGTCAAGGGTCAACTACATTTACAATTGACGAGTTTCAGAGTTGGTGGAAAGCTAAAGAGACATTCTCAAATCATGTTGGACAAGTCAACTTTGCACATAATTCGGCTGTACAAGCTTGTGACGAACTTATGAATCCGCTACAAGACATTGAATACCACTTTGAAAAAGCAGATTTAGATCTAGTTGACAAGAACAAGTTACGAGTTAAAGCCTTCATAGCCTTTATCCAGTGGTTAACATTTCAAACGTGTGCACTTAGAGGTCACGACGAGAGCCCAAAATCTACAAATCGTGGTAATTTCTTAGAGATGCTAAAATTACTTGGTTCTTACAATGAAGATGTTAAAAAGAATGTGTTGAAAAATGCTCTAGCATCTGCTAAATATACTTCACATCAAATTCAAAAAGAAATTTTGCAAGTCCTTGCAAAAAAAGTACGAAATGATATTCTTAAAGAAATTGGTGACCGTAAATTCTATATTATGGTTGATGAATCAAGAGATGAGTCCAAGAAAGAGCAGATGGGTATTGTATTAAGGTTTGTGGATACAAAGGGTTGTGTACAAGAGCGTTTTGTCAGCCTTATCCATGTTCCAGATACTGTGGCTTTGACATTGAAGAATGAGATATCAGCTTTTCTTGTTAGAAATAAACTTACTGTCTAAACATCTAAGGACAAGGCTACGATGGAGCTAGCAATATGAGGGGGGAATGAAACGGCTTACAAGCATTGATTACGAATGAATATCCATAAGCGCATTACGTTCACTGTTATGCTCACTGTCTCCAATTAGCATTAGTTTATGCATAAAAAAAAGTAATTCTCGTTTTCTAATTTTTTGAGAAGAAGGTTTTTGCCATAAACATTGCTAGCTCTTCCACCAAACATCTTGGAGAATTACAAACAGCACATGCAAATGATATAAGAGATCTAATTACTAGCGGTGAACTCAAGTCTAGAAGCGGGCTTAATCAAATTGGAAATTTGCAACGACCAGGAGACACACAGTGGGGCTCACACTATTCTTCCATATCAAGTTTGATAAAGATGTTTGCTTCAACTTGTAAAGTTCTTAAAACGGTTATGAATGAGGGAACTAATTCTAAGCAAAAGGGGGATACAACTACAGCATATGAAAGCGTAAGATCTTTTGAATTCGCCTTTATTTTGCATCTTATGGAAGAAATTGTGGCAATTACCAATAACTTGTGCCAACATTTGCAAAATCAAAGCCAAGATATTGTAAATGTCATGCAATTGGTTAGATCTACCAAAACTTTTATCTAGAAATTTAGAGTTAATGGTTAGGAAGCTCTTTTAAAGAAGGTGAACATTTTGCGTAAAACAAGATATCTACATTCCGGATATGGACAGTCTTTATGTTGCGGGCGGTAGGCGGTTTCGTCATCAACAAGGTCATGTTTCAAATGCGCATCCTTATCGATTTGACATCTATAATGAAGCAGTGGATAAACAGTTGGAAGAGTTAAATACTCGGTTTAATGATCGCAATATGGAACTTTTGAGTCTTAACTCAGCTTTGAGTCCTAAAAAAGATTATAAGTTTTTTAATATTGATGACATCTGCAAGCTAGTAAGCAAGTTTTACCTCGGGGATTTTACAGAGTGAGATAAGAAAACTACCATATGAATTGGAACATTACCAAAATGACTTCACCGTGAATTTTGAGTTGAAAGACTTGTCAACTGTTACACAACTTTGTCAAGTAATGGCGAGTACCAGAAAATCAACTTACCCACTTGTAGATAAAGTAATTCGTCTAGTATTGACTCTTCCAGTTTCGACGGCGACGAATGAAAGGACATTCTCTGCAATGAAGCTAATAAAGACTTCTACTCGAAGCAAGATGGACGATGCATATCTTGAAGATAGTCTGCTTATCTATGTAGAGAAAGAAATTGTTGCGCAGTTCAGTATAGACTCACTAATTGATGATTTTGAGAAAATGAAGAAACTAAAAGCGCAACTTTCAAAGGGAATTAAATGTTGATTTGGATCCACTCTCTAGTATGGAACCTGATTTTGATTTTTTTTTTGTTCATGTATCTTTATCAAACTTGACAAGATATTTATCTTGTTTGATATTTTTGGGAATCATTTTTGCGAAGTTTGTTATATATCAATGGCATTATTAGTCCATTTTAACATACCATTTTTAATGTTTTATCTTAATAAATTAATAATTGCGATATTGTTCTAGAAAATATGTATTTGGAAATTAATATAAGTAAAATTACCAAAATACCCCTTCAATTTATATTAAAAAAAAATTGAGGGTTCTGCCCTCGAACCCCCACTTCTAAATCTCTTGCTCCGCCCTTGGCCCTAGTTATGTTGTCACTAGAAAAACCCGAAAAACCAAAAAAAAAAAAATCATTTACCCAAAACTAGGGTTTCATGGCGATGGTTCAGGGGGCGAGGGCTCACTCACAGAGATGATATGTTGAGAAAAGGAAGAGCTCTTGTTGTTGTTTTGATTGAAATTGAAGTGGAGATAGAAGTATTCTTTCTGATCCATCTGAGTGTAACAACCAAAAGCCTTTTTGATCCATCAGAGGTACTTGAACTGAAATAGGTGATTAATGTTTTTGTGAGTTCAAGAAGTCTCAACCAGAGAAGCTCTTCTAAACGAAGCTTTCCTAGATCAAACCATCAAAATGCCTGGATTTCTTACAAGGAAGGAAAGGAGAGTACGTGAAATGATTTGGAGTCCTTTCACGGTAATTGTGAAAGCACATGAAGATCGTTTCTTCTCGTGTTTTCACTCTAGCAGCATAGCCACGTGGCGTGTTAAGGTGCTAATCAGGATTATGGTTTACAAAACCAACCAATACCAAATCTGAACCTTCATCAAATAGTTATAATATATATAGAATGAAGAGGATGTTAACTTTTACTGTTACCGATTGTTCGAAGTCGTAATTGTGCTCTGTTGCTAGCCTGCTCCAACCTGTTACTATAGTTTGGTAAAGCTCTGCATGGTTTTGTTGCAGAAAGAAGTAAGAGCAGACCTATCCTTCTTGACTGGTCGAAATTCCTGGGCAATTGTGAAGACCTCGCTTGGAGGTTGTTTTCTTGAATCTGTAATTGTCGTCATTCTTTTCCAATAAACGGGCTACAAGAAACTCGGTAACAATAACAAAATCACTATTATCCCCCCCCCCCCCCCCCCTGGGTAGCAAGTTTCAGCATTTCTCAATAAAACCCAAGTAATTACAATCTTTTTTTCTTGCCAAAATTTTCTTCTAGACTTTCTAACTTTTATCTCCATAAACATGGTTTCCTATGGTACAAGAATTCTTCAATATAGGATGCCTCCAATAAAGGGATTTCAATGCAAATTATGCATTCATTAAATTGAGTTTAACCTCAAAGATCTCATATCTCCCCTTAACCATCCAATTCTCTGCTGAAGCCTCTCAAGTAGACCGCATCCAATATAGAAGGCTGAAAAACTGCAAAGAGGCTTCCCCAGATTAAAGATGGAATGCCTATATCTATGTTCATAAACTCTAGTTTGGAAGCGATACACATCATACAATTAAACAATGAAATGCTAACAGTGTTTCGGGATCGACCTGCGTATTATTACTACCACAAGTGGAAGAATTTTTAATCCCATGGAATAGAATTTTTTTTAAGTAGCAGTGGTCGTTAATACAAGAAGCAGTCCTTTCTAGACAAGGATTTTTCGGTATACACAGTCAAGAAAGTAGTGCTCGTAGTAAAATATTGCAGGAACAGCATCATGAACCTCGTATGAAATAGCTTTTGAGGGTATGTAAAGTTTTCGTGGGAGAGCAACCTTTTGCAAGAAGATCAACCAAAAATCCCAGCATTATTTCGTTTTTGAACATTGCACGATTTGAGGGATTCCACCGCAGCTAGACTATGGAGGAAATCGAGAAATGATCATCAAAAACCTCCTAATGAAAGAGCTTATGAGGGTAAGTAAAGTTTTCGGTAAAGCAGTCGGTACAATATCTCTAGAGTCCTTCATTTCTACAGCGCCAAATAATTGCCTGCAGTGGAAACAGAATCAAGAAGGGGACGCCTATCTCTTGGTCTATTACGTGCAAGCCGCTCTTCTTCCAAATTAACTGATGCCAAAATCCAAGTCTTCGTTGGAAGAGGAGTCGTCACCAATTATTTGCTTGGCAGGCAGTAATTCCTAATTCATAGAACCAAGGACTCAAAAGGAGTAAAAAATTGGAATAAAGCAAATGCAAAATTGAAGGATAATATGGATTTAATATAATGAGATGAGGAGAGCAAAAGGAAGTCACTAACAAGAGGGAAATTTTTAAGAAGTTTGGAAGGATAAAAAGGAAAATGAAGAAAATCACAGTATTTCACTCGGCGTTGTCAAAATTCGAATGTCGAGTTAAAGGGCTTAATTTTAGAGTTCTAATGAAAGAGATTTAGCATCAAATTCAGGATGTAGTAAGCCCTAAGAATTGTTGTTGGAGTTCTAAAAGGTTTGGGCTGCTGGATTCATGGAAAATAGCAGTAGGAATGGCAGCTGTATGCTAGTTCTTTGGAGATGCTCCAGCAGTAGAACCGTTCTCAATTTATTAGGTTAAAACCATATTTCTTTTTCAAGAGCTTAATAATCACTAAGTAGAGTCCAAAGTTCATTACTTCAGTAGTATAACCGGTTTCAATTTCTTATTAGGTTAAACCCGTGTAGGTGACACTAGTTTTCATTGGACTAAAAAGAACTTATAGGGTTATATCACTTTCTATTTGTGTTGGTATATGTGATTTCTATTTAGGATTCCTTAACTGTTTTCTGCTTAAGCCCTGATTAGGCCCCTTAATTATTTAAAACTCTTCATTTTTCTTAAAAAGAAAAAGAGATCAAGCACAAAGACAGGCCCCATGGTTTCCTGAGAAGTAGCTAAACAACTCTTACAGTGTAGATTGACAAATTGATTGGTTAATATGTTGTGTAACCCTATTTCACGCCTTTATGTCTAAGTAGCAACTTTAATAAGCCATAACAATAAAAAGATCTAAGCACGGCAGTATAAGAGCACCAAGAAACTTCACCTGTACCCTCCTAATGGAAGACAAGACTGCTCTTTTAGACAAGATTCTGAATCATGAGTTCCGGCCTTTGTCGTCTAATAAAAATTGCGTGTATTATAAGTTATTAAAGAGAGAGAAATATATAAAAATATGGCAAAGAAAGTAACTAAAAATGGCATGTTATACAATTTTCAACATAATACGTAGTGCAATCCGGTACCTGCATTATAAGATTAAACTCAGCCACGTCTACTGTATAAGCTTTCTTGTTCTTGTCATTCTTATCGGCAATCTGTATGCAACAATAGAAGGAAAAAAGCTAAGCTTATACAAAACCAAAAGTTGAAAACAAATCCTATAAACTGTCACGACTATAATGTCTACAAAATGAAATTTCAATTGAGATGTTACTTGAAAAACCATTCCGGTCTAGTGAAAAATGAAATTTAAAACCAACCTTTCAAAAATTCTGAGGAAAATTTTATTCAGTGCTATTAATTGAAGTGTTATGTGCAAGGATATTAAAGAGTCAGTTGTTAGTCGGTCGGGCTAGATCCATCCAACCCAAGGTTTATTCAGGTCTGGGCAGATTGGGCTCAAACTAAAGTTTTTCCAGCCCAAAATTTTGATTTAGATTCAATTATTTGATCCGGGCAGCCCAAGCAACCCGAATATATAAAATGTATTTTCTTTATGACATGAGAGTTGTTCTGGAACTCGAGGTTGGGAAGGGATCGAGTCAATGGAAAATGTTGGAGCTAGGCTTCGGCAGGCCTCAAACCCTTCCAGCCAGCCCACTTGCACGTCAGCTGAATATCACTTATTCATTGGATACTAGAAAGACATATCTAAGAAGTAGAGTATGGTCCTTGACGATGTCAATTTAGTTTGAATTTTATACTGTATGTTTCGGAGAGAATGAGATTTCTTGGTGAAAAGTAGAGGCAATGGATACAAATTCGTATATCGAGAGTAAACTTCTCGGTTTTGGTTGGTGGAGTTACAACAGGCTTTTCCCAAGCTCAAGCGGAATCCGCCATGGTGACCCTTTATCTCCTTCGTACGGTTTAAGAAAAATGATGGGGCGCCTGAGATTACTCTCATTGATTTTATAGATGATACTATCTTCTTCGTATGGTGAGTGCTATTGAACTTTAAGTTGGCCTAGGGTTTACGTGCAAACTTGATCATGAAAAAAAAAGTTAGGGGGATGAAATAGGTCATGACAATGGGAACTTAGATAGTTCCTTTGGTTGTGGCACACAACTCTTACCTTCTACCTATCTTGGTATGCTTCTTGGGCGTCTTCAGCTTGTGTTCAGATATGGGATATGTTGGCCTTATGGAAAACAAAAATATTATCTAAGGGAAATTGATGTACCCTTGACAAGAGTCTTCAAGTTTATCGGCTTAATTTTTATCCTTATAAACTTTCAGGTTTTTGAAATCAAAGTTGGATATGATTGTTATAAATATTCTTTGAAATGGCACCGAGGGAGTTCTTAAGATCAATGCACTGAAATGGGATAATGTTTGCTTGGAAAAATAAGTCGACACATTATGATTAAAATTCCTTACATATATGAATAAGACATTGCTTGAAAAGTAGTTATGGAGATATTTTTTAATGATAGGGATGAGTCATGGGCGGAGTGATCAAAGCTAAGTTTGGGGCTAGGGTACATATTTGGCTTCTGAATAAGTATGACAATAGTCACAACACATATGGAGTGGGGGTATGGAGATCGATCTTCAACACTTGGGACATGGTTAAAGAAGTCATCAAAATTAAAAATGGGAATAGGATTAGTTTGTGGCACGACACAATTGGTTCTTGTGTATCTTTCACTTTATAATACTTGCAATCTAAAGTTTGGAAGAGTGAAGGAGTTTCACGAAATGGAGAGAGACATGGCGATTTGGAATTTTCATTTTCGGAGAGATTTTTTGATAAGGATAGATAATCTTGGCTTTATGATTCTTGTTACGTTTCGAATGGGCGAAGAGAAATGAAAATGGAGGTGGGTCAAGAATATGAAATTCACGGTGAGATCAATGCGCATCTATTTGGCAGATTATTTTTTTTTGCAAAAAGTTTAGGATTTTATTGATGCTTTAAATTTACAATGGAGGGGGCCTAGAAATATTTGGTAAATGCCAGGAACACAAGAGATGGGTATCAAACAATGCGTTTCTCGAACTTGGTTTAGAGGACAGATATTTTCGTCTAAAGTAGGTTTCTTATAGTGGGGGTGGCTTGGGGGCGAACGACTAAAGATCAACTAAATCGAAGAGGTATGAATGTGGAACCTTTGTGCCTACTTTGTGGTATAATGGATAAGTTTATTGATCATTTTCTCTTACATTGTCATGTTGTCATAGATGTATGGCATCATTTCCTTAATCTTGTCGGTGTCTCATAGGTATTAGAACGAGGTTTTATTTCACCATTAAGAGCATGGTGGCAAGCCATTTAAAAAAAATGATGGAAAAAATTGTACACCTTACTTTGTGGAAGGAGCCGAGCAATAGGAACTTTGACGAGAAAATTAAGACCGTGGAAACCATCATCTTTAACATATACACAACAATCTTGTATTAATCCTCTACATTCATACCTATGAAAGGGGTTAGGTTAGAAGATCTTGTAACACGGTGCAAGGATTTAGTTATAGGGCATTAGACGTGATATTTTGTATATTGCATATTCTTTTTCTTTGCCTTTAGGTTGTAATACTTCCACCTCGAAAAGTTTATTTGAGATCTTCAATAACTAATTTTTACATTCTCAAAGAAAAAAGAGTGCTTTGATGTTGATTACATTTTTCCATCGATAGAAAAAAAAATACATTCGCCAGAATTATGGTAAGCTTGAAAGCAGTTGCCAAAGGAAGAAATAAACAAAAATAGTGCATGAACAATCAAAAGCATAGCTGCAAATGTATGTGTTTTGGAACCTTAAGGTCATGCAAAAGAAGAAGAAAAAAAACTCATAAGCCGATTCACTACCTCTTGCAGGACTAGTGTGCTATCCTGAGAGAGTAAGAATACAGGAAAATTGTAGTTGTTCAACATAATACTTGATCCCTGCAAATATGCACAGGAACATTTATTTTCACTTGTCTAAAATCCAGAATGAATTCACGAAGTTTCAAATCTCTCTTAAGGATCAAGATATTTGCGTATCACAAGAGACAAAAAAAAGTGTATCTCAGTTCTGATAACAGTGACACTCTACAACTATCATACATGAGATGCCCATGTTTGTCTCTCCAGAGACATTAAATATATTTACTGTTAAGGTCATCTCTTCCAGAAAGAGACCTTTTATTTAATATTGTGTCATAACTTACAGCAGGATTCCATTCATAATTAAGATTCTGGTAGGGAGCAAATTTGGCTTCCGGAAATTTTTCAACGGGTGAAAATCCTACATAAAAGAGAAGTTCTACAAATGTTAATAACCTATCTTGTCAACACTCAGAAAAACACATGCATAATGAGATAAGAAGCACCATACCTTTTGCCTGACTTGAGATATTGGTCCCTGATTCAACAACGACACCACCTACCTTCTTAGCGAAACTTTCATCATTTAGAATCCTGAAACAGCAACGGTTAATATTAACACTGATTGCACTAGATTTTCCGTACAATACAAAAAACCAAGGCCCATCTACACGTATGTATATTAGTTACTCCTACTAATAGTAAATTGACCTCAATCCAAACACTAGAGAAGAATAGTGACAGCAGGAAAGACAGAGTGAGGGAGAGAGACTGCAGAGGAAGAGAGACGGAGGAAAAGAAAAAAGGGAGGAGCAAACGACACAGACAAATATGGGACGGTTTTTCCTTCAAGTCGGAGTGAAAAATCGCTCTTCAAGTAATTTTGTTCACACGAGTATGTGTTTTACGAATACTCACACAAATATGCGCATTATAGGCACAAGAGAATGATTGATTCAAAATTAACTCTTTTTAATTCACAGCAAAGATCAACAAGCAACTAGAAATGTGTAACATGTCCGGGAGGTTGAAAATGATGCACTGTCATTACCTTTAATCAAAATTTTAAAAAAAAATCAAAATAAATAAAACAAGATCTGCAAATATAGTGGTGACTTGCAGTCAATGTAAGCGATGCATAGGAACACGAGTTCTTTATATATATAAATGTAAGGTTTCAAGACACCATTGCTGGAGGTCATAGAAGGATAGATGTTCTAAGGCAGAAACAAAAGCCCGTAACAAATGAAGAAACCTAGATCTCCAGTGGAACGCGAACTATGACGACAAGCTTGCCTAGGTACACATCATGATCGTCCCCCGGCCTTGATATTAATTTCCAAATAAGTTGCTCTAGATACCCAAAATATTTTTTACCAAGAAAACAGGAGCACTTTGGCCACCAAGAACCTGAGTGCAACATTTTGTTCCTTAATGCATTTCCTCCCCCTCAACATTTCCCATGACACAATGAGGAGATTTAGTCTCCGTCAGATTAGAACGAAGCCTCAGTTGGTCAGCATGTGAGACACAGACCTCGATGTAACCCGCATAATACTTGAGAAATAAGAAAAGTATGACTATGTATGAAAAACCCAAATACAAATAGAGAAGATTAATTGCTTCTCTGTGCCCTTTGCACATGCAGATATTAACTTTGATAGTTTGATGGTTCCTCTATTGATATTAGAACTGAAAATTCCATCTCAATATCAATTGGCTATAAAAGGAGTACCCCCAAGATCTTATATTTTAAGGTGCAAGGCTTGATTTGCCCACTGTAGGACTAAATATCTCTACAACTGGAAACCCTGGTTTAGAAGGATAAGGTTTTATCTTCATAGATGCTTCAGAATTCAGATCAAGTGAAAGGTGCTCTAGTAGGCAACATTGGCACCATCACTTTTTTCTTTACAGATTATAGTGCTACACTTAAAGCTACTTACAAAGCTAAGAAGCAAGGCTAAAAAAAACAATAGAATGTCTCAGACCCAAGGCAGCACCGCAGTCTTTCAACTCTAACAAAATCGAATGGAAACTAGTGGCGAAATGGGACTTCATTCAAGAACACTTCGCCTACGCTGGAATTTCTCACGAGGAGAAAGTCAATTTTACTGCAGATATGTTGGCAAAGAGAGCTAGTCACTCAACTTCTGGGGATAGGGAGTGGTTTGATGCTAGAGTTCATTTTCTAACGTATCTTGAGAATCCACAAGACTATTTTAGATTTGCTAATTATCTCTTCGGATCCGACCTAATTAGCCTAAGTTTAGTTTCTTGCTTTAATCTTTTTGCTTCTTGTTCTTCTTCCTGTCATCTCCAATCCATTAATTCAAGATTTGCTTTTCTTGAAAGAAAATAAACTAAGATAAATTTTCAATCTATGGAGATTTTGTAGTTAAGACTTCACTTAAAGCAAGGCTTTCAAAAAGGTACTCAGGCTTGCACCACAGTTTTTGACTCATGTCTCATGAGGCTTCTGTGTAATAAGGCTAATGCCTCACCAGTTACTGCGAGTAAATCGCATAATTGTTTTTCTAACCCTTTCTTTCTTGTTTTCACTACAACATATCCCTAAGGTTGTTGATTATGGGTAGAATATTTGAATGGGGCTTTTCTGTTAGGTCAGTCTACAAGGTTTTATCAAACCCACCTCCTCAAACTTCTCTCGACTTTCTTGAGAAGAAAAAAAATGGGTTTCCAGTTTCCAAATTACCTAATTACCTGCCAATGTGCAATTATTTACATGGCCTGTGATATTTACAAAGATTTGGCAATGCACAACTTGTGTAAGGTTGTGGCTATTAGTTATTGTTTCATGTGTAGAAGGGGCGAGAAATCATGAAGAGATCTTTTCGATAGAGAGTTGGAGGATCCTGGCTCTAAGATTCTTCGAGTCGCTTTGGCTATGATGTGGATGAGAGAAGACAAATGGAAATGGTAGCGGACCGAGAATGAAAAACTCACGATGAACTTGATGGGCAGCAACTTGGTTGAAGCTAGGAATGTAAGAGGTGAGTGATGAAATGTGAACTTACAGAGACGTTTGTATTGGGGGAAGGAGATTCCGTCAAAAAAAAAATTATTTTTGAGGGGTTGGCTTGGGGTCTAACGATGACTACAGATGATACAAACCTATGCTCAAATTTTTCAAAAACCAAATCCCAAATTTGGGCGCTACAATGATAGGCAGCAAATAGAGGACCAAATACGCTACAAGAAGTGAACCCACGCCACAGGCCACAATTTCAAGGGAATTTAGGTATTGCATAATAGCAATGACAATTTGAATTGCAGTATTTACCATGAGAGTAATACTCCCCATGATTCTTAGACCCCACTTTGGGTCTAAAATACCGCTGAAGATTCTAGAATGTCAACTCTAAAATTTGGAAAATGGGTGGAATGAATAACCTATATTTGCTTTCCCACTTTTTAGAGTAAGCTTTTATCCAATTTCCAGTATCGGATCCATATTCAGGCATATTTCTTTTTAACATTCCAAAGATTGAAGGAACTAGGAATGTTGTTTTTCTAGTCCATGACATCCATTTATTTGCCAGCTATTCAAAGGAAAGTGTTGGAAGCCGACTTTAATTAATAATTTCTAAAAGTGAACTTCAGAGATATGCAAAACTTCGAATATATGTCAAACATGTTAATTACTATGCTGTAGCATTACTGCATGTAAGCCTAGCTGCAAGAAAGCGTTAGATGGTTACTTAATGTGTATTTGGAACCAGCTGACTAGAAAAAATAACACCAAGCAAGCAAGAAAGGCTAAAGAAAGTAAATGAGAAGAATGGCATGCCTGGTAAATAAACTTTCCATTTCATCCAGCGAAACCAAAATTGTTGACGGGTGAACAGGCTCATGAAGATTCTTAAATCTCACAACTGGAGCAACAACCTTATCACGGCTAGGATCTGAAGACATTAGTTACCACTTCATGAGAACCAACAGAGAATCGGGGATGAATAGTTCATCAAACATATATAGATGATAATGATGTTCAATATTCAATTACATTTATCTCATGTGTATAGAATGCGAACAAAGTCAATCAAAACGTTTATTTCTGCTAATACTTGTACTTACTCGCACAACCAATTTCACCAGAAAGGTTCAGCAGTCTCACGCAGGGATATCCATCTACGTTCATGTACATCGACATCTCAAGATCAGGAACTGACTCTAGAGAGTTGATCTTTCCTGAAGCTGACCATCAAAATACTAGTTCAGTATCAAAATGTGCAAATCAAGAATCTCATGCCAACAAGTACGAAATACTCGACGTATTAGAAAGAAATGATCTACATATTAGTAAGCTATTTTTTGAAGACAAAGAAAAAGGCAACAAGCTTAAAAGCATATATCAAAGCATCAGTTCCAATGGTCTTGTGCCCATAGAAGCATACTTCCAACATGCATAACATCAAAATCCTCATAGGCTGAATCCCAGCTTCCACGACAAAAAAGGAAAGCATGGTGCTTGTTTCCCCTATCATACTCTCAATTAATACCCAATCCTAATTTCCAGGGCCAACCCAACTACCTGTAGGACCCTGGGCAAAAATATAAAGAGGGCCTAAAAGAAAAAAAAATTGTTAAGACTTGAACCCTTAACCTCTTACTCATAAGAAAAAATACATCAACCAACTAAGCCAAGTCTTCATCATATGTCCTATTTACTATTTTATTTTTATTTATTTTTTCTAGGCCTCAGGGAATTTTTTATTTTTTTTGGACCCTGTGTGCATGCACACCCCCAGGGCCGGGCCTGCTATTTTCATGTGCTGATGTCCCCTAAGAGAATCATGTTCCTCCATTCAGTTCCTCCAATAACAACAAAGAATTAATGAAAGCATCACCTTGAAGTACTTAATGTGTTTACAGAAGCATGCATCTCACATGCATAACATCAAAATCTTCAGTCTTAATCGCAGCGGACACAAAGCAATAGGAAATAATCCCAACGAAAGTGTGTTTCCTAACCGAAGTGGGATTCCGTAGTTCCAACTCATGAGAGTCGCCTCTCTGGAACCTTCCTAACCCTAGGCCACCATCCTGCTAGGGTTTTCCTAAGGTTTAAAACCTTTTTCTTCGTCTGACCCCTCTATTTGATGCTCTGCTCCCTAGGATTAATCATTATACAGAACCTTCTGTTTCTGTTATCTCCAACCGTTTTCTTTTGCCCTCTTTTGCCTTTTTCTTGCTTAAAAGTTAAGAAGGATGAAGAATTGGAGCTTAAAAAGGCTGCTCAAAGAAAACATTGTGATCAATGAACCAAGTGATGATGTGGTATTCCAACAGAAAACGAGTACAAAATTAAGCATGATTCACATGTGATTCATGTGAAGGATTTAAACCCTGAAATGGTTCGTGTGAACAACTTCAACTCTATACTTGATGTAGATGATGTTGAGGAGGTGTAAGATGGAGAGTTTGCAGCAGATGAAGAACGAGTGCATCCTGCCCGGGAAGGAAGAGTCAAGTATACATCTGATGGGGAAGACATAGTTACACATGCTGTTAATGAGGGGTTTTGCATCCAACGCCTTTGGTCCCATTCAGTGTGGTAACTAGGAGCAAGCATGGCATAAAAAACCTAAGTATCCATGCTTGACTCTATTCTAGCCCGGAACTGTAGAGTAGAGAACAATAAGACAGTGAATCACCTTAAGAAGCTTATTAGGATCCACAATTAATTAGTTGTAGTTTTGCTTGAGCATTTTTCTGCATTTTTCCCAATTAGAAGTTGTTACTGGAACAACAAATTCGAGTTCCAGTCCCTGAGTATGATGGTAATATATGGGTGATGCGGAACGATAGTTTCAATCAGCTGCTTCAAGTCTCCAAACAGTTTATGCATTGCTCTCTGAATTGTAATAATACATCGTCCACTCAGGTGACATTTGTTTAGGCAAACTGTGAGATAGCTGACAGGATGCCATTGTGGGATGATCGCATATTCCCCCCTAAATCTGTGAATGGTGCTTGGCTGATTGCTGGAGACTTCAATGCAATTAGGTCTAACAATGAGAAGCTTGCTACAGGTTTCATTGAAGTTGGGTTCATGCTAGGGTCTTGGCGAGACTGGATATAGCCTTCTACAATACACAATTCATGACTATTTTCCCATCCATGAAGGTGCAACCAGCACTTGGACAAGATACAGCTTTGAGGATAAGCCTTTGTTACTTACTTTCACGGATGATGTCTATAGTCTTCTATACTGGTGACCCTTAAATTTCTTACAGTTTAAACATTGTACCCAATTTTTCTAGCGTTGATTCAACATCTCCCGGTTCCGCAAAAACCCCTACTACTACAGTCTCTGCTTTATAAGTTGGTAGTTTAACATTCTCATTCCAACAACCAAGCAATTTGAAGATATTAACATAGTGGGGTCTCATAAAACTTCATTAAGGCGTTGATTTGATGCAAATGTTAGTGTTTACAAGTTCAATTCGACACAAATAAAAGCGCGAAATAACACTATAGTTACCTAAGTTGTGATATTGGGTAAAATCAAACTTATAAATAACACTATAGTTACATAAGTGAACGAACTCACCTGCTAATGAGAGCTGAAGATGAAAGATAAAGCTGAGAAGAAGAAAGTATAAATGGTTTCTCGCCATGGCGAAGAATAGTTGCAGAGAATCGGAGAGAATTTTTCAAAACCCTAAATCATGATCGACGAAAAATAGGATCGAAATCAAAGGTTTTGTGGAAGAAAAAAATTATTTGTTTTTTACAAGTGACTAGCGAGAATAGAGAGGGAATGGAAAATGGCAATTTTGTTGAAAGTAGGTAATTCATCTGGCATTTTATTCGATGAAATCCCAATTCAAAAAAATATCCGCTTTAGTACTACCCGTGCCTGCCACGGAGAATAAGTCGACGGGCCTTCGGTACTACAACTTATATCGTGTAGAACTTTTGGCGTGACGCGCCTTCGGCGCTACATCTTATGCATTGTTATACCATTGGCGTGGCGACTAATGTAGTTAGGACTTATGCTAAGTTAGAAATTTCATGTTTGTTCACAATCGATGGTTTATAAATTTTGGCTTAACTTTACTCACGTTTTGTAGAATAACATAATGATTTAGACCCATAAAAGCACAAATCAAATGACTTATCAATGAACACGACCTACTAATAAACATAGCACTTGCATTTCTTTATCTCTTTACCTTTCCATATTCTACGCTAAATAACTTCCAATATGAGACCTAGACAAAATTACATATTAAGATGGTCAATTTTCATTATGATATTACTCTTCTAATAATAAATCCAGAGTGACAAAGATCCATTTGGTTCCAAAGTGATTAGTAACTAAACATCTTTGTAAACGATATGCATAGCTTGGTGCCATCATAATTAAAATAAGCAACGCATTGAAAAGACGCTATTGGGGGGGGGGGGGGGGGGGGGGGGGGGCTACTATGTTAACATAGTAGGGTATTTTGTAAACGATACCCTAATAACAAATATCCCTTAGGGTAACACCTACCTGGAGGTCCAGGGTTCGATTCTCGCCACCAATGGGTTTTGGGTTGGTATTAAGTCTCGCGGCCCTTGTGCCAATGTGACCGATCTTGCAGTTTGCGGGCAACTGTGCACGACCCTAGAGGATTTAGTTGCGAATTGACTGTCTAGCCAGTAGCCCGGATACCTCTAGTGAAAAAAAGAAAAAAAACAGTTTATGTCTCTCGGTATAGTGAGTTATGGCATACTCTGATATCCATCATTTATCATATCTATAACTCTACATACGTGTTGAGTTCAATCTCTTTTTCTAATCATTTACGTATTTTTAATGTGAAAGGATAGTTGTGGTTTTAAGCTAGTGTTGAGAAATTGGGGGAAACTTAACAAAGAACAGCAAAGGCGGATACTCCAAAACACTATACAATCGTTATCTTTTAAGAGATGTTTATCCCTTTATGGTATTAACGACGGGAACACACCGAGGTAAAAATAAAAACCTCTCTTTCATAATACAATGGAGAACTGTTGGATTCGAGTTATATACCATTCGATCCAACCAAATATAACTCTATGAGAAAACAATGATGCCAAAGAGATAGAAAACAAAGGATTTGAATGTGTGTTTGAATGGGTGAGGAGTCTATGTTAACTAGACCAATTCGTGCATCTTTAAACAGTCACGACCATTCGTTCAAATCCCTTCGAATAGTCATTACCCAATTCAAATCTCTTCAAACGGTTACAACTCAAATGCACAATTTCATCTATCTTTCGAGGGTGTGCCCTTGCGTCCTTGGAAGGGGCGATGCCCCCTTCACCCCCCGTGACCTGATTGGGCAGCTCAACCCTCGTTCGCAACAAACATAATTCGAAGTGGCAAACAAATATTAGAAAATATATAACAACTATAATACCATCTCATGTATACAAATTTTTAGGGATCACATGCGAGTTAATTATAGTCGTGAGATAAATGACATATATTGGTGTTTATTGCTTGGGTGAGCAGCATTGCAGACTCTTATAGGCTCGCTAAGTAGGTTAGATTTGTAGAGTATCATTGATCTAATATGTATCATCTACATGTCGTATAAAGAAAACAATCAAAGTATTCAAAATAATCTACACATGTTGATTGATATGACATCGCAGCTGAACCAGATAGGGGTATTAATTATGCCCATAATTGTTTTTATTTTATGTATTTTAATAAATAATAATGATATTGAGTTTATACAGACTTATACGACCTTAATAATTAACTAGTTTAGTTTGTTGAATCTTTTAATTTTGTGGATTACTTAATCAACTAACTTGAACGAGTCGAACCTTATAGAGTAGTCCATAGTAGACCATTGATACTTGATTGTGAAACATCTATATTTGGATTTTGCTTTATTTTGTGTCTAGTATAGGTGTCAGCACTTCCTCGTGGTTACTCATCGTCAGAGATTGCACATGGAGCGACTACAGCTGGACTGACACTAAACAGGTACGTAGGTTTGTACCTCTTTGTTCGAAAAAGTGGAGAGTTAAGCTGAAGGAAGACGCGTTGGCGTTGGCGTCGGATTTGTATTCGTTGGATTGTAATCCAAATAATAATGGTCCGTTTGATTCATTTTTGAGTTTGGCAGAGCTTCGAGTATAAGAGGGTTCAAAGGATCAGTATTTAACAGATTTAGTAAGTTCTCATGAGTCACAATGGACTGGGAGCACGAGTAAACCTGAGAGCGGTGAAATGAAGACTCAAGTAGGTTCGGAGCACATGAGTTTGGATTTACCACACTTAATTGATAATCATAGGGAAGAAATGTCACGATTGCCACCGGTTAAGATTAGATCGGAAGATAAGTCGGCAACTAAGTGGTTGGAGAAGTATGATCTTCATGGTTCTGGAGCGAAGCTTAGTAGTACGGATAATACGTTTTTGATAGGTTGTGGGCAACAAATCAGCTATGCAAGTTTGTCTATATCTATAAACTCCTGTGTCATTTGCTAGTTTATTCAATACTGAATTCATATTGTCGGATTGCCTGTACTTACGAATATGATTTTATTCAAATAAGGTGTCTAATGATAAAAATGCCAAGGGTCATAACAATGATAAAAATGGAACTTGAAAAGGAAAAAGATTTGTTACCTTATATAGCCAAAAGGACACAAGCAACAACTTCAAAGACCACACATGATTACGAAAAAAGATTCCCCTTTTATCATAGTCGTTTTGGTTTATAAACACTCTCGGTTTAATTTAAGAGGACATTCTCATGCTTTCTAACTTTCTCGGTGAACTTCCTCACATTCCCTTCAAGCCAAATTGTTACATAACTTCAAGGGGAGTAACTGCCATATAACTTTACCCCTTAAACCCAATTTGATGAGATCAACGAATGCTCATTTCAGTAAAATAAAACAAAAACCAACAAACATTTAATACCCTAATTAAAAGGGCACTAAGCAACTATATGGGGAATGGATTTCTCTTTCCTTCTACGCAGTAGGAGTTCTTCCACATCGTTACTTTGGAACTTAATTTAGGAGTCCAAATCTTCTTTACAAGATACTCTTATGGGCGTCTAGATAAGGGGTATAAAGGTTGGGCAGTCTTTTCTTTTTTGCAAGTCTCACGAAAGTTAGGAGCAATATTGCTATTATTTGTAGTTTAGTTTCCCTACTTCATTTTGAGAATCACTGAGGCATGCTGAGCTTGAGGTTGCCATCTGCTTAAACTTTGGTCTAAAAGATATCTTTTGAACATCGATTAGGATTAAACATTTAGTCGATATCGTTCGTGAACCAAGATGTAAAATATATTTTATGGGATCGTTCCTCAACGTTCACACAAAGCAATAATTATACTTTGCAGTTTTTATTATTCAAAAGTAATGTTATGGCGTCTCGTTTATGTAGTGTACGCATGTTAGAGTTGCTTAAACTACTACTTCCATTGCATTCTTACCCTTTTTGGACTGTAATTTCCTTGTTTCTTAGGATTTCCAAAGGCCTAAGGTAAGGCTACTCCGTCTGTTCTATTTATCAGTGGATGAGGCCTTGGCCTTGTGATTTACAAAGGTGTTCGTAGGGCTTACTTGTTTGCTTTGAAATTTTGTTATTTTTTCCTTTGTTGATAAATATAAACTTTATTGATGATAAGGGAACACAACGCTCAAACAAAGTACATAAAAAAAAGATAAGATACACGCGTCTTCAAGAGGTCAAAAGCTTGATAAATGCTATGCAATTAGGTTTTTGATTTATCCGAATGTTTTATTTTTATATTTTTGCTAGGTAATCATTTTGTATTTTATATATGAAGTGGAAAAGAGTACAGGGATTTAGAATGTACAAGCATCATATAAGAAAAGGAAGCACGAAACTGCATCATTAGAGATAAAGCATGACATCCAACTAGGTTGGCACCCTATGTCCCCCTTAAATCATGTGCAATGTTTCCTAAAGAATCAAGAAATGACAAATCAAATCTAAAATATTCTTTATAAGGCCTCTCTACATTGGATAAGAATGCCATTCATATTCCTCACTTTGTAGTTTACTTCCTCTCCTAGGTGCCTCATTTGGACTGAAATTTGCCCCCATGAATGGGTGAGTTATTCTTAAGCTGGTAAATTTGGGTTTGAACCAGTCCCATAGTGAAACCAATCTCCAAGAAAGAATGTTTGAATTTGAGGCTTGAACTGCTACCTTTGAGTATAAAGATACTCATACTTTAAGGTGGGTTTCTACGACGGCCCTTCCCGATCCTTCAATTATAGATGTACATTCAGCATAAAGGGATGTAGTTAAATGATGGTTCATAGATATTACCCCAAGCATACTGTAGTCACTGCCTCTGAATATAACTCCGCAACCCCTAATGCCAGGGTTACCCATTGATGAAACATTACAAGATATTCTTACTTTTCCAGGTGGAGGGAGGGGGGTACCCAAACAAGAATTGATAGAAATGTTTTTCTATAACTCAACTTACCCCCAAATGCCTTCATAATTTGTAGATCATCCACTGAGATGTTCATAGTTGTGTTGGCCTTATCAAAAATATTCTTAAGCTCATTGATGATATTCATTTTCAGTCTAGGGGGATGTACCTGCACATTATTAAACACCAAATCATTTCTAAATCTCCATATGAAGTACACAGATATTAAAAAGAAAGCTTTCCACATATATTTGATTAGTGGGCTGCAATTCCCCACAATTTCAGTTGAACATGAAAGCAGGTTTTGATCCCATTCAGCTTAAGAATTTGCATACCCCAGTTTCTAATACTTTATACAAGTTCACATTCCCGTAAAATGTGATATATTCACTCTTCAGATTTACCACACAAGTAACACCTTGAAACCACTGTCATACCTCTTTTCTGTAATTCAATATCAGTTGATATTTTTATGTTCATAAGCCTCCATCCAAAGTTAATAAGTTATTGGTTACACTGAACTTTTCCACACCCATGAGGACCACTATACCTTCGGCCTTTTGTCTATGCAAAATTCATCGCCTGCTTTGACACCAAACCTGACCTGCATGTCTTCTTTCCATACACACAAGTCGTCCCTTTCTGAATTTGGTATAACATACTGCAATTGTATGTTGTTGGCAAGAAAAGCATCTTGTAACTGTTGAGGTATTGACCAACTGTTATTCACCATTAGTTGATTCATTGTTTGTAAATTGTAGGTATAGTTAGTTATAACAGTGTGGAGTGAACCGTTTGTGATCCAAATGTTTTTTCATATGTTTATTTTGTTACCTTTCCCAACTATCCAGTGAAATTGATCTTCCATCTTGATAAGAGTTTATTGGAGGCCTGACCACATTGAGGAATTTATGTAGTGCTTTATCATTTTCCCATTGCTTTGAAAGAATTTTGCTCTCATAAATTGAGCCCATTATGTCTTTCCTTGAATAATTTTCCACCCCATCTTCAATAGGGGAGCTTGGTTAACCTCTTGTAATCTTCTTACTCCAATGTCGTCTTCATCTAGTGGTTTGCAGACCTTTGCTCCATGCAACTGTAACTAGACACATATGCTTAAACTGAATGTTAGAGTTAGGCATGGAGAAATTTATATGCACTACTAAAAAATGACACATCTGCATGTTTGGTAACTTATAACAATACATTAAAATTTTATTCAACGTATCGTCGTTATTACCGTGTATCTATAGAATAAACAGGGGCGAATTTAGAGGGGGGTGCACAGGGGGGGGGGGGGGCGTTCGCCCCCCCCAAGAATTTTGTTACAAAATGTCTATATAGGTATGGGGAAGGATTTAGAGACACTCAAGTCTCACTCAACCATAACTACTCATCTAATAGAGATGAGTGGCTCTCAAAATTTGGGATTTTCTATTAGGGAAATGAGGTGGAAAATTAGGGGGTCCTACTTGCCCCACTCTCTCTAGCCGTCACTCACATTTCCCTCTCTTTTCAAAGAAATTTCAAATTCGAACAACCCATCACTGATATCAGTCAAGTCTTATCTCTCTCTTATATCACACACACACTCTTTCTCTCTCTCATATCATACACGCACTCTCTCTCATATCACAGACATACTCTCTATTTCTCTCTCATATCACACAATCGAGGCGATTTTTGCCATTAGAGGTGAGATTTTAGTTGAGAAAGGGAAGCGATTCTGCCGTTAGAGGTGAAATTAATATCTCCAAAGAACTCTGACACCTTTGCTGATAGTGCACTTACTTGACAGGTACTTTCTGACCCTTACTCGCCAGTAGTATACTTGGATGTTGTAAAATTTGTTAGAATAATGGTATCCCCCCCATTTAATCCCGGTGAAATTTGTTAGAAGACTGTAATCTCTTGTACAATTTCTCTTTGATTGATTACCTGTTGGTGGGTCCCATTCGAATTTGACAATTTAGTCAAATTATTTGCATTACACTGAAGTAGGACTAAATAATTGTCGAACTCGACAATATCGCATACGAATGTAATATTCACAGTAACTAAATTGTCGAAATCGAGAATATTATATATGACTGTTGGAGACACAATATCTGAATTGTCGAACTCGATAATATTACATATGAATCGTTCAGGTACAGTAACTAAATTGTCAAGTTCAACAATATTTTATATGAATGTTTGAGTCACGGTAACTAAATTGTCGAACTCGACAATATTATTGTGCAGAGTCAATGGAGATGGTGAAGACGAGGTCTCATAGTAGTCGGGAGGCTACTTCTCGCCGTATTAAGCAGTTGTATGACGAACTAGTGATGCGTTATTTTGGTTCGGTTAATTTGAACGGTCCACCATTGCCGCCGCGTGAGGCGAGCTACGAAAGAATGTGCGAGGCTGAGTCGGCGTTGTGGAGGGAGGATTTCTATTTGCATTGTCAGATGTTGACGGTCATCCTGTATCCAATGGCGAGGAGAGCAGATCTTGTTGCCCAGGCCAGGAAACTGGTTAGGAAGGAAGGCTTCAGTTCTGTCGGTGCAGTTTAGGATTTGCTGATTAGGTATTCTGGTTGTAATATTGTTGGCAGGTACATGTAATGAAGTAGTTGCAGTATTCAGCAAGTGATGAATAAATTTTGTCTGGTACAACAGGTTTTTGTGTGCGATTATTTACATCTTGTATTCTGCCTTTTGTAGTATGTGATGTAATTATGAAATTAACATGCGTTGGACTTAAATTATGTTTGGTTTGTGATATTTTAATTTCCTCAATTACTTTACTTACAACTCACAATCATTTCCTTTATGTGTGAACTTCTTAGTCAGATTGACAATGGAAGACTCCGTCGATAAAAATTGGTCGAAAGTTATTGGAGAGGAGTCCCCAGAAAGGTGTGAAAATGAACGTATTGTAGACCCATTTTCGACGGAAGCCCCATACGAGGGTTAACATTTTGATACTGTAGAGGATGCACGTCAGTGGTATAAACGATATGGAAGAGGGCCTGTTACGCCCCAAAATCCAGTAATTGATAGCTTGACCAAATACTAGATTCTAAGTAGTGCAGGTCGGGGAATCCAAAGATTCTACCCCACAAATAGCCAAGCCGTAGACAAATTTTGGCTCGGCTATTCACATATAGCAATAATCATCAGAGTAAATAATAATAATACAACAATATGACACGGAAGCAAAAGACATAAATATATACATATCAGTCGAAACGTAATACAATATCTCAAGCAAAAGCTCAGCGATATATGCTGAGAACACCTACAGAAATCTGGAACTAAGGGAAATCTGCAGCGGTAAAATCTGTCTCTGGACCGGCTGACCTCGCGGCAGTCCAAGCTACTCAACCTCTAAAAATGGTTAAATGCGAGAGTGAGCAAACAACGAACTCACTAAACCAGCAGAACTAAATAACTTACTAATAACAGGTACTAAAAATAGAGTAGAGACAAGTGTGATAAAGAACAAGTAACTACGCAATTCTAGCAATATAATATGTGACAATCAATGAAATATAAAGTTAAAAAGGAAAAGAGATTTAGAGTTGACAGGGAAATGAGGAATATAGTTAATACGGAAGGAGATTTGAGTGGATACGAAAAGAAGAGTAGAGTTAAGAGTATGGGAAGAAGGAAATGATGACACGATACTATGCAATACTATGACGTGAAGTGATGACTAGGATAATCCCATACTTATCCTAGATGCAATGATATGATGTGACGTGATGAGCAGGGATATTCCCATAAATATCCCCTAATGAAAAATGATTCAATAAATTATAAGTGTACGCGATACTATCATGATGTTGGTTGATCAACCGCTAACGTCTAATGTTATCTTAAAGAGATCAGTAAAGGGATACACTGGTACGATTTGTTTAAGCTCGACCAAGCTAGGATGATCGCACTTGATCAAAGTTGATTTGGGGGTATCAACCCGCGGAACAATAGTCCAAAACATTTCAAGGAATTTCAACCTCACCGAGGAATAAGTTTGGGATCAACAAGACTCCGCCTCATACCAATCCACACTCCGGGGTGGTTGTACTAGGAATGATAGTGTCATTCTCAATCTCACCTATGTATTTTAACCCGATCTCACAGACTCCTTATATCCTGTCAGAGGTCAACCGAAACGGAGTGTTCGTGTATCCAATCTCAATAAGATGAAAAAAAACGTTAAGTTATAAAGGTGCAATCGGTGCTCAAGAACAACGCAGTGCCGCTCACCCGGCAACCCAAACCGAAAGGATAGGGACTCGGTTGCACCGACTTTGCATAGCCGACACAGCAACCTAATCATCGCTTACCTCCAATCCAACAATCTCTTAAGGCTGGTGGGGGCATTCCTGGGCAAACCACGGGAACGCTAACCCAACCACCACTAACTAACCTCAGGTTCTATACGAACCAAAACTAACCTCAGAATCAATTACAACCCAACCACATGTTAACAACTTAACAGGATAATTTCAAAGTTAAACTATAGTTAATCACAACCCATCTTTAAGCTCAATACAACTCTCCAAAACCATACACAGAAACTAGTAAAGGAACTTAGTAAAACTGGAATAAAAACTCGCCTGATAATAATCCAAGTCCGAAGGAAAATCCAACTCGGAAACTCCACCAAAATCTACGGAACGGCCACGAAACGCCTGAATAATCTAACATCAATGATGGAGAACACAAACAAACAATCAATTAAGGAAACAACGACAAAATCCAAACCCTAGAAATCAAACCCTACGCCGAATCGGGAGAAATAGCATAATGGAATCGAGAATTACTTACCGAGGATAGGAGAGAAGATCACGGCGAAGCTCGGCAAGGACCCTCGAGAGATGGGGAGGATTGGATTAAGAGTTTGGAGGAGAGAGGATTGGTTAGGGGTGAGGAGAGAGAGTGTGTGTTTAGAGTGAAGAGAGAGGAATTAAGAAAGAGAACATATAAGTAAAATGCGCCTCTGTTCGAATAGGGAAAGTCCTGTTCGAATAGAACAGTCCAGGGAAGAAAGTAACTGCTCGAGGAAGGATCTTGTTCGAACATACAAGATCATGTTCGAACAGAACCAAGATTGTTCGAACAGAAAGAGGCATGGACAACCTTACTATACAAGGAAGGATCCTGTTCGAACAGACAAGGTCTTGTTCGAAGAGAAAGGATCTTGTTCGAACAGACCAAGTCTTGTTCGAACAGAACTGGTCTGTTCAGAAACTGAACTCCCAAAAAAGCCAAGGGATTTCCCAGGAGACCCCACGGACCACCCCGGACACCCCAGAAACACCACGGGCCACCCCCACAACTACACAAACCCTACAACTAACTCAACAAGGGTTTCTCAAGGTGAAAGCACCACCTTCACCGCCTTACGGCCACCGAAATGCCTAAGCCCCCAAAAAGGAATCTTTTCCTCGGGCGATCCTAGAAATCTACCGGCCACTTCAACGGCTCACCGGAACCACACCAAATCACAAACACAACAATAAAACATCAATATCAAACTTCTTATGGGTTTCCAAGGCCAAAATGCCACCTCTACCTCCGAACCGCCAAAACCACAAATGAGAATCTAAGGGCAAAACCACCTAAAGGAAATAAATGGATGTATAATGGATGGAGTAAATGAGGAATATATGCGGGATGTAATACGGATAATGAATATGCAGAAGTGAGAATGAATAGGAATATGCAGAGTATTATGACAATGAGCATACTAATAGCTAAAATAGGAAATGAAAAATTGGGGCCATTACAGGGCAGGTTTTTTTTTACCAAGATACGTAATTCTACTAAGTATCCGAGATCGGATGATATAGGCAGAGCCCACTTTTGTTGTATGAGCAATGACTTTTCAAAGAAAAACCTTGGCACTCCAGAGAGTAGTGACGTAGCTGGTAACAGAAGATCATCTGATAAGTGTAGGTGTAAAGCAACAATGAGCATAAATTGAATACCAAAATAGGCAAATATGTGGTCACAAGTTTCACGGATATCCATAACCATAAACACGTATCTCCAAGGAATCAGCATCGGATGAAGGTTAACAGATTCTTTCCTAAAACAGCAAAAAACCTTACAGCGGCATTTGAGCTCCACAATATTCCGGTCAGCAAAGTTCCGACATTATTCCCAGATAGAACCTTTAGCAAACGGGATTGTTGCAACCACAACGCCAAACTAAATAAGGAACGACTAGTCAGAGGAGATGCACAAACTGCGTTGAAGTGGTTTAGGAAGAAACAAACTACAAATCCGATGTTTTATTTTGACATAGAATTAGATGAGGAGGACCAAGCACTAAATTATTTTTAGATCGATGGAGGTTCAAGGTGCGCATATGAGGCATTTGGAGGTGTCGTCACCTTTGATACTACGTACCAGACGAATGTGTACAAAATGCCCTTTGCTCCGTTTGTAGGGATCAACAACCACTACCAAACAATTCAATACGAATGTGCTCTATCAAGAAATAAGCAAGAAACACACATTTCTATGGTTGTTCCATACTTGGCTGAAGGCAATGAACTAGAAACACCCTGTGTCAATTATCACCAATCAAAATGCAGCAATGGCCGCGGCTATTCCCATGATAAAGGAGTACTTGGACACTTATTGCTCGAGTTACAGTGTTATTATCTGGAGTATATTGTCGATTTGTCATTATCAATAGTGTCGAAATCGACAATATTCGACAATTGTTACTCCAGTTATAATTGAAGTATTATTGAATTCGACAATAATTGCTAGCATAACTCCAATCCAATTAAACTTTTAAATTGTCGAATTTGACAATATCATATAATATTCAGAGACACTTTCATTTTAAGTTGTGGTTTATTTCAAGGTCTTCCCCAACACCAAACATCGATTTTGTCTGTGGCACATCACAAACAAATTTCTTGAGAAAATCGGCCATGTTTATCGGGAACCATCTACATTTAAAGAAGATATCGATTTGATAATGCACAACACATATGAGGTTGTAGAGTTTGAAACCAAGTTAATGGACCTAATAAAGAAACATAAATTCGATGATAACTTTTCGATACAAGGAATCTTCAATATTAGACAAAGATGGATACCGTTATGGAATAGAAAGACCCTCTTTGCAGGGATGAGCAGCACAGGACGGAGTGAGTCCACAAACAACTTCTTTAATGGTTGGTTGCCAATAACAACTGGGTTGTACAATTTTGTGACCAAGTATGAGGCTGCCCTTATAGAGGTATACGAGAGAGAAAGTACAGAAGACTTTGCATCAGAATACAGATATTGTTAAGTTGGATCTCATCAAGCTCTAGTAAAAGATGCTGCAAAGATTTACACCAAAATAATTTCCACAAACTTCAGGATCAATTTGACCAGGTTGTTCGCTTCGCTGCAATAGAAAGACACGTAGAAGGCAACGTTCGGCAACTTATGGTGAAGTCCTATAGTGGTCGTGCCGAGTCATTTGAGCTACAAATAGACTTAGAGAAGCTAACTGGTAATTGTGGATGCAATTTGTTTGAGTATGTTGGACTCCCATGTTGTCACCTCCTGAAGGTTTTCTCAAAATGCAACATTCTCAAAATACCAGAGGCCTTCATTATGACAAGGTGGACGATTGGTACAAACAAGTTTTCAATGTCGTATGATGAAAGTCAGTTAGAAAGAGATAACTTACGACATGCCTTACGCCATAGCCACCTATCCCTTTGTGCATCAAACTTATTTGAAAGGGCCTCGAAGATAAAAGAAAGTTTTGATTTTGCGGTTTTGAAACTAGACGAGCTTGAGTCTTACCTTCAAAACTACGATAATGCTTTAACACAGATAAATGCATCACAACAAAATATCTCAACTTCTCTCGCAGATTCTCTGGTGTCCGGAACTATGATTTTAAACCCTTTTGTGGTTCAAACAAAAAGTCAGGCGGAGATTGATTACAAGAAAGGGGCAAGATGGAAGGGAGGGATGGAAGAGGCTATTATGAAGAAGAAGAGAACATGCAAAAGTTGTGGAGTACTCGGCAACCATGACAAACGGACATGTCCACTTCTCAAAACGATGATAACATAATCAAGTAAGTATATATTCAACAATATGCATAAACGACACCTTCTGCGTGATTTTTCTATAATGTGTTCCATGTAGGAGACAACAATAATGGGGAATCCATCCAGCCGTTGTACTCAAATTCCGACATGCACAACATCTAGGAAAACAAAAGAAGTTCACGTTCATTGACTAATAAATATGTATTGAGAAATTAGTACGTTGATTCAACATTATATTTGCTTTGTAATTGAAATTTAGAACAATAGCAATGTTGTATTTCATGGAGAAAATATCAATGAATTATATGCAGTTTAGGTATTGAGTTGCTTTATGCACCCCCACCCTCTATGAATTTGTTTATTGTTAAAAATACTGCCTTAAATTGTCAATTTCGGCAATATTATATACCTAGAAAACTAACTACCCATTGTAATATTGTCAGGTTCGACAATATGACAAATGCATAATTAGAAATATACTACTACAATTGTCAAAATCGACAATATTGTACATTGTAAGTAACCATATACACTAAAGTATTGTCGAAATCGATACAATTTCAATTTTTAAAAACACTCAAGTGCACTGTTAAAATATTCTTCAGATTCAAAATGTACATTTTGAAGAAGGAAGAGTTAGAAATGAGATTTATATGACATAACAGAAATTTATATACTACAAAAATAAATCAACAATAGAGTGTTCTACCAAAAATTATATACTGTGATAAACATTGAACTAAATGAACTGTCATATACAAAAAAAGAAAAAAAATTATATACTGTGATAAACATTGATGCAACATAACTGTCATATAGAAAGATTTGGTCGACAACCCTATTTGATTGTCGACAAACCAACAACAACCATGTCATTAACTCTATACCTCTGACACTTGTGCCCTCTAAGTAATGCCTTGAAGTTCCTTACTCTCACATCAAAATACCTAGTCAGTTGTTATTTCTGGAAGCCTGGAGGAATTTCCAGATTTACATGATTGTAGAAAATAGTAGAAAGTGGAAGTATTGGTGCATCAAACCTTGGAATCAAACGAACAAAATGGTTGTTCGCCCCCAAACCAAACCACCAATACTTACTAGTATCCATAACTTGGTTTTGGAACATTTCCTCATTTGAAGTAGTATTTCTTTTGCGTGCCCAAAACAGGGGTAAGAATGTATATGCTTCAGTGTGGCTAATGAAGACCACAACCTTCTCATAGTAGGTGGCTAGTAAATGCTCCATATGCCTATACTCCACATGTTGATGACCATAAGAACACGTCTGCAACATAATTTTGTACACGTTCTCCTCGTCCGCAGTGAATTGTTTACCCAATGTTTAACTGAAGATACTCTTCCAGAATACGGGGTCCTTGCAGAGAAAGGTCTTCAATGATTTCATTACATCTGGGAATCTATGTTGGCTCTGGTGCTAAATCGCGGCGGTAACCCTAAAACCAGAATTGTTATCATTAATTTCGATACCACGAACATCTATAAGATACTTCGTCTGTGGTTGGAATATATATTACCAATATTGTCGAATTCGACAATATGAAGATAGTAATCATCGAATTCGACAACTATGACTTCAAACCATACATTAAATAAAACAATCTCAAATAGGTACAAGAGTTAGGAATATGTCTTACCCATTCATTGTTATCTACTTCCAAAGTCTTCTTCCTCTCTTCTGAATTAACTAGTTTCTTATGCTGAAAAAAAACTCTAATATTAGGATAAATAGACTTGTTATGTACATGAACATTATCTAAATTGTCGAGTTCGACAATATTTACCATGCACAACTCGAAATAAAATTTCTAATTGTCGAATTCGACAATATTCGATTTCAATAACATGATTTTGAAACCATGCATTACATAGAACAATCTCAAATATGTACAAGAGTTAGGAATATGACATACCTATTCACTGTTATTTACTTCTAAAGACTTCATCCTCTCTTCAGCATTAACCGACTTCTGTCGCTGTAAAAATATCCAACATTAGAATAAACATTGAAATCAGTATTCCATATAATTCAGAAGGATGGGCGGGGGAGTTTACAGGATGATTAGTTTCCTCCGTATATCTCGCTGCTTCTTTCTTATACTTGGATGTCCAGATCATTATCTGTTCTAAATAAATAAAGGAGATGAGCTATATAACTCCAGTTCATTTAAATGTGATTTTGGGTACTACATTTGATTTTGAGCAGGGGTGAACCTATATTGAGCATGGAATCCAAAATGAATACTACATCTAATTTTAGTACAATCAAACACAAACTCCATTCCACTAACTAAAAAATTCGTATACAAAATGAACCCCCAGAGTGAAACTTAAATTCACTATTATCAAAACACTAAATTCCTACACAAAATTAAGTTTTAATTTACTATTATCAAACACAAACTCCAATTCACTAACTTCAATTAATTTCATTCATTTTGAATGACTTACAAAATCTTCTTTCGCAATCAACTTCTTCTTAATATCCTCATGTGCAGCCAACAAGTCCTCATACTTCTTTGCTAAGGTTGTGTCTGGTACAGGCTGATGTGATTGTAGCACAACAAGCTATTCAAAACATGAGCACAAGAACAATGTTACCAGACTTACAAATAAGTAATAAATAATTAAATATTATTGAATTTTGGTAAACTCACAGGTGTAGCTGGAAGAAGTTGTAAGTCTATCTGCTCCATCAAAAGCGCATTTACCGCTTTTAGTGACTCGATTTTTTTACACTATACACATTGGGTACAAAATAATTATGCCAGATGCAAGAATAATTAATGGAAGTCTATAAGTAATTAGGGGTTAGAGTCACTCAACACTATTACCTTTGTATTAAACTCATTACCTTTTTATTCAACTCAACATATAAGCTTTGATTACAGTCTTCAAGGCCAGATTTTTGCCTAAGCTCTGCCTCCAAACTTGTATTTTTTTCCTCTAAATTTTTGTAATCCAATATCTACAAACATAAATTTGGCAAGGAAAATCAGGATTTTGACAAAAACAAATAATAGATGTGATAATGACATCTGCCTAAGACCTTACATTCGCATCTAACTGCCTTGGAAGATCTACGAACTCTAGTGTACATTACTCGTCAACTACACGCTTTAGTTCAATATCCGCCTTCATTTGTTCAATGGTTTCTTTAAGCAGATCACATTCACTTGTCTGAGGTTAAATTGACATAAAACATTTAGATTAGTTCATGTGTTTTTGTCGAAATCGACAATAATATTATGTAATTGTCGAGTTCGACAATAATACATATATGACAGTTTTGAGAATAACTGTGAAAATTGTCGAAAAATTGTCGAATTCGATAATTTACATTTGTTCACTTACACATACACTGTAATAGTTGTCGAACTCGACAATTACTTATACTAATAACTATAGATAAAAACTAACATTATGCACAACTAAAGATAGGTATGACTGACCTTCTCTTTGAGGGCCTCTCTTAGATTTATATTGGCTTCAGACTCCTTTTCTTTATCTTCCTTGAGCTTCTGAAGCTGGTCATTTAGTGCTGTGATTTGTTGGTCATTTAGGTTTATATTTGGAGACCGACTAAAGTGCTCATGATGCTACAAAAATGGTAATTCATGTAAACAAAATATTAGATACAAAAAAGTTTGAAGTGTAAATAATATAAGAGAAGTGAGATAAAAATAGTGTTAACATGTACTAACCAATGCATCATATTGTTCAGCAATATCTTCAGATTGGTGCACGGGGGTATCACCATACTCATTAACACTGGCAGGCTTCCTTTGATGAATTCCAGAATCATCTGCAGCCAGGTCAACAGTAATCAGACATATCGTAGTCTACGAGACAGAGGCAAACCACTCCAAGTATTCCTCTGTACATACTAAAGGTCCCTCATGTACCCTCTGCCCCCTATCAATTTTCTTCAAAATGAACTCCTTTTACTTTTGGCTAGAGAAGCAATCAACCCACTCATACTTAAGGCTGAATTTCCTTGCCACTTTTGCATTCTATAGGTTGAAAACCTCTGTCAATAGTCGCTTTGTGGGGATGCATTGTTCCCGATTGAACTGCCGCACAACCCTATTTGGGTAGTAGGGCTGAACATGATCTGGACTTGCTAATGTCCCATAGAAAAAGTTGACCTCCTTGAATACATGTAGGGAATCCCTTTTATCTCTGTATGGGTCCCATACAACCTACATGGAAAATAAATCAAATTTATTTTGCACAATTATCTTTGTATGTGTGGACCAGATAATCTTGAGATGGAATATTGTCAAAATCGATAATTTTCCATGTTCATTTTGACAATGTTGTATATTCACTTTCAAAGGAATTTGAATAATTATCGAAATCGACAATATCAGATGTACTTAATAAATATACTTAATCAATATTGTTGATTTTGACAATGTTGTATATTCACTTTCAAAGGAAATTGAATAATTGTCAAATTCGACAATATTTGATTTACTTAGTAGATATACTTAATCAATTTTTTCGAATTCGACAATTTTGAAGCAGTGTAGAAGGGTAATGAACTTACATCATCAAGTTTGTAGTTGTCCAATGCCTCCTTAAAATTGAGCAAAGCTGTACCACCATATATATCCGTAACAGATACGTCCAATTTCTAACAAGTACAGTGCCCGTATGCATCGGAGTCCATCTCCTTGGGGATCCCACCAAGCTTTGGGAAATGTGCAAATATCCATGACTACATGTATATAGATAAACAAAAAACAATTTGTAGAGGTTGAAGCCATATCTAAAAAACAGTTACATAAATGAGTTCAAAATCACCTCGAGTAGCGTGATACAACATGCGAATTATCTTGCATCATCTCGAAATCTTGCACCCAGATTGTAATAAATATGGGCCAGAACTGCTGATCCCCATGACCACTTCTTTGCCACCCTGTCTTTGGCAAATAAGATAAGGTAACGTGCGCTGACGTTTGTTCCCTTTTTCGTGAGAAATAGGAAAGACCCAAGGACATACAACATATATGCACGAGCAACAGACCTCGTTGTTAGCCCTTTCTTCTTCTTGGCAGCTGCAGCGGTACCGTCACTGAGAACCTTCTTTAACTTGTATGCATAGTGAGACTTAAGTTTCTTCAATGATAATGAATTCCCAGCACCCACAGCTTTCAAAGATTTGAAAGCTTTTAAATCCTGTAGAAGGTTGTTCTTGAAAACCTCAAGAATCGCTGGAAATCCCCAGGTACCACCAATGACCATGGCATCACCATCTGCAGGCAACCCAACTAATTGTTCCACATTATCCACAGTTGGAGTCATCTCTCCCCATTTGAAGTGGAAAGTATTAGTTTCCGGCTGCCAACGCTCGACAAAAGCAGAAATGAGGGCAAAGTTGTAATAATTATAGGATATGGCCCCAATCCAATTTAAACCCTTCAACTTTACGAAATCTTGGACCACTTGTGGTTCCTTTCTAAGGTCCCACATAGACTGGTGATGATGAACACAAATGGGAAGCTTCTCCTGAACAATAATAGTGATTATGTCAACAAAATATAACTATAAATAACATAACATAATTAAAGAAGAGATTCCATTAAATAATATACCTGCCCTAGCGCGATCGACCTTGCTCTATTGAACCTAAAGCTCCTCAGTAGGCTTTTATCACTAGGGCCTACGTCGTCGTTGCTTGTAGCCCCCTCACCTTCAGAATACCTCCCAAAAATAGGAATATTTTCATCAAAATCAGGGTAAACATTTGGGAGCGGTGGTTGAGCTCCCAAACCAGCTTGAGCAGACTCAGTCTCAAATTCTGAACCCTGTGGAATATTCATACCTTCGGCAGACTCAGTTGGAATATTCACACCTTCACAAACACCCTTATTTGCACTGTCAACAGTGCTTGGAGGAACGACTGTGTTTGGGTCAATAGTTTTTCTCTTTCTCTTATATGTAAGTAGATTTCCTTCTCTAGCCAACTCTCTTTTTCATCTATTGGAAGCGGTCGGATGCACTTTCTCATTCATTGTGTACCTGCACAGAATTTATTACTCAAAGGATTAGTAAAAATGCACTTGGTAATTGTTGAGTTTGACAATATTATGTAAATATAAGTCTAACTGCATTTGGTAAATTATCGAATTCGACAATACTCTATTTCAATAACTACAAGTTATATGTAACTATTGTCGAATTCGATAATTTAGACTTATAAACAAGTATAATAAAAAAATGTTGTGAACCATGTGAATTCAATATTGTCGAATTCGACAATATTATGTAACCATAACAACATTTACACTGCTAAATTGTCGAATTTGACAATACTAAATGTGCCTTACTCAATCTCACTTCAATATTCCCAATTTTGACAATTTTTCAATATACATTAGGTTATCTATAACTTACACTTCAACTAAAGATAGGTATAACAACATTTATACTGCTAAATTATCGAATTCGACAATACTAAATGTGCCATACTCAATCTCACTTCAATATTCCCAATTTCGACAATTCTTCAATGTACTTTAGGTTATCTATAACTTACACTTCAACTAAAGATAGGTATAACAATATTTACACTGCTAAATTGTCGAATTCGACAATACTAAATATGCCCTACTCAATCTCACTTCAATATTCTCAATTTCGACAATTCTTCAATGTACTTTAGGTTACCTAGGTCAAATATTTACGAAATCGACAATCCTAGATGTTAATAACTCAAATTTAAAGTCTAATTTTAGTTATTTATGTCAAATATTGACGATTTCGACAATATTTGACAGTTTCAATATCAAATTGCATTACACAAAGGGGTAAACGAAGAATAAACAACAATTTGACATGATAATGAGATTTACCTTAAAGTTGTCAAATTCTACTATCAAACCGTTCCCAACCTTTGCTGCTCCAAAAGGAATAGATAATATCTTCGAAGGGTTAAATTTAATGGGTACTTTCTCTTCGAACGACAGTCTTAGTCTCTAATGATGAGAGAGTGAGTGAGGGAGACAAAGTGAGAGAGATACTCAAACTGTTCGCGAGAGTGAGAGTGGCAGAGTGATAGTGGGAGAGAGAGGGAAATTTTGTTTGTTTGAAGATAGAGGGAGAGTGGGAGAGAGAGAGTGAGAGATTGAATTTCCAATGTGAGTGACGGCTGGGTTTGAAAAGAGAGGGAAATGTGAGTGACGGCTAGAGAGAGTGGGGCAGGTAGAACCCCCTAATTTTCCACCTCATTTCCCTTATAGGAAATCCCAAATTTTGATAGCCACTCATCTCTATTAGATGAGTAGTGGTTGTGGTTGAGTGAGACTTGAGTGTCTCTAAATCCGCCCCCTATAGGTATATACAAAAAAATTAAAAAAAGTATGTACATTTTTCTTTCTTCTAATGACATTAAGAAAAGTTAGCTCAAGTGGTAAATGGTAGAGCTTCTAATCTAAGAGCCTAAGGTTCAATTCTTGATCTTATCAAATAAGAACCTTATTTTGATATATATTTTTTCCACCTTAAGTTGACCATGTCATTGCCGCAAAAGGCGTAAAAAAGCGAATATGGATAATTTTTTTGTCAAATATAATGTTATATTTGATTGATTTTTAAGCTTAAAACATCGTTAAATGGCCAAAATTTTGTTTGGGGGCTCGGCCCCCAAATGCCTGATATCATAATATAATTCATCGCATTACCTTCGCCCCACCCCACCCCCCCAAACATGAAATTCTGGCTCCGCCCCTGAGCATAAACTTCTTCAATAAATTAATTTTGATTTGTAGTTTTCATTATATCATGCAAATGCACCCCCGATTTAGTATTTAAAACTTTTTGTTCAGTTCTCTTTTAGGTTGATCTTGGTTAGTGTGATAGCTGATAGTCACATTTGTATCCAAAGGAGGATGGGTGAGTTTTTTTTCTCTCTTCATTAACTATACACTATGTAGAGTTGTTTTCACATGTTACAGTGAATGATGAGTACAACAAAATTCACATGTGCATGCCATTCTTTATGATAGTCGTGGCTGGTTTATGCTATGAAACACAATTCTTGTCAGCGTTAATTGATGATCGGGTAAAATTCTCAGACTTGCATCTCACATATGTAAAATTCTTCTTTTGTTCACGTTCATGACATCTTTACCATTGATGTAGTATGTGGTTCACATGACATTTTCCATTATCGTCAACCCAACCTACGTTAGCATAACTATTCACCATTAGAATACAACTTGTTGACCATCAAGCATAATATCGTGATCATCAAGCACCACTCTGTTGTACAGACCTCTATCAACAACTTGAACCTTCCATCCCATTTTAAACTTAATCTAAAGAATGATAATAAACTCACAAGAACTCTTTCAGATTTTGGTTTCCCAACAATCATATCTTGTCTGATTTGACATCAATCATTTCTTACATATTTCTCGCTCCCAAAATAGATCTAATTTGCCGCACTTTGCATTATTGAGATTACAGAATCGAAGATAAAATACTTAATTGTTTACTCGATCGAGTTACAGTGTTTAATTCATTTATCTTAAAGTTTTGGAATACTCTGAACTCTTCTGAGCGCGAGAGGTGAAGGCGACTTGACATCAAAATACTTATAGCCAATGTGTTCAACATCCTATGTTCATAGACCGTGTTCTTGAGATCATCTTAGTCGCTCAGAGTGATAAAAATGATAATAGACAAATTGTCACATACGCTGACATGTGCAAGATTGTAGTTGCGGATAGGAAGATTGCACGTGTTTATTATGACAATCGTCATTTTTGTGGATCTGGAGCAAATTATGCAAATAATCTCTTTCGATGACATATAAATCGTAATTATGCAGCGTTTAAGACCTAGTCTCCGGCTTGGTCATCTATATTGCATTGAGATATTATCTGCACGACTTCAATATCAAACATTGACACGAGCATAAATATAAATGGCAATCCATCTATTTTCTTAATTATCGTTGGTAGTTTATGCATGCATTCAAGGTATTTTTGTTGGTTGATGTTATTTAGTATATCTCCATCACACATCTTAAAGAGAATAATGAATTTCAGAGATAAAAACACTTTTAAAACCCTTACTATTGTAAGAGAATTGAAGGTACTAAGGGCATCAGGTGTAGCCTAGCTAAAGTATAACTAGCAAGATGAGTTGGAAAATGATATTTGAACAAGTCAAAAAAATAGACTCCCAAAAAACTACTCCATGTAAAAATAAAATATGACGTGTAAAAAAAAGGTAAAAAAATGTACTTTTAATTTTTTTAAACACTTTCTACGTATTAATTTTAGTTAAAAAAGGTTTTCCACGTAATAAAATTATCCTAGTTGGCTACCCAATCTTTTTCTCTCTCCTCACCAATGAGAAGAGAGAATATCGAAACCTAAAATAACTACCCTCTTGGGGAGGCTAAAAACATGATTTTTATCACTTTATCCTTTTTATTTTAACTATAGAGAGACTACACTAGATGCTGTAAGTCATTGGGATAGTACCATAGTATTTTTGAACATGTCTGATTATTTCTAAATATACCTGCTAGCAATATAAATCTTGGAAATGAAGTACTGAAAAATCTGCCTCTTAATTGAATTGAAGAAAGATACGGAAAATTTTGCCAAACACAAAATGGTGATAAGCCTCTAGGATGAAGGATAACTACTTTTGCCTATAAAAATGGATCATGTTCCGAGAGATCATAAAACATTTGAATCTGATTAGAGCTGGAACTTGGCAGAATTGAATCCAGATCTCATCCAAAATACAAAATAAAAGTACAAAGAAGACTGACAACTAAAGTAGTTGGGCTGGAACTTAGCATGTAGGACGCCAGAATATCAAGATTCTAAAACAATAACAACTATGGGGCAGTAACCTAATAAATATTGGCAAAAAGTAGCGATAGAATAAAATGAGATAAACTCATT
Organism: Kingdonia uniflora; assembly: GCA_014058105.1. NCBI lineage: Eukaryota > Viridiplantae > Streptophyta > Magnoliopsida > Ranunculales > Circaeasteraceae > Kingdonia > Kingdonia uniflora. Next base: position 2,073,970 of record JACGCM010002114.1, read on the forward strand.
TATAATTAGTTTTTCCTTCCTCAATTTATCAACATAGGATAAAAACAATTAAAGTTTTTGCTTTTGTATTTCATCATTTTAGTTTACTTTGATGAATACATTTCTTTCTAAAGTCTTATATATTTTTCTGCTTTTAATTTTAATACAATTTCCTACAAATGTTGAGCTTTTAGTTTCATTTAAAAATAAATATGGATCTGCATACACTATATTAATCAATATCACCATTTTTAATAATATAAAATAAGTTTAAAAAACAATTCAAAACCTAATTCTCCTCTTGAACTATCACAAATTAGGTTTGTAATTTTCAAACTTTCTTTCAACTTTTATTTATTTTTTAGTGTTAGTGTTTAACATTAGGCTGCGGAGATTTTTTGTGCAATTCTAGGTTCTTGTTGTTTATCTTAGAGTTTTATTCTAGGGTTTCAGCCTATTTAAGATTGTGTAGGATGACTCTCATCACCCATAAAAGGTTATGAAGATCTCTTGTGTAGTTCTAGGTTCTTGTTGTTTAACTTAGGAGGTTCTTGTTGTTTATCTTAGGATTTTGTTTTAGGGTAATAGCAAAATACCACAATTTTTTATGGTGGATAGTTTGAAATATTTGAGAAACTTCTGTGGATAAGGTATGCGTGCAAAAAATTACTTTTCTAGTCAATACATAATGTCAAATAAGCAGTACTGTGTTTAATTTAATTGAAGTTTTTGTAAGTTTGGCTTACTTTACCGGTGTGAAGAAAAATTAATGGATTAATCTCAAGATCATGACAAGTTCTCAAATTATAACATTCAGGCGACCAAGAATAGCTTTAAGTACAATAATCCTACTGCAATTGGGCCACATGCCACATTCAAGTTGGGAAATGAAATATTTGGCTCTCAAAGCTGGAGCTTGAGATGAACATTTAGAGATGAAGATTTGTGTCAATTGGTATTGAGGATTTTCCTTGCCTTAGGTTCATACCGTCATAATCATAGAAGCCGAGGGTTTTCTGAGATAAGAATCATATGCATGTTTGAGGGGCAGGTCCAAGTCTATTATAAAGGAGTTCAAGTACGTCCAAGTCTGTTACAATATGGCAAGTTAAAGTATCAAGTACCCAATTATTCATGAGGGTGAGGGTGAGGGTAGTGGTATGACTTTGGACTTGGGATGCCATAAAGGCTTCAAGTAGGTTTACAGGCTCGTGACGAGATCAGTGGGAAAGTTGTATAAATTGGCTTTAGCTTGGTTTTGCCCAGTATAACAACTATTTCTAGGTTAAGTGTAAGATGTAAAGATCCTTGAAACATGAAGTTTTAGATTAGGTACCATTAGTATTAGGTAAGTCGATTGTTGGTCCACGTATGACCTGAGGGTTAGAGGTTGGGTAGTATTTTTGCTGGAGAATATGATGAATTTGGTGATTGGGTCCACATATAGTCCCTTACGGCTCACATGGACATTCACGTTGAGTTAAGAGGCCCTCATAGGCACATTCAGAATGTATATCAGAGTGGTGCATATCACTATAAAAGCATATTAAAATGATCTTTTGCTAGAGTTCTATCATATGTGTTTGGACACAAATTTTAAATAAATATTGTTTGTACTTAAAGTTGTACATATAGACGGGGATAATAGAAAGAAAATAAAGATTTTTCTAACTAATTTAATAAAAAATCATAAACAATATTAAAACCCAACAATATCTCCAAAAGGAATGCATTCGCATGCACGCACACATGCACAATTACTCGTATATAAGAAAACGATTAGGACAACGAAAACGGTGAGGTTTGAAGGAAATGTAAATCAACAGATGTGGTGGAAAAACAAATTTTAGATGTGAGGGAAGAACAAAAAATTAATGAAAAGCTCTAAGAATTGGCTCCATATCCACCAAGTCCAATTTTTTTCTCAATCATTCCAATTTTCACCAAATATACACCACCACCACCATCACCAAATCCCATCAAAGACACCATGAAATGAAATACCAAATGCAAGAATCACTAAATATCTAGATTCAAATAAGTTGCGTAAAAACTTACGTTAGCAAATTGAACCCACAACATCACCAGTGGTGGATAGTATTGTTAAAGGGTCACACATTGCTTCTATTGAGAGCCACAAACACAGTTACAATTTTAATCTAGTGTTAAAGAATAGACACATTTTCTTCTAATGAGACATCTTGGAGCTACTCTTCTCAAACATGGGGTGTATCTTATTATGGACTAATAATTCTCCACTCTTTGCAAGGGCATCACCGAATTCATGCGAGAAATGTTGAAGAAGCAAAAGCCCGATGCATCATTTAGCCATTTCCACTGTAAACCATTAATCAATGGACATGACTTATTGATGCCGACTACTTGTAAACAATTTTGTACTATCACACAACAACATTTTTCTTCTTCTTCATAGAATGCAATTGCCTTTTTGGATAGGGATGACAATTTGCCCCGCCTCACCCCGCCTCGAACGGGGCAAATTTGGTATGAGCTAACCGGGTATTGGGGTGGGGATGGTATGAGCTGCCCAAAATCTGTCGGGGATTGGGGCGGATTTGGGATTGCTAACATAAAATCCGTTATCCGACCCATTTAATATCAACTAATATTTTTACTATTATACCCCTTGTGACTATGTTTTTACTATAATATTCATAAGTTAAATGGGGCAGGGATGGTATTGAGCTTATCTATGTGGGGCGGATTCGGGTTCCCCGCTTAATTTAAATGGGGATCGGGACGGGGATGAGAGGTGAGAACCTAAGCGGGGATAGGGATGGTATTGGCCAAATCCGCCCCATAACCATCCCTATTTTTGGACTCCTTTCTTCTAGACTCTGCAATTAATCGTGAATGTTCAGAAAGAAAAAAGGAAAAAGAAAAATCCAAAACGACAATTTTTTTCAATAAAAACGACGTACTTTTATAAAATAAAATAGTTCTCCTCTGAGCACTTTCCCACTTCTGTTGGCGTTGCTCGACTCCTAAAATAGTTTACACAGGCCTTCAAAAAGCTCTCTCTCTCTCTCTCTAACTTCCTCTGTGACAGTGAAATCGAAGGTAAGCTTTGACTCTCTCGCTCTAGATTGCTGTTCTGATAGTTTAATTGCATGAAAACCCTAGAATTATCGATTCCAAGTAATTGAATTATAGAGGGGTTTTGTTGAATTTCAAACCTGATGTTGTTTGGATTCCACTTAATTGAGCTCGTTGTAGGTTTAATTGATCTCTACTTGTATGAAAACCCTAGAAGTATTGATTAGAAGTAATTGAATTTGAGAGGGGTTTTGTTAAATTATAAATTTGATGTTGTTTGGATTCGAATTAATTGAATTTGTTCTGGGTTTTGTTTTATTAAAAAGCTGATACTACAGTGCATATTTGCTTCAATTAAAAATGTCGCCTTTTTGCAAGTAGTTGCCAGTAATTTGGAAAATTTTAGCTATAAGGTTTAAGTTAGTAATTGTGATTGAGTTAGTGTTTGAGAATAAACAGTGTTGTAATTTCTTTGATTGTTTGTTGTTTTGAATGATTTTCTGTTTCATACACTTGCTTGCGTGAGCATTTCGATTTATGGGGTAGTTGTAATCTCTTGGATTGCTTGTCGTTTTGAATGATTTTCTTTTGCAAATTATTACAGGTCTTCGGTCCCTCACGGCCATTGAGTCTCTCAGCCTCCGTTGGAGACGAACCCATCTACAATAGAGGGAAACCTGAAGAGGGATGAGTAACAATAAGCTTTCCTTTTCCATCTCCTCAAAACCCTCCTCCAGACCCACCAAACAATTACCCATAAACAATGATGAATCCCAGAAACAACAAGTATTTGTAACAGAATTCGACCCCTCTAAAATCCTACCTCAAAAACAATCAGATCATGTCATACCTGCTTTGGAGAACCAATGGAAACCCCAAAACAAGATGCGAAACCTCGATATCGCACTCCGATTGTCATCTGACGACCCCAATCTCCGGTTCGAGCTCGAAGCGCCGACTATTATGGCTGATGCGGACCCTGCCGGTTCGTATGGTTTGATTTTAAGAAGCAAGGAAGAGAAAGAGAAGAAACCCAGTAGTGATAATGTTAGTGTGCAGAGGTTTAAAGAGGACATGGTGAATTTGCCGGATGACCGTGGGGCGGATGAGTTTGTTGGTGTTCCAGTTGAGGGGTATGGGGCTGCGGTGCTTTCTGCATATGGGTGGTCGGAGGGAATGGGGGTTGGTAGGAGAGAGACAAAGGATGTGCCCATTGTTCAGTATGTAAGGAAGAACTTTGACAGAGAAGGGTTAGGGTTTATACCAGAGACGAATAAGGAAGATCCTACTAAGAAGAAATCACGATATTCGGGTCCTCAAATGGTTGCTCCGAAAGGGCCCGATGGGCGGAATAGGCACGTTGTTGGGATTGATGAGAAACTTGTTCCGAGAGAGCTAAAAGGTATTCATGCTGGTAAAACTGTTCGGGTTATAGAAGGTAGGCACGAGGGATTAAAAGGGAATGTCCTGGAGAAATTTGAATCCAAATCTTCGAGTAAGGTAGTATTGAAGCTATCAAGGAGCGGTGAGAAAGTTACTGTTCGAATAGATGAAGTTGCCGAAGTAGGTTCAGTTGACGAGGAGAACTGGTCAAGGAAAGCGACAAAGACAAGAAAAAGAGATCGAGAAGAGGGAGAGAAGAGGGTGAAAGAAGAGAAAGCACCTCCTTCTTGGTTGACAAGTCGTATCAGGGTTAGAGTAATTAGCAAAGATTTCAAAAGAGGAAAGTTGTATTTGAAAAAAGGCGAGGTTGTGGATGTTATAGGACCAAGAGTATGCGACATATCTATGGATGAGACTAATGAGCTTGTCCAGGGTATTGATCAAGATATATTGGAGACTGCACTTCCAAGATGTGGGGGTCCTGTCCTTGTTCTGTTTGGGAAGCATAAGGGTGTATTTGGAAACCTCGTGGAGAAGGATAATGAGAAAGAAACTGGCGTTGTTCGAGATGCAGATAGTCATGAATTACTCAATGTAAGATTGGAACAGGTCGCGGAATATATTGGAGATCCTAGTGACATTGGATATTGAATTTTCTCTGATGGATGCTTCTCGTAGACACATAGGAGGGTGGAAACCTTAAGTGGATGTTGGAGATCCTGAGCTGAGGTGGTTGTTACCCCATAACTGGACCTTCTCTCTGAAGATGACACTTTTATGGTATGCTCCAATTACATGTAGCGTTTTCAATGTTGTTGAGTATATGAATTTTAATATTGATTTTGATATATGATATGATTCTCATGTTAGTGAACTAAAATTTGTTTGATACTTGATAGTTTATTGAACATGTTTTTGTGCATTTAGGCGACTTGAGTTTACGGGTAGCGTCAATTTACTTTTGATGCTGCGCTGTTTTCCATTCTGTTGGTATCTCAATTTGAATTGGAAGGGTTTCCCCTTATAAAAGTTGTAACATTGAAAGTCCTCACACCCGACAGAGTAGCAATTTGTGTTTTTTGTATGTGTGAAAGTCCCCCCCCCCCTTTTTGCGTATCATTGGGATTTCCCCTGACTCCTCCCAATTGGGGAAATCACGTTAGTTTTCATGGTATTCTTTCTAATCTCTGGCAGTTCGCACTGCCTTGTCATCGTATTCCTCCATTGAGAGGGCAACCTATACAAAATGATTGAAGGATAATCAGTAAGCAGTCCTCCAGAGATTCCGTTGAGAGGTTTTCTTGAATCAAAAATGTATGCAAGCCACAGTGGCCTGAAGTTGGAGAATAGACTAAATACACACTGCCTGTTCCCGAAGCCAAAGTTATGCCAGCGAATCTGATATTTCTATTGCCCTCCCAGATCACTTACAGTGAGACATTAGATTTTTCACCTCTAAAATTGTGTGACCTAAGTCCTAACTATCTCCTAAAGTATTAATACTTCTGATTTGCTTCTACCAGGGCCCCCAACAAGATCACATATAGAACTACACTCCAAGGCTCCTCCCTTTCATTGTAAGCTGTATCCTTGTCCCCTAACACTGTAGGAATCCCGTACTATTTTCTGCCATTGTCTAAGTCAATTGTCACCTGTCGGCTACTCTGAATACCCTTTAACAAAGTACAATGAATGAATATGGTGATTTCAATCTTGTAGAAGCCTTAACATTGAAAATAGTTACCAGTACGAAAATCACCTTCATTTCTCTCATATAAATATAAAAATGACAACTAAATAAAAGTTTAAAATAAACCCTTAGTTAGGCTTTTGTGATTGAAATGGTAAATTTACTCTAGCTTCCCCTATAAGTAAGCTTCCTCATTCTGTCGAACACTTAATAATATCCTATTAAAAGTTCATAACTAGGAAACAAAGAAAGTAAATTACTAGAAAGTAAAAGAAAGAGGACTTCCTAAAAACACCAAGATTAGGGACTTATCTCGGTAACTGTGTAGTTGAAATGGTCCTCACTAGAGAGGCTGAGCAATAGTAATTTTTTTACTATTCTTACGCATGCATAACAGTTCATAACAGTTCACTATTAATCTTATTGTTACTACACTGATGTTTCTATCTAAAGATGCAGTCCAAGTAAAAAAATAAGGAAACTTTGGATGTAATTGTGGGCACCCCATTAATAGGATAAGAGATTTTGGGGACAAGGTCAACAAATTTAACTGAAAAACTCATTATATTATTTTAATATAATACTATTATATTGATAAATATTCATTTTCTTTGGAAAAAAAAGAAAATGCTTATTATTTTTATGAAAAATAAGTAACAGTCTGCTGCCACTTTCTCCGTAGCCTAAGAGTGTCAAACAGCCGTCTAGACAAGTTAAATAATTACAGTAGGAAGAAATTTTTGTTCTTTAGGAATTCTCCAAAGAATGTCAACTCCACCCACCCTATAAAAGAGAGAGAACCACAGTGTGGAAGTGTGTTCTTGAGTTTGTACGCACCGCAACACATTCTTTAAAACTAATCTTATTTTTTCTGCATAACTTGGATTTGATGCATTTATTGAAATAATAGTATAAAGGCATGAAAGTATATCTTTGAGTTTGTTCCCCCGCAGCACATCTTTTAAGATTTTAATCCTATTTCCTCTTCATAACTTGATTTGATTCATTTATTGAAAAACTCCTTACATTTTCAATGCATCTTTCAAGACCCCACAAACCTTGGAAAGTCTAGTCCTCTCCTAACTTGACGTGTCTGCTCCAAATCATCCTAGAATTTTAGTACCATAGCTAGTTCGCTCCACAAGCTGTGAAGTCTGTCAATTCAGCCTAATTGTTTTTCCATAAAATCCTCAGACAATTTACATTATGGTCTCACTTTGCTGTCTTCTTTGCGTGGGTTAGAACATCCGTAGTAGGTCTGCTATTGGTAAATTGGTTAGGAAAACTGCTAAAAACTTCATCAGTATCACTGCATGCCAACAAGTACAAGCGTGAACAAGAAATCACGTCATATGTGGCTTCTCACTAAGTTTCATTGCCCCCCCCAAAAAAAAAACCTCAGATGGTAGATCTGCATTCCTTAGAGGGCGTGGTTAACTACTTACCTATGCGTCTGCCTGCCTCTTTCACTCCTAAGTATTATCTTCTTTTGATTACATTTCTACCATCTACAAGAATGCCGACTTAGGGGCGATTTGCTGACTTAGCACTGTATTTTAACTATAGAGAAAATGTCCCACTGTTTTTTAATTACAAGTAATGATTTGATTAATGCTTTAGCTGCTATGGATTGAATTAAGAATTTGGAGAACATAATTTATCGTCTGTAAGATATCAATAAAGTTATTGAAGGCGATTTGAGATGGAGACTTTGTAGTTGTGATTGATACATCTCTCTCAGGGCTAAATTCAACACCGTGGGTTGGGGTTACTGAAATTTGGAGTGGTTTTAAATTAGACTCTTCTAGTAGAGAGGCATTCCGTACCTTTCCAGGTTTAAGCAATTCCCACTACACTGTTAAATATGCAATAAAGAAACTGTTGGATATGAATTGGAAGCTTCTTGGGGTAGAAAGGGACACTTAAGAGTTGCTTGCTACGCTTGAAGGAGACATTATTGAAATGTGGGTGGGACGTAGTTGAATGCTGTGGCGGTGTGTCAATGGTGGTGAAGCCATCTTCCTATCTCACAAAAATCTCAAAGCTCAATCTTAATCTCTGTAACAGAAAACCATCCTGAAGTCCACTGGGTTATGCATCAACAACGCTTCGTGGACCGGAAATCCTGGCTACTGCCTGTTTATGTTTGCCTTGGAGGATGGAGTATCTGAAAAGGCAATGGAATGCATAGCCCGATTCAATAGCGTGAATCTCGGCTGCTATGAAATAATAGGATCTTCTTTGTGAAACTTTTATTATTGATTGTGACAATGGATTGTATAAATGAATGTTTGTTTAACCAGTTGCTGCCAATTATTGCTGATCACTAGAAACATTTGTTAGTAAGTTATGTGTGATGTGGGTGTATACATGTAGAATCTCTATTTTTACGCTTTTCCTGTTATTTCCATGTAGGCTTAGTTAAATAACCGAAGTGTTAAATCTGAGGTTTTATCCAATTTGCACTTCTCTTTTCGTTCCTAAAAAAGAATTCATTGCAGAGTCCTGTGTCTGGTTTTTGCTGCAAGTTTTGGGTGGGAGATAGCGTGGGTGGAATCAGACTTGGAGGCAGCTGTGTTCATGAAGAATGTCATTACTTGGTCTCTTGAAGCTAAGTATCAGATTTACTTATATCTGGACAGAAGCAAACCTTACTTTGGATAAAATGTCAAGAGTTTGTATTGTTTTCGTCTTTAAAAGGTGGCACTTCATTGTTATGTATCTTGATGCTAATAGCCAAGGCTTGGTGTTTCTAGTTCGCATCAGATCAACGTGAAAAGTTAATAACATTAACCTATTTGAGATGAGATGAAGGTGAAGCCGAACTGGTTCATCAGTAGTATTCTCGTTAGTGATTGTGGTTGCATGCCAGACCTATTTAATGTTCTTTTTAGTGATTGTGGTTGCATGCCTGTGAAACATAGACCTATTTAATGTTCTTTTCCTATTATGAGATGTATATATTGTACAATGTTCTAATTTCTCCACCCTTCCATTTTGTCTCTTTGCCCTGGCACAGTTCCTTCTATGGTTTCATAGTGTATCCAGTATCCATGTCTGAAAAGAGATTTAGAATGCTTGTATTTGTTTTCAAAGATTACTATTTTCATTTATCTAGCCATAGATGATATATTGTTGCACATAATAAGCTTCTAAGAGCATCTCCAACATAGATGGTATGTTATTCCGGTTTTTTTATATTAAAATTGGGACCCACATTATTATTTTATGAGAGGGGAAATTTTTATTAAAAATTGGAACCTACAATATTCTTTTATGAGAGAGAAAAAAGAGAAAAAGTTGTGGGGGACCTATAAAAGTAGTATGCACATATAACTCTCTAAGTTTTGGATTCACATACTTTAGAGGGGGGTATGGGGGTGAGTATGTTGAACCCCATACTCCTGTTGGAAGGAGTTTTTACGAGAGTATGAGAAAACCTTAACAACATACCACTCTGTTGGAGATGCTCTAAGTACTGCTCATAACACGTCTTTATGAGGGACCAAATCTGAATTGAGTTCGTAGCCGAAGTCACCTACTGGACTCGCAATTCTGCATCTCCTAATAATTCTGCCATATTTACTTAACCATGACTCATCTTCAAAGGTTATTTTTGCTTCAAAAGGTTTAATAGCACGGTCTAAAAATGCTACTTAACTAATGTCATGACGTCAGTGCACGGTCATAGTACATTACCTTATATTATCACGAAGAGAAGTGCGCATCATTTTATAATTTCACGTAGAAATCATTATGAAAAAATCAAAACTATAACTGCCTAAGGGTTAAGGACCATCACTTAGCAAACAAAAAATCCCATAATTTGGAGCCAATTCTATGTAATTGGTCAATCAGACCAGAATTTGATTCGGATTATGACATGGGCTCAGATTGCGAACCTTCGTAAAAGTCCTTTAGTCCAAAGTCCAAAGTCCAAAGTCCCAAGTCCCAAGTCCTAAGTCCTAAGTCCAAACCTGAGTTTGTGTTTCCTCACCAAAATCACAAACTAACTTCTAACTGTGTGCGTGTGTGTGTATTTTTCTACTTTATTTTTGTCACAAAACTATTAGAGGTCTTGGTGTTGAAGAAGGAGGTGGTTGTGGTTCTCTAATCTTGAACTGGTAAACTTTCACTTACCTCTTATGCTCTTATAGTCTTATGGTCTCAAACTTTCAGTTATATTAATTCTATAATAAACTTCATAGTGTTTCACCATTGTTGATTCTAGGTAAGAGTCTGAGTGGAGAGAAAAAGAGACTCAGAGACTCAGATGGCATATTGGAGCTGAGTGGAGAAGGCAGTTTTAAGTGAAAAAATCTAAGTCTGTGCAAAAAAAGAACACCTCTAAGTGTGATGAGTTAGTCCAAATCACTGAATAGACTTAGACTTAAGACTTGACTTGGTGAAAAAACAAACTCCACCTAAGTTGTATCAATACCAGTGGTTGCCTTAATACTTGAAAATACACATGTCATATATGATTATTTCACTTTTCGGCCTCCAGTTGCCTCAATACTCGAATTTCAAGCTTCAGGCTTGATTTATGCTTGAATGTTGAATTTGAAGTCATGCGCATAAAGGTTATGCGCCTAAAACATTTCATTCTCAAGAGCATAACCCTTATGCGCCCTAAAAAGGCGGGCTCCTAAACCTTATGCACAACTGTTTGATTGTATGAAGAGCAAAGAGATTTAAAAAAAAAGAAAAAAGAAAAAGATGTATAGATGCTAATACTATCTGCAAGAACCCCTTAAAAGACCCTTGCGACTCTCTTTCTCTAAGGACAGCTTCATATCTCAGCAGTTTTAGTATCTTTGATAAGTTAAGGCATAACATTATGAAGGAGTGCAATCATTGCTTTTATTTAATCTGTTACGCTTCGAGTATATTATATATGTTAGATCTCCGTATCCTCTAATCCGCAAATACTTTTTATAAGATATGGATCAGACTACAAACATTCTAAAGTAAGATTATTGCATTATAATTTGTGGAAAGTACAATCTCAAATCTTTGAATTCCATTTTAAGCTTTTGTTGAATCTGTACATAGTCATAATGGGCATATATGTATCTCCTAACGAACTTGTTGCATAAAATTCTTTTACAGGTAAGATATGACAAAGGTAGACAATGAGAAGCCTTGGAAGGAACTCCAAATAGAGCTTTTAGAGAAGAGCATGAAACATCTCTATCTAGGTGATTGTATTCGCTTTCACCTTACTTGCAAATCATGGACACCCATCACTCTGTCGCTTCGTCCCATTCATCAACTTAAATTCCCTGATTATGAGTCTGGGTATGGGTTTGAAAATTTTAAACTTCCATGGCTGATAAGTTTCCCAAGGAACAACAATAAAGGTTTATGCAAGTTATTCCACCCCATTTACAATGATGCTTATCTTATGGACGTAACGGAGCTGGCAGGCTCGTTTATCCTTCACTCCAAGGGTGACCGGTTGATAATGTCCAAAGGTAGAAAATCACTGTTCTTTTCAATATTTTTAGCAAAGCCATCATTAGTCTTCCCGATATGGATTTCCATATAGATTTTGCCGGCATTTCTTTTACATCCCTGCCAACTTCCCCAGATTGTATAGTATTCGCCCATGGTGACAGTGCATTACAGTCTAGGTGTGTCAGAGTTTATATTTACCGTATGGGAGTAGAAACTTGGTCCTGTAAAACATTTGATGATGAAAAGACATTGATCTATGCATCTTATTGCAATCCAATTTTCTATTAGGGTGTTTTCTATTGTTTGGGTAATAATGGAAATGTTAGTTTACAATCCAGATATGGAAACTTGGGATGTTGTCCCAAATCTACTAGGACACAAATGTTCAATTTATTCTTGGTTCATGGCTGAATGTGATGGGGAGATGACATCAGTGTTTGTAGGTCATTTGGGTACTATAGTTCGCGTTTTCAAGCTCGACTGGATTGAGACGATTTGGGTGGAAGTGAGTAGTCTTGGCAATAAAATGTTTTTCCTAAGTTGCACAACATTTCTTTTAAAAGTGTCGGTTTTAAAGGGCACTAAGAACAAAATTTACTTTCCAAGATCCAAAGGGACAGATGGAGTGTTTTATTTATTGCCTTCGAACAGGAAGATATCACTCTTTTGGAAGCTATAGTAATTCTTCTCAGCAAAAAAATTGGTACGATATGTATGAACACAAAAATTGTACTTGGATGGAGCTTAATGTTGATACACCTGAAGGGATACTAGGAACACTAGATCCGGTCAAAACGCACAGTTTGATGAACGTCAAGATAAGTAAATACGTCAAGAGACAGCTTTTGACGTCGTTCCCTAACTCATCCCTTCAGCTTAGATCATCCACTTCAGTAGCTCTTGTTTTCCCTCACGGAAGGAGAGAACGCAATCAGACTTTCTTCAATTTATCAGATGGAAAATATACTGTGAAGAAAATTCCAGAGATGAAAGGTATGAGTTGCATAGCATCTTGTCATGTTTGGTTGGTGATGAGAAATAACTACTCACCCACGGAATGTTTTCTGTTGAACCCTTTATCTATCAGTAAAATCGAACTTCCCAGGTTTGAACCTTACAACAAGTTTCGCGTTTGTATTCTAACGTCTCCCGGCCACGTCAGGACAACCATTGGATCAAACAAAAGTGAAAGAAAAGCAGAAGAAACAAAACTTACCTTGGTGCAATTTCTGCTGTTTCATGTAACGGTAAAATATATATCGATGATGGAAAAGTGATTATAATCATTGATGTTGGTGCAACCAATGTAAAAATACAAAAAATTGAAATGAATAGGTATGGTAGCAAGGTTAAACAACCATTGCCAGATGCCTTATTTTATCATACCGGGTTGGTTGAATCATGTGGAGAAATACTTTTAGTTTGCAAGGTTTTTATGGGTTTAGATAATGTCAAAGTTAAGAGTTTCTACGTATTCAAATTGGATTTTTCTAAGATGGTCTGGGTGAAGGTGGATAGTCTAGGAAATCAAGTTATGTTGTTAGATGAATTGAAGAGAACCTGATTCTTTGGCTGAAACTGTTGTATCAGAGGAACCTGATTTATAGTTTTGTACAAACTAGGACCCAACACATGATGTTTTTTCAGTTAAAAGCGCCTGATGAGCGTTTTCAGCAGATGTTCAAGAATAAAAAAATTGAGAATTGTTAAAAGACATAACAAAAACTGACCTGATGATTGAATATTAGTAGACATCATTATGGCTTGCGAGTTTTAGTAAATGTTCAATAACAAATAAAAGAGATTCGTAAAAAGTTCTCCAGATTCTTTCAACACAGTCAAAATCATACTGCCTTTTAATTAACATTAATTAACTTTAACAAGATACAGTTGATTTACAAAAAACCACCCAAAACCCACAAATTACAAATGCCCTATGCACACATCACCACAGAATGAAAAACATTTTTATACATCATAAACCGCCATTTGGAGTTTCTTCACACGGTTGAGCCAACCAGCCACATTCAACCCATCTACCTTAACCCAGTCGACTGTCGTTGCTGCCGGTTGTTCCCACCATTCCTCCAACTGTAAAATATATCATCATAAACTAGTCAGATGAAAAACCTTCAAAGGGCAAAACCTACTTTAACTTCTGCAAATGTTATTTTTATTTTTAGTGTGTGTGTGTGTGTAAATAAACAGGCTCCGATACTATAGCATTCCCCACCCATTCCCTTTCGCCACATATGGAGCGACAGACACACTATCCAGGATAATTAAATAAACCAGAACCCTGAATCAAGATTCAAAAGATAGGGACATATATAGACATTTTGATTATTTTCAGTAGCTGCAGTTGCTTACCAAGCCCTTTAAAGATTTGCAATGCTCCAAGCAGCTTTGAGCTTCCGATAATGCACTCTTCAGTTCTGGCAACCATCTTTCCTTGACAATCATTTCTTGCTCAGAAGCCAAATTCAAACAATCATTCGTCGTCCTGCAACATTTGGAGTTTGAACATTCACCAAACAAGCTAGTCAAGCACATAGTCTAAGATACACACAGATTTACCAACCAATATGCCTCCTTGCTTTCAGTTAACATAGGACACAAGATACAATTGCTAATTTCTTTTACTGCCATTCTTATATAGTAAACATACTTACAGACTTATAAAAGAGAAAATCTTTGCAGCTATACCTTTCATTTTCTTGTTGTGCTCGGTAAGCGTGATTTAACCATGCCTGACCACTTTCAACAAGATCACGTCGTATATGAACCAAATTAATTGCCTTTGACAAGTCCTCCAACACATTAGCCTCAGAACCTCGTAGTTTCAAACAGAACTCTAAGGATTCTAGTACTGATTCTAATCCAGTATCTGGACCTTCCAACCCTAATTACAGTATGGTAAACATTAGATAATGCTTCAAAGAGCACATATAACTATAACAAAGATTTAGGTATTTTGAATCTTATGTGGGTCATAGTGAGGAAAATCTTACACTAGGTAGTGCATGTATAGATAAACACATCCTATGGAAGTGAAAACATAACATAAACATGTTCACACACAAAAAAAAACCAAAAAAATAGAACCTAATATGAGAAGGTGACTTCATGGCATATGTTTCGAGCGTTGCTTGAAAAATTTATTTCCTACATATTTAAGTTAGTTGCTTTTTATAGGGTGATCCAGGAGGATCTATGAAGTATCACTAATTTAGTGTCATACTTCTATTTTGGAGTATTTCTCTAGTTTTAGAAGTATGAGTTCCTATTTCTATTTAGAGTATTACCCTAATTTAGCAATAGGAGTCCAACTTCTAAAATAAGACTTGAACCCTATAAAAGGAAAATCCTAAGGTTAGAAAATCTAATTGGAATTTAGGAGTTCTATTGTAATCTTTCTATCGAGCAATAAAGAAACCCTAAGGGGAATTTTCCTCCCCACCAATTATATTGTTTATTCTTTGTTATCTTTTTTATTGTTCTTCTAATTAGTACTCTCCTAGCAATTGTGGATTAGGTTGTAATAGTTTATTGACGGGTTTAGCCTCCCACTTCTGTACTGATTCCACCTTGAGGACTTACCTATTGAACTGCGCTGTTTCCGTTGTGGCTAATTAATGCAATTCAAAAAAAGACTAATATTACAATCATTTTCAAATGTTTGAGTTACTGTCAAAGATCGCTATTGAACCATGTTAATCATGCACATATATTCTTCATAAAAACTTGCCTCTTGTAAGTGATTTGAAGAGATATAGGCATAAATAAATCGTTTTTTCTATGTGCTTGATTTTGTTCTTCGGATTCTCTTAAGTGTCTCATGGCTTTTACTTATCTTCCACATTTGTTATATTTCTCATTCAAGATTTTATCGTATCTTGCCTTCATGTTTTTTTTGAAATGCTGATACGATTTCCTTAAACTTTAGGACGAATGTCAACAAACGTATCAATATCATATACGAGCAATCTAAAAAATATTTTTGTATAGAAGAAAAATAGATTTTCACAATTTCCTTCTATTAACTTTTTTATATATATTTATGGACCGTGCTCTGCCTGAATAGAGTAGCAAACATCGTAATGGCTTCTACCAAAACTGAGAGCTCAAACAGGAAGCTCCGAGTACTTATTGTAGACGACTGCGCAACGATACGTTTATTCAACAAGATGATTGTTGAGACTACGCGCCGTGTCGTCACTCAAGTGGTAGAGGACGGCAAAGAGGCCGTAGATATTTGTAAGGGTGGGGCAGTTTTCGATTTGATTTTAATGGATAGGAACATGCCTATTATGAATGGAATTCAGGTAAGTTTCTTAAAGACTTAGTCTATTTTGAGTGGTTTATCATTTGTACATTGCTCTTTATGGTAACTTTATGGTTCTCATACATGAAATATAATTCTATTTTGGTTATTTGTGCTAGGCCACCAAAGAACTAAGAGAAATGGGCGTGACGTCAATGATTGTAGGTGTTACTGATGCAAACACAACTAGTGAAAAACAAGAATTTATGGATGCAGGACTTGATGACTTTTATTCAAAGCCATTGAAGCTTGCCGCAGTCCAAGCCTTTATCCAAAGGATAGAGAAGAAATTATGAGGCAACGTTTTTATAAGGATTGTGGTTGTTATGGTAAAAAATCTTGTTGGTTAGTTGTTCTCTTAACTAACTTGCTTAGAATGTACCAATTTTCTTTTATAAGGATTTCAAGGAGGTGAAGTCTTAGAATAAATTAAAACCTTTGATATGTTTTTAAAGTTGTGTGATTTTCATGGCATGTTATGCTTTTTGTATTCTCGTTCATGTGATTTAGATGCTTGTTTGCTTACATACCAGATTTACGTTTATGATTTTTATTGATGTTTTATATGAGGTTTCTGATTTCCCGTGACTAACGGATTAATTACCCCACTGGGGTCATTGTGACTGATTTTCTTTTGGATCTGAGAGCTCAGTTTTTGTTATTCCATAAAAACGGATCTGCGTTTTAACCAAAAATGAGCATAGTAACTTTCGGCGTTTGGGCTCACTATGAGATGGGTCACATTGGTAAGCGTCCAACATTAAACACACTCAAAATAAGGATTGAAAGCCGCATAGTATGTATTCTTGCACTAAATTGAGGCTATTCTCGTCTTGATTACTTTGTCTCATGGGCAAAGACTTCCTGAAGTAATATGTAATACCTTCTGAAAATGTCTAAAGCATGCTTGACTCAAATTGGGTCAGTTCACTAAAAAAAATTCTTTTTTCACAATTAAGCATTTCCTTCTTCTTCTTCTTCTTGATGAAGATAAGAAGGTTACAAGAGAGGGCAAATACAACAACCAAAAGAAATAGAAAATTACAGAAGAAAACTAACCAAAAGCAAAATAAAAGTTACAGTTGAAAAAAGAGAGTTATACCTACATAATATGCTCGACTCAAATTGGGTCAGTTAACTAATATATAAAGCATGATATCCAAGTACTATGGCACCCATTGCATTAAGGAATTGCTATAAAAGCTTGATTTTATCATTGCAGATTGACACGTTTTACTTATATGAAAAGCTACAAAGTTCATTAAGTTTAACAAAATATTGGAGGATACTAATTAAAGGGGTAGAGCCAACGTTAATTCAATCTTTCGCGAAAGTTCATGATATGTAGCCTACTTTGTTGAGTCTACTAGATGTTGGAAGAGAACATAATTTCGATTTCGGTTGATACAAATCTCGATTTCAAGCTTGAATTCTAGATCTACAACTTCAGATCTCGATTTCGGTCACCAAAATTTCGATTTAACATTCGATCTCGATCTTCATCTTTAATTTCTCAACAATTCTAGATCCGTTGCGATTCTCAATTTCATAATTCGAGCGTTTGATTTGGGGGTTTCTCAACCTCGAATCATCAGCGACTACGCCATCATTGCAATTCTGATTTTGGAGAGAACAAAATCTAGGGCATCAACGATCAAGACCAATATCAGAGATTTAGATGAATTAAAGCTATGATTGATCCAAATAAAAAGATTTGCTGCCCTTGGGGCTTCATGGGGATAGGAAAAGAAGATGGTTTGAAATCGACGGTCGACTCGAGTTATCGATTATATATAAAACCGACGTCTTATAGACCCGCAAGCGCACAGTGTACCATTGAGTACAAGGGAAAGCGGGGTCGTATCCCAAGAGACTTGTAAGTGCGAATTATGCTTGCCCTACTAATTTTATCTAATAACAATGAGTTTGTTTTGTTGGTTTTCAAATAAAGAGACGACAAGAATAAATTGCTAGAAACTATGAGTTGATATGAATCGGAGTGAGAACCAAGGCATCAATTCCAGTCCACCCGTTGTAACCTTGGATTTGCACGTGGTAATATGTTTTTTTAAGTCTTGGATTGGATTCACTATTCTCTTTAGAAATTAAAAGACATTGATGCAAAATTGTTTTTTTCTTTCTGTTAGTTCATTTCGAAAAGTTCACTATAGAGATTTTAAAATAGTTCTTTATCCCTATCTATTTGTAGCTTTTTAAATAGTTCTGTATCTCTATCCATTTGTAGCTGCTTGCAGTTTGTACCTTGAACGGCCAAAAATGATATCGTCGGCGAACTACTGCGAAAAGAGTTACCACAATTCCTTTGAGATGTCAAAGCAGATAGAATTATCAATTGAAAGGTTCGTAAAGGAAAAAAGAATAAAATACAGTCATTATACAAGAGGTTTAACCTGGACTTAAGACTTTTTTTTTATACTAATCTTTCAAAGAAAAGGTACCTATAGGTCTTATACTCAGAAATTAAGCTTTTATTTTTTCCTGAGAAGTCCTTAGTATTTTTCTGGAGGAGTCCTAAGTATACTCAAAAAGACTTTGGTCTTGTGTGCTTTAAATATTGGAGCTTTAGTCTTTTTTGCTAACGGCTGTTAGAGTTCACATAGGTGATTTGGATGAAGGACTAATAAGATCAAGATATACACGACCCAAGGGATATACAGAACTTACGACACTATCTCCACGTGTAAAGTTTTTATGTACTGTTTTCATCACTTTAAAATGATTAAGGTGAAGTCTCTGCAGAAGATTTCGAAAGCATCTAACTAACTTATGACGCTAACTCCCATTCATTTTGTTATAGAAAACTTAGTTCAAACTTACCAGCATGAAATTGAAGGGCGGCAGAAACACGGCATATAGAAGGAACAGCTGACGGATCTCTAGCCCCGGCCCTAGCAGTCAATAGAGCAGCATTCCTTTCTGCAGCTCCAAGTGCTTCTGTTCCCGTAGATCCATTAGCGCCCATGTACTCCAAAAGGGCCTGGATAGAAAGTAGAAGACCATTAGGATCTTTGAAGTCAAAGCTAAAATATTCCCCACAACATCATAATGTGCAAGACTTCAACGTCAGTAAGCACACAAACTGATATTAAAACGAAAACTTGATTGAAAATCCATATCTTATATACAGTAATTAAGACAATTTTCAATAAATAATAAGATCCTGCCATGATCTTAAATTAAGATACCACAAGATCAAAATAAATAAAAATAGATTTCCATTTTATTCAGCTACACAATAAGTCAGTATTAGTCTACAAATCATCGAGATCCTTCATGCATTATAAGCCATACAGATTATGGAATGAGTTTTTACAAGTTAAGCAACTAGGAGTACGCTGCTAACGAGCCTCACCTACAACAACTGTATGCCAACATTGACATGTTAGGAAGGTCGTATTATTTTCTCAGAACATTTACATGCCCAAAGTATAAAAAATAATAATCTAAGAATGCAATTTCACCTAGATTTATTAATAATGCAAGCACAGCTTCAATACTAACCTGTGGAGTTGATGGCAGCATGTAAAGGCTATTGTCAGGACTGCGGTAGAAAGCAGATACTTCTTTCTCTATCAGATCCTTTGCATTATTTGATATATCGGCAACAACTTTGCATGCAGGTATAATGGTGCTTGATGCATACTCTCGTGCAGCTAAAGGCTGTTGATCCCAGAAGGCGGCAGCATCCTAAAAGTACAATAAATATCAGCACCGATTTCCTGATGACGGTAAGATAAATAAAGGCCTAGAAGTCGGAAACTGATGTGACATATGGCTAAAAATTACAAAAGAATAAATAATAAAACAAACTACTGTATGATGAGAGATATAAATATAGGAGTAACAGTAGCATTAACATATCCTCACAAGATAAGATTATTGTTAAGTGTCAGCCCCCTGTAGGCACATGAAAGATCAACAATTATTTTCTGATGATGATAGTAGAAAAATACTGCTCCTAGCAGAACCAATATTTCGTAACATACACCTTTACGGCAGAAAATATTGAAGGGATCAATAAACAAACTATAATGATTAGATTTATGCAAGTATAACAGTGTAATAGCCCAACGAAAATAGACCCCTTTCCCAACCCCACAAGGTGCAGCAGGAGCAAACAACAAAAATTGTGCGAGTACCTCAAGGTCAAGCAGGATCCATTATGCTCCTGGGGCCATAGTCATGTTACATCTACAACACTATTGTCTAAATCATGCCTAGGAGGTGATCAATAGAATTCAACGTGGTGATAGCTAGACTAGATTAGGACAACCTCTTATGGTGAAGATTTTTAAATGGTTAAGGCATATATTATTCATAAAATTTCCTTCCTTGATTCGGACAACTTCTTTGGTGAATATTTTTATCACTGATAGCTTAATCATCATGCATTGGGTCCAAGTGTTTAATTGCTTTATATAAACGATGGTGAGATTTAAACCATGTGTTACAATGTAATTAAACTTTAGTATTACGCATTTACTTAATTCAATCAGTTGATTTTTCATAAGCCACATCGAGATCAGTAGCATACATATTATGCAGTTTGCCTCATATTTGTATTTCAAGACTTGGTCGTGTTTCATGGAGGTTCCTTCCAGATGGTTCATCCGACAGGGAGGATTTTTTTCTTTCAAAAGAAGGATAACAGGTTCTTAAAGGTATTGAGTTTGGTCGTCTGGTGGTTTATCAGTGTTTACAATTAATTATTTTCCTTCGAGGTAAGCTGAACTGGTTTTCCTATTTTCTGTACATCAAAGTGGTGTTCAAAAATACTATTTAGTAGTTTTGTCATAGAGTACGTATGCATCCGTGAGATAGCCTATTACATTTATTTTCCTTTCCGGCATGCATCAGTGTTTTAGTATCTCCAGCTTTCTATAGTTTGATCTGTCAAAATTCTTCAACCATCAAATATAAGTTAATGCATTTTAGATAGCATACTAAAATAAAGTGTACCTAGTACAGCTGCTGCAATACTATGCCAGGATATGATGTAATACAGGAAAAACTGACCCTAAGTACTTTACATGAGGAAAGAACTACATATAAAGTGTAAGTTTCTACCCTTCAAAGACGATACTTAATGATTTGAAAGAAACATTTGACTAACCAATGCCATATATATAGCACCAATCAACCAAAACTGTTATGAGATTCATGCAATGGCAAGGATATAGCTTTTACAAACTTCCGCTTTTTATGTCAATATTATAAAGAAAAATCATAGCAAAATTGAGCAACTTTACCAAATTAGTCCTAAGAAGAGCAGTGTAGATGGATTCAAGCTCCAATCTGCGTGCATCAAACTCTTCAATCTTTTTCCACTTTTTTCTCAGTGAATCTTCAGCTTCTTTCCACTCTGCACACAACTTATTCAATCGTTGTACTTCAGATGTCAATGTATTCAAGCTTGCTTTCAATCCAGCAGCTTCCCTTTCCTTGGTCCACACCTCCAGCTACATTAGAAGAGAGAATTGTTTCATTAGTCATGTGAACGATTATCACCATCTGAAGGTCAACATATTCTTAAGATATATTCACATAAATCTCACAAGAGAACTCATGATTATTTGTTTTGTTCTTTTAGAAGTGACTTTCATTGATGAGAAGAGGCCAAGGCCCAAGAAGAGACAAAAATTGGATCTGAGCACTGTCAATAAATTATATCAGTAAACTCTAGATGCACATGACAAGTAGGGTAGTCACTGTGAGTGGCATGCAATGCTTTTCTTTTGGGAGGTCCCAAACTCATCAAGTTATACGAAGTTCTCACCCCAAGGAGCCTTTGGGAGGGGTGCAGTCATTGAGCAAAAAGATCGTATTTAAACTAAATGACTGAAAGATACTTGAACAAGTAGCACTCTCTTAAGTACCTCAAACTGCCTAAGACTCCCGATATTTTGTGAAAAGACTCCAGTGGCAACTGAGTGTGACTGAATTGTATCACTATTTCCATACAAGCGTCTAAGAAGCTTTTGACATAAGATCCTAGCTTCTGCAGCTTTGTTGAGTGCGTCTTCAGTAGCCACAAACTGTTGAACATGTGCTTTCTGTCCAAGAAAGAAGAAGAAAAGATAACCATGAAGCTAATAACCGAACAGAATTCTTCAATATGAACATAGAACAAGAGATCAAAACATCTCTCATGCTTTATGTTATTGTATTGGCTTCCACGTAAGATTCAAGATATTTAATTCCAGAAAGTGAACTCTGAATATATATAAAAAACTACATACCAGCATATAAGTGACATAAAATAGTCAACAAACGACTGAAGACTAACTTAAGGTAATGGTCTAATAGAAACGTGGCAAATTATGACACTAAAGTTAAAAACAAGTAATTATAGGCACATCATATTCCAGGGTCGTCACTCAGTGACTTCGAATGCGACAAGCCTAACTTACGGCTCGTCGCCTAAGAACCTAATAATACTAAGCAAAGTAAACTGACGGCTTAACTAAAGATACTAAGGCTTATCGACTGACGAGCCTAACACTTATTTAGCAACCTACTAGGCTCCCGAGCCCAACTAAACTGCCTCACGAAAACCAGAGGTCATGTCATGTAATGTTACTTGCACGGTAAAATCCTAACATCAGCTCCTATAAAAAGGAGCCCGAAGGCTACAGTAAAAGGGAATGATACTTCATCTTCTACTTCAACAAGGGCAATTACTAGAACCCTACAACTAGTAGCAACTTGGAAGCAGAGTAGTTCCACTATCCAAGGGCTCATTGTGATCCTCAATCTCCTAGAAACTTCTAGGTACTCTAGGGATCCCTAGAGTACACTGGCGCCGTCTATTGTCCCGAACTAACGAATCCCAATTTTGACAAGCTGATTGGAGATGCGCATCCAACTCAAAGCTCGTCACACAGAACGTAATGGGCATAGTTAATAGTTGTTTCTCAGTCACTCCTAGAAACGTAGAGGAGAGGCTTAAGAAGTGGCGATTATAAGGACATCATCTTCCAGACGCTCACCCCCCACTGACTTCTTATAGGACGAGCCTAACTTATGGGCCCGTCACCTAAAAACTTAATAGTACTAAACAAAGTCAAATGACGGCTTAGCTTTATATACTAAGGCTCATCAACTGACGGGCCTAAACACTTAGCAACCTACGGTACTCCAGATGGGTTGAGCCTAAATAAATTGCCTCATGAACGATGAAGGCCTTTAACACCCTAACCTGACCTTTATAAAAGGACCTGAGAGATACAGTAAAAGGGGGCGAGACAATTCATCTTCTACCTCAACGAGGGTGGCTACTAGGACCTTAAAGTAGCAAGTGGTTCCACTCTCCGTGGGCTCATTGTAATCCTCAAACTCCTAGAAACTTCTAAGAAGTCCAGGGAAATCCCTAGACTACAGGTAAAGTTGTAAGATTATTCATAGCAAAACATCATCTAGAAGAAATAAATTTTTAATGAAAACACACCTGTCTTTCAAGAAGCTGATTATGAGTCCCTTTAGTAGGAACATCAATTCCTATTTTCCCATGATCATACAATTGATGTTGCAAATGTAAACTTGCATCAGGAGAAGAAGCGTCCATTACCTTATTGTTCTCATATTTGTATCTAGAGCATAACATGAAAACAAGTACTTGTTTGTCAATAATCCATCAGATTGTGCAAGCAAAAAAGGAAAAATATGACTAAAAAGCAATTTTATGATTACAAGAACCAGAGGCATTCAAAAGGTAATAAAAATGAAGCACAACAATATTAAAAGAAATCAAATGAGATTTTCAGCAGTGAGAATTTCTCAATATCAGCAATCCATGTGAATAACCTTTTTTAAGAGATTATACGTAATCAACTGCAAAACCCTTTTGCAGGTTCCAAAAGCAGGCCTAGGATAAATAAGGCAAGATTAAACAAACTCACAGAAAGGTTTACTATTATTGTGAATTCAATTAACTTTATCCATCTTTATCCGTAATCGTCTCAATTTTAATGATCAAACTAGAAATATAATATAATTTTAGTTGTATAATGACATTTAGTTTACAATTAACACCTAATACAAATCAAAAGGAAGACAAAAATGGGTTTCTACATCTAACAACATATACTGACTAGGGAAATTGAGCATAAGAGATGCAAAGATCTTTTTTTACAGACAAACCAAAGAGAAAAGAAAAGAATACAAAAGGCATAGAGAAGAAAAACTTCGAGTCACCTTGACTCATAAGGGTATCTCACTACAAGGTCCTGGAAATGGACACTCTTCCATAGATTCGGAAGTAGAAGACCATTAGAAAAAAACAGCATAAATATCAAAAGTAAGAGATTCCTGCCCCAAAATCCCCGTTGATATTCTGAATGCATTTCCACAAACTACAACCAAGGCAGCTTAATTTCTGAATGCATTTCCACAAACTACAACCAAGTCAGCTTAATTTCTGAATGCATTTCCACAAACTATAACAAAGGTAGCTTAATTCAGTTGATCCAGTGCAATTTTTGTAATTATGCGAGCATAGGTTGCATCGATAAATACTAGGCACCACCTCTATACTAGACACTAGAAATTGCGGCAAGTTGCAATCACAACCCTCTGCATCACACAATATCTGCCCACACAACAAAAAAGTATGATCAAACCCGATGAATAGGATTTTATGGCTGAAAAGTAAGGAAAATGAGTGTTTCACCCACTTCATGACTTGGCTAATCCTCCAAATTTTAATCTTCCATGCAAAATATGTTGCTGAAAATAAGGGATTCTTTGTACCAGAATTTCTGAAACTTGAGACAGACAACCAAAACCCTAATAACAATCTTAACCCAAGTAATGGACATGATGATGAATTTACTTTATACAAGGATAGGGTCTAGAAATTCAACCTCCTAGAATTCTTCATAGCCACCTGTCCTTGGTGACCTTCATTTGCCTAACCACCAAATGCCCTAGTCCTTATCATGCCAAAGGAAATTATGCATTAAGTTCTTACTCCACTAGTTTCTTAATAATGTTTTAATGGGATTGGATTTATACCTAATACAGAAATGGATTTCAGCAAGGAGATGATCTTTTTTCCGCTAGTTTCTTAATAATGTTTGCTACTTTCAAGTCAAGACCCATAGGATTTTAACAAAAACTCTATCCTATACAGTTTGATTTATCTTGTTAATGATCTGCTTTACTGATGGTTTATTC
This sequence comes from Kingdonia uniflora, assembly GCA_014058105.1. Taxonomy (NCBI): domain Eukaryota; kingdom Viridiplantae; phylum Streptophyta; class Magnoliopsida; order Ranunculales; family Circaeasteraceae; genus Kingdonia; species Kingdonia uniflora. The sequence continues at coordinate 2,099,058 of JACGCM010002114.1, forward strand.
TGTTTTTGCTGCATTTTGTTTTTCTGGTGGCTCCGTGGCTGTTTACATTATTTTACTTCATATAGGATGTTGGTTTAGTAATTGGTTGTAATGTCTTCTCAAAAAAGAAATTGGGTGAGATTTATCCGGGCATACAGTGCACACGATGGCACAAATTATACAGGAAAAAAAAAGTGAGTGATTTGCCCAAATCAACGATTGTAGATTCGTTAATTTTACGTTTGAAATCATTAACACGTGCATTAAGGACAACACTAAGGGCTACGTTATTTAAAGGAAGTACGAGTTACCTGACATATGATCCAAATCTCATGAGCAAAGAGATGGGAACTAATGGTACTCATGTGGAGACATATGTCAGTTGAGGTAGCAAAAATGGTGGTAGGAAGAGCTGAAAGAGCCATTATATGCATCCTATTGAATCCATTTTTCATACTCCTCGGCATCCGAAGGGCTTATCGATGCTAAGAAACTTCACCTTTCCACCACCCGTGGGGAAAATCTTGATTCATTCCGCCAAATAAAGGTAATCGGGCTACTCAAGTCTAATGGAAGTTAATCAAGTGGATAAGGATTGCGGAAGCAATTGTTGGTAAGGATTCTCACAATTATATCTTTGATTGACTGACTCAATCAAGTGGAGTTGACCACTTTATAAATAAATGGTTCAAATTTTATCTTCTTGGCAAAAACAAAGAACGAACAGAAAAATTAAACTTAAGGAAGAAGTTTGGATGAACACAATTGGGCCGCAGAAGATTTTATCGAGATTGGTCTAGCTTTTACAACAATAAAGATCTTGATTTAAAGAAATCCCTTCTGTACTTGGTTTGTCCTCCATCGAGATCAGAAATGATTTTATAGTGAAAGTCGGGATGAATAACCCCATGGAAAAGGACAGGTGCTCATATCATCCAGATCACTACTGTAAGAAGGCTAGATTCGAGGGTGAAAAGAAAGATGCAGAATTGACCTGTTCGGTAAAAGTAAATCTAATGCTTCTGCGTGTTATATTCAGATTCTATAGCCATCTAAAGGTCGAATATAACAAATGCTTGTACCCCGTAAGAAAGAAAGATGGAAAGAATTCACGAATGCTTTAGTTACATCAACAAAAAGTTATAATGTTGGTAATGAGAGCTACGTGAAGCCGAATCCCTACTATACACATGAAGGATCCGTGATATGGTAGGTGAATATAGTAGTTGATAATAATAGAGTTTACCTACCTCAAAATCAAGCTTTTGTGAGATTTAAATGGTGATCAAAAGAAATTATACCATTTATATGTGATACAACGGACTCATTGTTCAGAAAAAGGGAATGGTATAGTATTATTAAGAAAATGTGGAGATTGAACACATTACACTCTACCCAATCAGAAGAGAAATGTCCTTATCTTTTGCCACTAAAAGGGAGATGTACAGAGGCTCTCCAACAAAATAATGATGCCGATGCACATCAGCGACTCCTATATTATTAAACATCCATGAAAACCCTCAGCGAACACCTTTAGAAGTGTTAGCTCTTAGCTGGGAAACAATAGCCCCAACTGTGAAACCAAAGGTATTTGGTTTCTTACTTTAGCGCGGGACAATTAGCTAACGATTCGTATCCGAACCTCTACGTAGGAGAAGGCTAGTCTATGTCACGTTAGCTGGAAACCAATAACTCCTGTAGACATTACCACTACGAATCCAAAGTATTTGGCTTCTTTTTAGCACATGGCCACTCGCTAATGCGATTCTTAGCAATTACTAAGGAAGTAGCCGATGCAGCCTAACCGAGCCTATTCGGCCTGCTAGACTTATATCACTAAAGCAGGGAAACAAATGCACTTAGTGTAAAACCAAATTTTGACTGAATTCGACTTTGAGGGTGATCTGAAAAATGGAAGTGTCTCGACTCCTAACTCTTGACAATACTAGTTTAATGTAGTTCACTAGTAAGTCAACTGCCTCCGCACTTTTGTTCGCTATTTAGTTCAGTTATAAGTTTAGTCATTCACCCTTCACTTCACATAATTCTAGAACAGCCCCTGAAAACTCCTTATGGTACTCCTATAGAAGCCAGTGACCCGATAACCATAAAGGAAGAAGAAGCTAGGGCGATACATTTTTGAAGCCATTTTCTCCACCTCACAAAAACCCAATTTGCCCAACTACGCGAACTATACATTCCCAACCACCTCAACAATTTTTTTATTTTAAATTTCCTAACAGGATATAAGTAAACCATTATCTTTACTGCAAATAATGACAATTTCAAATTACCAATAGAAACTCAATAACCAATTACGAGCAACACCATATATACTAAAATACCAAATTCAGAGATAAATACCTACCATTTGCACTAAAAAAGCAAATACTTCATATTGTAAAATACTTTAATCAAAGTACATAGCATAGAAGAATTGAAGTACCTTAAAAGTTCTGCATCAGCCCTGATGTCAATTTTCTCTGCTTCTCTTTTAATCAGTGTTTTCAGCCGTAAGGTGTAAGCAGTAATAGCCTGAAGAAGTTGAGACGGATTATTCAAAGCATTTTCAACTAAAGCCTTGACCTCATCTGGCAGTTCCCCGTCAAAATCAATCCCTAACTTGGCAACTTCTAACTGAGGGTTCAAATGAATACCACTTCCCTCGTAAGCTGGGAAAGAAGTGCGTATTTTTTCGACCATATGCACTGCTAAAGATTCACAAGCATTTCGAATATTTCTTTCTCGTGCTGTTTCAATGAGAATGACATCATCTGATGATCTTTTGCCTTTAACAGTTGTGTAAACAGCTTCTTTATCACTATTTGCATGAAAATCGTCAACTGAGTCTACTGTGCCAACACTAAACCTCTGGGCATCCCTTGCCTGATTGACATAGTAATGAAGACGTCTTTGGTACTCTGCAAATATTTTTGCAGCTTCATCACACTGCTGATCATAAGCCTCCAACATCACTTGCTTGTGTCTGCATGTTACATGCCATATCTTAAGAAAAGATAATGATATTAGATGCATGACAGAAAGTGAGCTTTGAATTCACATGGCTGTATTGCATAATAGGTTTCAAAGTTCCGTGGTCATAATCATGTCCAAAAGCATGTTTTTTATTAGGTCTTGCACACTGAAAAGATACAAATTTCTTCCGAAGAAATAGTCAGATTTACATTAAGAATTGGTGAGAATATACTTCATGTGTAGTTCTTCAATAAGCCAGATGTGATTGTAACAGATTTAATATCACGGAAAATACTTCCTATGCACAAAATAGTGCATTAGGGAGCTACAGATCAGTAACTCAGTGAAACTAGCCTAGTAAACATTGATAAAAGATACCCCGCCCCCTTCCCCCACTCATCTTCACCAGTTTCATTAAAAACTGGGTTTCTTCAAATTTGGCTTAGTAATTGTATAAAAGAAGTACTATAGTCGATGCCTTGTTGACAAACGTTTTCTTTTTCTTTTTCTAATCAGAAACTGAAGGTTATAATACCATTGACCATAAGGCTGACAGTTTCTGCGAAACTGTCAAGACCCCACCATATATTGGTGAAAGTGAAATTAGCTGCTGCTGATCATTTGAAAATTATTTATCTTTGGGATCAACAGTTTTAGGGAAGCCGTCACCCTGTCAAAGGTGATGAAAATACTGCAGGAGGTGCAGTAGCGAACCAGATGGATTGCCACATGTAGTGATTTGTTTAGCGAGGCTGGTAAAGGGGTTTTTAAGAGTTTTTATGGTTACTTTTTTTTTCAGACTGTAGTGCATTTCTACATCTAGCGATTGAACTAACTTTAAGTGTGTAATTTTGGGTGGTCAATGACTCAATGCTGACCTTAAAACCACGAATGGGATCAAGCCTTATCCCGCTACAATAAATAGAAAAAGGGATACAGGATCTCCCTACAGAACACCCATAATAATGGTTCAGAACCATACAAAATAATGAAATATCCTTAGTTAGCAAGTCATATATCTCTATCTCTAGCCACTTCGCATAATGTCACACACTTTGGATTTCCTGCATGTATATGGGGTTCCAAGGTAAAATTGCTCTCTTCACATGGACTTCTCTTGGAAGACATTTACAGTTAGAAATATCATTGCAACAAATTGAGTGACAGTGTCTTACTGGTTCAAGTATAAATGAAATGGAGAAAATGTGGAGCACTTATTACTTGTCTATTAGTCCTCGAGATATAGTCCTTCTTCACAAGTTTTGCAGGGCGGCAGGGGTATATCATGTAATACCTAGTACAATAGGAGATAAGTTGATGCATTGGCCTCATATCAGCTTGTCTTTAAGTACTTTGGAAGGCTTCCCTGTTCATGATTAATGGCAGAAAGGAAAGAAACAGCATAATATTTGTAGAGACTGAGAGGTCTCTTGTTACGTCATTATGGACATCGAAGGAATTCTTATAGAGTCGAGGTCGAGTGCATGATCCCTTTAAAGGATCTTCTTTGACCTCATGGCAGTGTAAGGAGGCACTGGGAATCATGTAATTCTTTTTTGAGTAGTTGTTGCATTCTCGTGCATTTTACGTACTTAGTTTTCTACACTTTTCCCCCCTTTGCTCTATGTTTCCGAATGCTATAGGCCTTGGGCTTGTGATCCTTGGCCTTAATTCAAGAAGCCTCTTCACTGTACAAGAGAAAAAGAAAATGCAAAATAACCGCATGGAGTTCTGGCTATAAGCACATGAAAATGAACCGTGGAAATACAAGTACGTTTGCAGCTCCACCACTTCAACCCCAACCCATTATCTTCATGATTTTAGTAGGAAATTCCAGCTCAAGTTGGTCATAGGCCTTCACAAAGTCAATCTTGCAAACCACCACAGATCTCCCCTCCCTAGTATTGTTCCAATAGATCTTTTAACAATTAGAACACCATTAACACTTACCTTAATAACAACAAATGTCCCTTGTGAGCTCGAGAGTAATGAACTCACCACCATTCTCAACCTCCTCGAAAGCAATTTGGCAATGAACTTGCACATATCCACAATAAGGTCGATGCATCTCATTCTTAAAAAGAAAAGTTGAGTAACACTTTGTCCTAAGAAGACTTTGGGTTTAATGAAAGTCGTATTTAACCACCCCTACAGATAGGCTTCCTAGTGAAACTCCCATACCACGGCCATCACATCCTAAGTCAAAATGGACATCACGTTTCTATAGTCACGTGTAGTAAAATTTTAAGAAATTGAGCATTCTCACATTCATCAATTTAATGAAAAAATCTTTTCAGGGCTTCATAGTAAAGTTTTCTGCAAATGCAATAACAATCTACATTATTCTTGATTCAACCATTTATATTCATATAAACTATCTATTTTAGCCAAATCTGAACCAAAAAGTTACATTTGAGACAAAATTTGCATAAGAGTATAACCATCATATTAACATGAGTCCTAACATATCTTACCCTATCAAAGTACCAAAAAGTAGGGATATGTAACCACATGAAACATGTAAGAATATCAAAAACAAGTACAAGCAATGCAGGCAGAACAGAGATATGGGAACCTGACCTGTAATTGGACCTTTCATCAAGCATTCTTTTCCGCTCCGCTTCCTCCCTCGAAACTTCAATCATTCTTCCCCGCAATTCTTTTCGCTTCCTCTGAAGAACATGCCTTAATATGTCAACCTCTTTCTCCGCCATTTCTCTGTCCCTCAAAGCATTCTCTCTTGAACTCTCCAAAGATGAAGATAACGACGACATAGATGAAGTAGCTTCAGTCACCACCCCTCCTCTATCCGACCCCGGTCTCACCTTCCTTCTCCCTTTAACAACCTTCACTTCCTCGATCAACTTCACTACATCATCATCACCAACAGATCCACCATCACTACTCCCATGAACAAGAATGTTCCTTCTGATCTTCTCAACCGTTTTCTCCGATTTCACCCTCTGCAACAAAAAATTCCAAACAGGGACCATGTTCCCTCGACAAATCTTTCGAATCGAATCCACAGTCGGATACGATAACCCCTTGTTGGAGGATGATTGAGGCCTGTAACCCATTTCATTCTGAAGCCACTCCAATATCGCCTCTGATTGCACTATCGAATTCCCAGAACTTTGCATTTTTCCCTCTAATTATAAAACCCCAAAGTGGGAATCCAATTACAACCTCATCAAACACAACCCCCAAATTCAAAATCCAATTAGAACCACTGTTACCAACAGCTCATCAATCACAAACCCAATGCACGAATATCCCCAAATGGGAATCCAATTAGAGCATGTAACAAACACTAAAACCCTCTTCTGCTTTACTAGAACCCTAATGTTGAAGCAATTAAAGTTCAAATTTGCAGAAATGGAGATTGGGGTTAAGAACAAAGAAACAATTTGATAGTTTTCAGCAAGAATTCGAGGGCGGCAAAGTTGTGGTGTTTTTTTTTGGTTAACAAAAGAAAAGTTACGGTTCTTTTTTTGGTTAATTAGTGCATCTCTAGCAATGGTTTCAACACTTAATTTCAATTAAAACCATGAGGCTCGTAAGGCTTACGTGCCCCATACTTAAACCTTGTTAGGTCAGTCAGGATCATATAATATCGATCTAGACTAGTTTGATCGATTATACGATCGGTTTAAGGGTCTGGTCAAACATGGATTATGGGTTAGTTTGACCCATGGGTTAGGCTAACCTTATCCATGTCCATGTGCATGGTATACACACATGTTTTTTTGTTATTGCAAGGTATACATGAAAGCAGAGGAAGCTTGAAACAAATTAAAACATTCTAATTGATGTTTATCACAATGAGTACAAGTACTTATAGAGGAGTTTGTTACAATCAGTTGATAGAGTTAGGAATACAGTTGAAACATTTAAGAGTTTATTGAGTTAGTTTATAACTATTATATGGTTATTATACCCCCTCAAGCTGAAGGGAGCAGAGAGAACATAAAGCTTGGCCTGCAGTACTTGAAATCTGTGAGAAGATCTTTATAAAGATATCGGCAAATTGGTCTTCAATGCATAGATATTTGACGATCAAAAACTTTAGCAAGAACCAATTCTCGAATAAAATGATAGTCTATCTCAACATGCTTCATTCTGCCATGAAAGAAACGATTGGAGGCCAAAGCAATGGCACTATGATTGTCACACTAGAGCATAGGAGCAGTAATGAGAGGAATGTGCAAATCCCTAAATAAAGAGCAAAGTCAAATGATTTCAGCTGATGTGTGAGCTAAAGAACGATACTCTGATTATGTAGAAGGCCGAGCAATTGTTGCTTGCTTCTTTGCACTCCATGAAATTGGATTGTTACCACAAAAATGCAGAAACCACTTGTTGATCTTCTATTTGTGGGACATCCAGCCCAATCAACATCTGAGTAGGCTGTGAGACAAGAAGAGCATGAGTTAAGAGTTCCTTTTAGAAATCTTAAAATTATTTTTACCGCTGCCAAATATGGAGTTCTTGGAGCATGCATATGCTGACATACTTGATTTACAGCAAATGAGAGATCAGGCCTTGTCCATGTGAGATATTGTAGAGCTCTTACAAGTGATCTATATTTAGTTGCATCAGTAAGAAGATCACCAAATATTGTATCCATTTTATAATCAGTACAAGCAGGAGTTGAGCATGCTTTTGCACCATCCTTTTAAGCTCTTTTTAAGAGATCCAAGGCATATATGGATTAAGAGAGAAACAAACCTTTTGAGTCTCTATGAGCTTCAAGACCAAGAAAATAATTAAGTGAGCGAGATCTTTCATAGCAAACTTTGTTCCAAGTTGAGCAATTAAGGAATTGCAGTAGATATGGGAGTTTCCTATGACTAATATGTCATCAACAATATAGACTAGAACATGAGTGAGAGTTCCACCATAGCACCTGTTGGAATTTTTCAAAACTTATACCTCTTTTGAGCCTTGAACCCATGACCTCTTGGTCATCTATTTTATGTGACTCCTATACTATAGCCTAAAGTTTAGTCCCACATTGTTTATAAACAATAGAGGAACTAAACATATAAGGTAGTACCCATGTGACATGTGTGTAACATGTGACATAGAGAGAGTGTATAGTTGTGTGAGTGTGTGAGAGGATTTTATACTCTATACACACTTGGACCTCTCTCAGGCGGCCCGGTAGGCCAGGCTCGGACTTGGGATTGGGCAATTGGCTCTTCTGGCTCTGGAGGCCTTGGGGGCGGGCCCTTTGGGCTTGGGCTTGGTTTATTCCTTAGTCTTGGTCTTCACTTTGTTTTCTTCACCTCTTGAGGAGACCTAAACGTTTGAATAGAGAGAGAGCCGTTGGGCAAACTCTCTCTATAAAATAACTGAAGCCTACTGTATACGTTACGCTCGTTGTATCCTGGAAAGAGATCAGACCTTCGTTACCTTACCCGAGGTAGGTCGAAATACTCTTTAAAGAGAGTGTGGGCCACGCCTCGAGCAATCAAATACTCTTTAAAGAGAGTGTGGGCCACGCCTCGAGCAATCACAACCTCTCTCTCTCCCTTTGCTGTAGGCGCTGAGTTCCCTCCTCAAACTTCAACTGCTTGCCTGAAACTGCCGGTGTTGTTGTGATCAATTCTTCCTGCTGCTAACGCTAACGTTGTTCTGATAATAACTGTTATTCTTATAAACCAGTTCTGATAACTGCTGTTTGTCAGAATCTGCCTGTTTGTTGCTGCTGTATTCCTCTACTTTAATCAGACCTGAGGTTGTTGTTTATCGCTGCTGTTACAACAAGTTACTACTGCCTGTTTACAACTGAGTTGCTGTTGTCCCTGCCGTTGTTTAACATCTAAGTTGTTGTTGTTCATTGCCGGAGTACTTGTTTTACTGTTGCTGAAATACCTTACTTCTATAACATCTTACTGTTACAACTTCAAGAAGGGAAAGCTATACTTACAGGTTCATAGACTTAAATTATTTCAAATCTGCCTTAGAGATGGCAAAATCTAGTTCAATAAGAGCATTAAAGAGTTCTTCATACCAAGCTTTTGGGGTTTGTTTCAAACCTTAAAGTGACTTATGTAACTTGCAGACAAAGGATGGTCTCTTAGGGTCAACAAATCCCGGAAGTTGAGTCATAAAAACTTCTTCATGTAAATGACCATGTAAGAATGCATTACTAACATCAAGTTGTTTTATATTCCAATTAAGCTAAACAACTATAGAGAGAACTAATCTGATTGTAGAGGGCTTGACTACTGGACTAAAGGTGTCTATAAAGTTAATGCCATGTAATTGATGGTATCCCTTAGCCACTATAGTGATGATAGTACACTAGAGTGTATTGGTGAAAGTGACTAGTGAGATAAGGGAGTATGGGGTAGATGTGAGTGTCTAGAGTGTGCAGTTGCAGATTCAGAAGATACATGTGATGGTGCAAGAGTAGATGGAGGAGGTGAGTGTGTAGGTGATAGTGTTGTTGATGTAGGTGCATGTAAAGACACAAAGGGTGATACCATAGTACTTGTAGAAGGAAGGGTAGATGTTATTACTGGATGAGTAGATATTGTGTAGGGATTGAAATGAAGGAGATGGTATTGTTGGTGAGGGGGTTGAAAAGGAAAAGGGGAGTATGGGTAAAGAGGAGTTGGTTGAAGGTTGTAACAAAGATTTAAATGGAAATGTTGTTTCATCAAACACTACATGCCTAAATATATAGACTCTTCCAGTAAGGGGATTTAGGCAACGATAACCTTTGTGGTTCAAACTATATCCAATGAATATACATGTTTTACTCCTAGGTCGGATTCAATCTAAAGTGGGTCAACATCTGGCGTATGAACGTCCCTTATCGTATTTAATTTTTTGTTTGGAAAGCTTTGTAGGACGGGATCCCCACCAATCACAAATTAAGGTTTGTGGATAACAGCAGGGAAGCTACCTGTCCCAGGTGTCTTGAAGAAGTAGAGACTACCACTCATGCCCTTTTCTTTTGTAAGAAAGTGCGAGCAATCTGGTATGCTTTTGACCCTTCTATTGATTTCTATTTCTGGCCCTATTCTGATTCTCTCCTCCAAATTATTCAGATGCTTACTAACAGACAAGCAACCTCTTCGGCCCCCTCCTGGGCCTTGATTATCGCTATTCTGTTTGTCATTTGGGAGAACCGCAATGACTTTGTTTTCAATAATGCCACCGATAACCCCTCATCCTCTTTTAATAGGGCCAAATCTTACATGTTTACCCCCTCCCCCATTAACCAGCTCCCAACCAGTCAGTATATCTACACTATTCCGCTTGTTGAAGAAGGTTGGCATATTGTCTTGGTTGATGGGGATTGGTCCAGCCCTGATTCCCTGGGGGGATCGGGTTTTGTGATTAAAACTTGTGATTTTTCGATTATTGGTGCAGGGTACGCATCTTCCAGAGCGGCGGATGCGAAAGAGGCTGAGGCGATCTCAGTGATCCACGACATGAGGGCGGCTCGTTCTATTGGCTTAGAGAAGGTGTTTTTGCTCACAGACTGCAAAAGATTGGTTAGTGCATTTGAGTTGGGATCAGATGATTTATCCTGGGGAGCTCTTACCCTGGCTCCGGACATGCTGGGCCTTGTTTTCCTGTTTCTCAGATTTCCGTTTTTATCACATCAGTAGATCTCTAAATTGTGAGGCGCACGCCCTCGCTGCCAGAGTCCTTATTTTCCCCGTTGTTTTTATTTTTGAGCCGTTAGAGGCCATCTCTTTTATTAACTCTGCCACTTGCTCTTTCTAATATATGGGGTCTTCTTTTCTTACTTAAAAAAAAACCTCCTAGATCGAAGCTTGTTGGAGGTATATGGTTTAACCAGGGGTAGCAAGCACAACCATAGACTTTAAGAAATGAGTTGTTAGGCTCATAATGAAATAATTTTTTGCCAAGGAGATATATTTTGAAGCAATCTTGATGGTAGTCTATTGATAAGAAAGACAGAGCTTTGAAAGACTTCTACGTACCTAGTATTTAAGGGGTATGTTACAATGAGCAATAAGAGTTCTACTTAGGTCAATAATATGCCTATGTTTTATCTCGGTAGTACCATTTTGTTCAGGAGTATGAGGACATGAGAATTGATGGGTGATTCCATTAGAAGTTATAAAAGATTTGAATACTTTGCTAGTAAACTCACCCCCTGAATCTGACCTTAGGACTTTGATTTTAGCATCTAGAAGGTTTTCAACTTGATTTTTGAAGGAAAGAAATCATATTTAGTATAAAGAGGATAAAACCAACAATATTTGAACCAATCATTAACAAAACTAAAATAATATTTGAAACCTGTTACAAAAATTTTAGGGGAGGGACCCCAAAGATCAGTGTGAATGAGTTGCAAGGGTGCAAAAGTCTTAGTACCAGAAATACTAAAAGGTAATTTCTTACTTTTGCCATACTGACAAGAACTACAAAAAGATACACTACTCATAGAATCACTTAAAGGAAGCTTGAAGTGAGTTGATATTTGCTAAAGAGTTGAAAAAGATGGGTGCCCAAGTCTTTGATGCCAGATATTTGAGGATAAACGAATTTCATTGTAAATAGTTGGTGAATTCGATAGTGATGACATTGATGTATTATGAAGAAGATTAATGGGGTAAAGTCCATACTCATGAGGTCATTGGAAAAGAATCTTCCCCGACTTGTTGTCCTTCACAAAAAAGGAATTGAGTGTAAATGTTAAGGAACACTTATTATCACTAACAAATTTATAGACTGAGAGTAGATTTTTAGAATTATTTGGGACATGTAAATTTTTTTGAGATGAAACTTGTGAGAAGAATTAGAAACAACTGAAGAACCAATGTGTGAGATAGACAAACGTTGGCCATTGCCCACTATGATATTGTCAGATCCTTGATAATCAGAATGGTTTAACAGATTAGCAAGATCAGAGGTGTGATTGGTTGCTCCTGTATCAACATACCACTATGAAAATATGAAGAAGTAGATACTCTGTTAGCAACCATAGCTACTAGTCTTGGAGAGGGAATACGACCTTGATATGCAAGATTCATGCGATTGTGGCAATCGATGGTAAGATGACCAATCTTGTTATAAATTTTACATGTTGGCCTTGTTGAATATGCATTACTCGATTCACCATGATAGTAGGATGAAGGTTTATTACTTCCAAAGTCATTCGAACGAGCTTCAAAGTCATTCAAAAAAAATCTCTATTTTTTCGCAGTTTTGGACTTTGTTTGTCAAAGTCGTTCGAACGAGCTTGGATGCCATTAGAACAAGTTGTCATGTTTCTAGGGCTGGAGACCAATTATCGTAAAGTCGTTCGAACGAGCTATGCGTAGGTTTGTTTTGAATGTTATTCTGAGATATTGGGTTTTCCTCGAGATTCGTTCTACTTATATTTTAGTTCCCTAGTATATAAAAAGGATTTAGGTTATTTTATTAGCCTATCTTCGTGAGTTTAATTCTAAAAACCTAAAATTTGAGAGACTCCATTAAGGCTTGAGAAGCTTGAAAAGATTATTATAACATATTTGATTATCATAGTAGATTGTTCGGGGAGTAGTTTTTCCACTTCCCTCATTTGGGAATTTTTGTGTCATTATTGTTCTTGCTTGGTTAATTCTTTTGTTAGGGCTTACTCTGCGTGTCGCTCTTGTCGTAGAAGAGAGAATAACTACCTCGATTCTGAACAATTGGTGTTAGAGTAAGTGTTACAGGGATTGTGTGGTGAAGGGCGATGGACGATCAGGAAAAGTTAAAGATCACGAAGTTCAATAGATCAAATTTTGGAGTGTGGAAGATGCAGATATAAGATTACCTCTATCAGAAGGATCTTGATTTACCACTGGGTGGGGTTGAGATGATGCCAGCAGAATACGATACTGCTAAGTGGGCACGATTGGATCGCAAGGCGCTTAGAACCGCTAGGTTAACGTTGTTATCTCAGATTCTACACACGATCTCCAAAGTTACGACAACAATGGGTTTGATGGAGACGTTATCCGCTATGCACTCAGAACCGCCTGGGGCAAACAAGGTATACATTTTACGGTGTTTGTTTACTTTGAAGATAAAGGATAATGGTAGTGTGCAAGCTCATATCAGTGAGTTCAATACCATACATGCTCAACTGGAATCCGTTAAAATCATTTTTACCGAGGAGGTGAGAGCGAGGGCTCTTTTAGGGCAGATGCCTGAGAGCTGGGAAGGGTTCATTACAGCTGTGAGCAACTCATCGGGGAAGGAAGACATCAAATTTGACACTATAGTCTCTTTGATTATGAGTGAAGATAATAGACGTAAAACATCTTAACTTTCTTCGAGTTCAAACGGCAGTATGTTAAACGTCGAGGAAAAATGATGGTCTTACAGAAAAGGGCCGAAATTTGGAAGGGGTCGATCATAGTCAAAAGGAAAGTCTAAGCCGCCCGATGCGTGTTGGACTTGTAGAAAGAAGGGTCACTTCAAACGAGATTGTAACTCTTCTTCTTCTAAGAAGATTGATGATGAAGATAAAGATACAATGAACCTTACTGAGGAGGTTAGTTATGGTGAGGCTCTACTACTATCGTGTGACGATGTGAATGAATTTTGGATAGTTAATTCGGGTGCCTCTTTCCATGCTACTACGAACGTAGGTTTTCTAACTAATATTGTTAAAGGTGACTTCGGTACGGTCTTTCATGTAGATAAGACTGTACATAATATTACTGGAAAGGGAAATGCTAGGTTGTTATTGCCTTTAGGGGGAACGTTGGTTTTACAGAATGTGTGATTTGTACCTAAATTGGGGCATAACCTTATATCGATTAGCAAATTGGCGGATGATGGCGGATATGTGAGTACCTTTGGTACAATCTTCTGGAAGATTACAAATAGAGCTATGGTAGTATCTCGAGGCTTGATACAAGGAACGTTGTATACAACGCAAAACATAATTTCTACTATTTGTGCAGCCACTCCGGGGATTGATACAAGTACGTGGCACAAACGGCTCAGTCACATGAGAAAAAAAGGGATAAAGATAATGGTAACAAAGGGAAAGCTAGAGGGTCTTGCAGAGGTTGATCTCAAGTTTTGTGAAGAGTGTGTCCTTACGAAGCAAAAAAAGGTCAGTTTCAAAATATCTGGAAGATCAAGGAAACCTGAAAAGCTGGATCTTGTGCACACGGATGTTTGGGGGCCAACCAAGGTGTCTTCACTTGGTGGTTCCCATTATTATGTTACTTTCATTGATGATGCTACTCATAAACTGTAGGTCTACTTCGTGAAGAACAAATCAGATGCGTTCGATAAATTCAAGAGGTAGAGGGTTCTAGTTGAAAATGAAACCATCTTGAAATTGAAGTATCTCAGGTTGGATAACGGGTCGAATATTGTTATGATGAGTTTGAAGACTTTTGCGCATCAAACGGGATTAGGAGACAGAAGACTATTCCTGGAACACCGCAACAAAATGGTGTTGCAGAACGCATGAACCGAACAATAAACGAAAGAACGAGAAGTACGAGACTCAACGCTGGATTGCCAAAGTGTTTTTGGGTGGATGCGGTTAGTACGGCGGCATACTTGATTAATAGAGGGCCTTTAACGGCTTTAGATTTTAGACTTCCTGAATAAGCATGGACCAGTAAAGAGGTCAACCTAAATCCCTTGCGTATTTTCGGTTGTACCTCATATGTGTTTGATAATTCAGATACAAGGACAAAGATAGATGCAAAGCCGACAAAGTGCATATTCATTGGATACGGTAGTGATGAGTTTGGGTACCGATTTTGGGATGTGAAGAATCGAAAAGTTATCCAGAGATGTAACGTTACATTCAATGAGGAAGTCTTATATAAAGACTTCAAAGTACCTGTAGAAAAGAGTCGAAGTGAAGCAGCGGAAAGTGTCGACATTGAAGATGATGAACCCTCTCGAGAGGTTGATGAAGAAGTCATTATTAATTTTAATGCACCGGATCAAAATGAGGAACCTAATGATCTAGACATTCCAATAGCACTTCGAAAGGAGCAGAGAGTTACAAGAATTCTGGCTAGGTACGTTAACTCCTTAAATCACTTGTTACTTACAGATGGTGGTAAACTTGAAAGTTACAAAGAGGCTTTAGATGTGGAAGCCAAAAGCAAGTGGGAACTTGCTATGGATGATGAGATGCAGTCATTATCAGCTAATCGAACTTGGGATTTAGTTCGGCTACCGAAAGGGAAGAGAGCATTTCATAACAAGTGGGTATACTGACTAAAACAAGAATCTGATGGATTAAGGAGATTCAAGGCTAAACTTATGGTAAAAGGCTTTCAGCAAAAAGAAGGCGTTGCTTTCGGTGAGATTTTTGCTCCTATTGTGAAGATGTCTACTATTCGGGTTGTGATGAATATAGTTGCAGTTGAAGATTTGTATTTTGAGCAACTAGATGTCAAGACAATATTTCTTCATGGTAACCTTTATGAAGAAATTTATATGAAGCAGCCACAAGGGTATTCGGCTAAAGGGAAAGAAGATCTTGTGTGTAGGCTCACGAAGAGCTTATATGGTTTGAAACAAGCGCCGAGACAGAGATATTTGAAGTTCGAACAATTCATGTCCAGAAATGGTTATTCGAAGAGCAATACAGATCACTCTTATTTTATCAAGAATATGGAGAACTCGTATATTATTCTACTTTTATATGTAGATGATATGTTGGTAGTAAGTGCTGATATGGGAGAAATTGTAAAGTTAAAGGAACAATTATCCTGGGAGTTTTCTATGAAGGACTTGGGTGCAGCAAAACAAGTTCTTGGTATGCGTGTTACAAGATATAGAAAGCGGCGAGAATTAAAGTTATCTCAAGCTGAGTACATCGACAAAGTACTGAAGCGGCTTAATATGGATGGTTCTAAAGTCGCTAGTACACCATTGGGAGGTTACTTCAAATTATCAAAGGATATTTGTCCGAAGACGCAGAAGGATCGCGATGAGATGTTGAAAGTTCCTTATTAATCCACGGTTGGTAGCCTAATGTACGTTATGATTTGTACGAGACCAGATATTGCCCAAGCAGTGGGAGTTGTTAGTAGGTATATGAGTAATCCAGGTAAGGATCATTAGAGAGCTATGAAATGGATACTGAGGTATCTAAAAGGGACTCAAGATATGACATTATGTTATGGGGGTTCTCAGATATGCTTACAGAGTTTTGTTGATTCTGATATGGCGGGTGACATTGATAGGCGGAAGAACACTAGTGATTTCGTTTTTACATTGGGAAGCGGTGCAGTTACATGGGTTTCTAGGCTACAGAAGATTGTAGCTTTGTCTATGATAGAGGCAGAATATGTTACAGCTACCGAAGCGTGCAAGGATATGGTTTGGCTAAAAGGGTTGATGAAAGAGCTAGGTAGAAAACAATTTTCTCCTAAATTGTATTGTGATAGTCAAAGCGTTATACACTTAGCAAAAAATTCAGCTTTTCACTCTATGACAAAGCATATAAATATTCGGTATTACTACATTCGCTCGCTCCTCGAAGACGGTGTGTTGAAGCTTGTAAAGATTCATACTGATATGAATCCGGCCAATATGTTTATGAAGGTGGTGACTTTTCAGAAGTGATGACATGTACAACTTCTGTGGGTATTTAAGATTGAAGGTCCTGGTAGTGTGAGCAATTCATTTGGAGATCTGGAGATGGGTTATGGAATTCGATTTCAAGTGGGAGATTGTTGGGTGTAAACTCAAACTAGAATGAAACTGTCGAAGTTAGAAATTATCGAAGTCGTTCGAACGAAAATGGAAGTCATTAGAACGAGCTTCAAAGTCGTTCGAATTAGATCTCTGTTTTTTACAGTTTTAGACTTTGTTCGTCAAAGTCGTTCAAACGAGCTTGGATGCCGCTCGAACGAGTTGTCATGTTTCTAGGGCTGGAGACCAACTATCGTAAAGTCGTTCGAACTAGTTTGGAGACGTTCGAACGAGTTATGCATAGGTTTGTTTTGGATGTTTATTCTGAGACGTTGTGTTTGCCTCGAGATCCGTTCTACTTGTATTTTAGTTCCCTAGTATATGAAGAGGACTTAGATAATTTTGTTAGCCTATCTTCGTGAATTTAATTCTAGAGACCTAGAATTTGATAGACTCCATTAAAGCTTGTGAAGCTTGGAGAGATCATTGTAACCTATTTGATTATCATAGTAGATTGTTTGGGGAGTACTTTTTTATCCGAAAGAGTTTTCCACTTCCCTCCTTTGGGAATTCTTGTGTCGCTATTGTTCTTGTTTGGTTAATTCTTCTATTAGGGTTTACTCCGCGTGTCGTTCTTATCGTAGAAGAGAGAGTAGCTACCTCGATTCTTGACATAATTCACCATGACAGTAGGACGAAGGTCTAGTAGAATTGTAACCATTGAAATCTCCTTTAAAATTACAACTGAGGTCTCCTTGAGAAGGAGATTGAGGCCAATTGGAGTAAAAATTCCATTTGAACTAGATTAAGATTGAGGATTGTAGCCACGAAAAGAACCTCTACCATGATAAGAACTAAAACCTCATCCTTGAGCATTTTGTTGAACATTTGATGTGTGACTTGCAACGAAGGCTTGAGAAGCCGTATCACCATGATTTATCATCTTTATTCGTGCTTCAATTGCTAACTCTTCACTCAGCAGTAATCCATGAAGATCATCAGTGCTAATTGGACTCAATCGGACTCGAATTGAGGTAGCAAAAGCATCGAATTCACTTGGAAGACCATTTAAAATGTGAAAAACCACATCTTCTTCATTAACTGGAGATCCATAAGTGGCTAAATTGTCGATAATTTGCTTAATACTTTAGAGATACTCAGCGATCGAAAGATTGTTTTTCTTAAATGTTTGGAGCCTTGATTTCATTTGCATGATGTGAGGTCGGGAGATTGATGAAAAACGTCTGTCAAGAGTACTCTACAACGCTCTCGATGTAGGCAATCCAACTACATAGGGAAGAAGACCTTCTGATAAAGTTGTATTTAGTCAAATTAGTAATGTTTGATCTTTTTTAAACCAATAAACAAATTCAGGATTGGTGGAGATCACCCGATTGTTAGATTCATCTGTTAAAGTGATGAACTATTTCAGATAAGTGTTTGATTCGTCGATGAACCCGAGCAGATTGAACTTTAAAGAATAGGGAAAAAGAGTAATTTTCAAAGGATGTATCTGTCTTTCGAGAGCTGATCGAAACCAAATTAGTGATATTGTGTATCGACATTATTGGATTTGCTTAAGCTTTTGCAAGCATTGCTTGATTTTGATTGAGAGAAGAAAAGAGGAAAAAAAATGGTGATTTTAGGGTTTGGATCACTAAACCAAATGGTTGTTATCTCTTTGATACCATGAAAGCAGATGAAGCTTAAAACAAACTAAAACATTATAATTGATGTTTATCATAGTGAGTACACGTACTTATAGAGTCATTACAATCAGTTGATAGAATTAGGAATGCAGTTAGAAATACAGTTAAAACAGTTAAGAGTTTGTTGAGTTAGTTTACAACTTTTATATGGTTATTAATACATACATATGTGTAAAACATCAACACACACGTGCTTCACTTGCTGACATCACACAAACATATGCGCACACGTGTTGTTGTGTTGCAACATGTCACATGTCGGTTGTGACACATGTCGAAAAACTATTTTTCTGTTCTTATTTTTTTAAAATAAATAACATGTGTTAATAAAATGGGAGGGGGGGCATCCGGGTGCGTGAACTACTGGATCAACTCCCCTTTCTACTTTAAATCGTAACTATTTAGCGAACAGTTGCGATTCATTAGTCTAAAAACTCAATACTCGATCATGAGTAAACAACGGAAACCCCACGGTGACTCCAGCGATAACGGCTAACGTCGGTGGGTGTCCAAGTCGTGGTCCAATTTTGTTTTGGGGGTTGTTGTTTTGATTTTGTCGGTTAAGGTTTGCTACAAATCCAAAATCAGAGTAAAATAATCAGGGATAGATTTTCTCTGATCCCCTATGAATGGTGGCGTTGATTACATCAGCCGGGATCGCCCAATTATAGTGGTGTATTTTCTCAAGAAAATAGTCACAATATGTTATTTTTTGTTAAAAATGAAATTATAATATTGGGTTGCGTTGAAAACAAAGTAGGGACCAGAAAGAGAGAGAAAAAAAAATCTCTCTAAAATTTAAAACTAACAAAAGCAAATTAGTAAAATTCTTACAGGTTCTAATAAGAGGATTTTAGGGGTCCTCTAGCAAAATACCCGCTCAAAGTATGGTTATCGAATTGTAGCACGGATGAGTGGGATCAAATCCACAAGGAGGTTTGGGAAAACAAATACTTTCTAGGCCGAATAAAGTTTTATAAGAAATCGATTGAAAGCAAAGAAATAAAACAAACAATTAACAAGAGAATAACTACAAATAGAATTTGGCCCAACCAAAGCAATATAGTTATCATGTAGTTTTACTAGGCAGATTATTCATATCAAAAATCATTGGTAAGGCATTTTCGATGTAAACGACAACACTAAATCTATGGTTAGGCATCTAGGATTTGGTCATAATATGTTTGCCTAAATCCGATATGTAGGAGAAATTCTTTTAACTATGGTTAAGATTGGTCGAATCTCTTCTAACGAGTCCTCTTTGTTTTTGCCCTAAAATTCGGTTTAATGGTTATAACACCAGATTTTGGCTAAATAGTCTAAATCTACTTACTAGCTATGGTTAAGCCTAGAAGTCGAGTATAACTATTTTAGAAGATTGTAAAAGAGAACTAATCCTAGAACTACAATATAACTATTATTACTTGGGTAAGGGCTTCCTTATAGTCATAGCAAGAATGGATTAACCTTCTATCATTCTCAAGATCATTGCATGAACTAGCTAACTATTTACAAAAGAAAATAAAAGAGAGAGAAGACAATTAAATAAAGCTAAGATTTTATTTATTCTAAACTTGCTCCAATATGAGATGCCCAATTACAATGGGGGAAAGGTTCATTTTATAGGAGAATGAACCCAAATTTAGAAACAATACATTAAATTTTAAAAATTAATTTCTTTTAATATTACAACCAATCACCTAAGATTCTTGCATATAATTTCCTTTAATGATGTATAGATATTTCTTCATGGAAACTTTTGCATATATCTTAAATATTAAATATCTTCAAGGATCTTGGATGCAATATCCCCTTCGATCTTATTCTCAAAGAATATTTGTGTATATATTTATTTAATCTTGAAACTAAATATATTGTGTCTTTGACTTTTTGTGCTATGAACTGTTGAAGATACTTTTACTTGACTTTAAGAGCTTGGTTTCAAATATCCATCTCCAATAACTACAATCAAATAAACGCACATAAGTACCCAAAATTAAATATAATGAACGATTAAAATACATGTTCGGGTATATTAAAAATGTCATAATTACGCGCTCATCAGGTTCTATGCAAAAACTAGTCTCAAATTCCAAATTTTCTCTTAATTCATACTTTGAGGCAAGATCGACACTGATAACGTGTTGTAAAAGGGAATGAGTTTTTAGGGTGACGAGAGAAGAGAGGTAAAGAGTCGGGAAGGGAGAGATCTTTTATTACGTCATCAACTATTGCAAAAGGTCTTCTCATGACATATTTATATAACAAAGGGAACCAATTAACTGAATCAGGGCATTTATGTGGGCACCCCAACCGCATCATGGGTTAGGCCTACCACAAGGCCTCATTATAGCTTCTACAATCCACCCTCTTTTCAAATCCTTCACCTCCCAGCAGCTAAGTCAAAAATCTACGTGGCACAAGTTTTTCCACCCTGAGGGTGGATTTTGATTTTTGGTGGATTAATGTCGTGCCTTTCTGAACTGCGCGTAGCCTTCAATCCAATAAGATGTTGACACCTGTCAAGCTTCTAGTGGCTCCCATGCCACGCACTTCTGAACTGCGCTTATAGGCAACAACTTAGATTAAAATGTGTGGACGGCTTAGATTTAACTCAAACCAAACGACTAGTTCTTACCGCGCAATTCAGAAGTGTGCGGCAAAAGCCTGCATGAAATATATGTTTGTTCCCCTGTATTTTTTAGCTTTATCCTGATCAAACTTGGACAACAAGATGCTCAACGGCTATAAATGGCTAGTTTTTTCTCTATCTATAAAACCCATTCATCTTCTACTTTCTAAATCTTCTATAATCAACTCATTCATCTTATATCTTATATCTCAAAACTCAACTTTCTTCATTTGTTATTATTTTTGCCGAATCATGTCTGATAAAATCCTGGCTGACCTACTCATGTCTGACCTATCACTCTCATCTTTGGAGTCATCGTCCAGAAGCAAAGAGCTCTTCCAACGTCAAATTGAGATGATACACGAGTATAATAAGATTATGATTGAGATGGGAGAAGCAAAAGAAAAAGAGCAAGATGCGGCATCATCACAGAGGCAGGGAGGTAGTAAAATGGGAAGGATTGACAAGCGGAAAGGCCGTGATCATAAATTGGGGGAGTTTAGCCTTAACCAGGATTACTTCGGTGACAATCCAAGATTCAAAGGTATCCCATTTCGTCGTCGATTCCGTATAAGCGAAGGTGTGTATCAACTTATTTATGATCAAATAGTTTCTTCGAACTCTTATTTTATTCAAAGAGAAAATGCTCTAAGACGATGGGTTTATCCTCGCACCAAAAGATAATGTATGCACTTTGCATGTTATGTTACGGTACGAGCGCAGACGCCCAAGAAGAATACCTTCAAATTGGGGAGTCTACGAGTATTTTGTGCTTGAAAGAATTTTGTAAAACTATTATGACACAATTTAAAGCTCAATACCTTAGATCTCTTAATGATGACGATACATTATACTTGTTAGAAGTTAATGGATCGCGAGGCTTCCCAGGGATATTAGGTAGTTTAGATTGTATGTATTGGAAATGGAAGAATTGTCATATCGGGTGGGCATGACAATATACCGGGTATAAGAAAACCCCGACGGTGATTTTAGAAGCGGTTGCATCGCAAGATCTTTGGATATGGCACGCATTCTTTGGGGTGCTCGATTCTAACAACGATGTGAACGTCTTACATCAAGAGTGGCTTTTCAACAACTTATCTAATAGAGTTGCGCCGCCATGAATTATAATATAGGCACGGTACTGTACACTATGGGGTATTACTTAGCGGATGAAGTCTATCCAAAATGGCAAACACTTATTCAAACCATAAGAAATTTGTCAAACGATGCCGAAAGGCATTTTTTGAAGATGCAAGAAGCATGCTGGAAAGACGTAGAACATGCTTTTAGGGTATTACAAGCTAGGTTTCGAATATTGGCACACGGTGCACGATTTTGGAAACCTAGTGATCTAGGAAATGTTATGTACGCATGTATAATCTTGCACAATATGATCGTCGAAGATGAACGTCATACTTACATCCAGCAAATGGACATTGATCATGAGTTTAGAACATCAGTGAAGAATTAGAAGGAGGACTTAAATCCAAGACATGCGATATGGCAGAGTACATCTAGAAGGTTCATAAAATTAGAAATGAAGGTTCTCATTTCCAATTACGAGATGATCTTGTCGTGCATTTGTAGAATCGATAAAGGGCGGAGTAATGTAGGCTTCATCATTGTTTATTTATTTTCTAAAGTAAGGTATTTTGTTTCCGTTAAGTTTTATGCTGAAGTTGTAACATATTTTGTTTCCAAGTCTTCATCATTGTAACACTTTAAAAAAACTTGGTTTACTGCTTCTGCTTTTTGATTTTGTACTTATTTCTTCTGTTTTATTATTTTGGTAGAGATAAAGAGAATGATAAAATTTGAGGTCCTGTAAGAAAGAAGTAAGAAGCAGAGTCTATTATGGCAGAGTACATCTAGAAGGTTCAAATGCGAATTAGATTAATAACAATTTTAAGGATTACGTACGATTAATAACAATTTTAATGAAATAATAAAATTACATAAAACTTAAGAACTACTAATAACGCTAAGGATTACATCAATTTTCATCACTAGAAATGTCGTCATCACTTGGACACTGCTCCTTCAACTTCTTCGAATATTCTTTAATTTTCTTCTTCATCCAACACCTTTGTGTCGGTAGTAGGTTACTTGGGTCTGTGTCATCACCTTAACCATATGCGCATCTTCGACGGCTTTTTTTCGAGTTAACTCCGCTTCACGCCTCCTTTGAATCTTAGCCTCTCTAGCCAACTTTAGTTCCTCTTATACTTTAGCTCTAGTTTCCTTTTCCTCTTTCTTTTGCTCGTCTCTCTCATTCCATGCCTTCATCATGTTGGTCGTTGTCTCAAACATCTTCTTCCCCCAATAACCCATACCTGACTTTGCTGCTTCTTTTGCCTTGTATTTTTTTGGCCGTCCAGATGTACATCTACACAAGAATATAGTGGTGCATCCACGTCGATAGAATCATCCAAAATTACGATATTTGGAGTGTCGGATGTAGGTATGGGTGGAAGGCCACCACCGTTCCACGAGAGCATGAATAAGACGGTTATCCGAGTTTCCCGCCTTAATCGAGCAAAACTCTTCAAAACTCATATCGTCGACCAACTTCTTCAACGTCGGGTACACGGCAATCCATTGGTACCACTTCAGTACCTTATCCAATGATCCCCCACACTGTATTTCATCTCGGTTCTAACAAAAAAAAATATATTAACACGTTAGACTTTCATTCCAGTATTTTATCGAACACATTGCAATATACGTTAATAACACTTAAAATTTACACAAAACTTACCGGCATTTCCTCCGATCCAAGAGAAATATGGACCCAGCCGTCCGGGAAGATATCTACTCGGTTCAACTCTTCAAGTGTTGGGGAGGGATCGTTGTTCGACATCATTTGTAATGGCCACATATTTATTACTTCGGCGTTCCCCCTTCATTTTACTTCGGCGTTTACATTGCGTTTAGTTTTGGTAAAATTATACCTCGGTTGCGAACTAGACTCTCCTGACATTTTTAAGCGATTAACGGCGTCAATGACGGAGGAAATGGGCTGGGTTGGGAAACTTGTGGAGTAAGGGTTGGGTATGCCTTAGATAAAACTTGAAATAACATTTGAGAAAAACCAAAGTTTATGCCTAAAACTGGCATCGTTATGCCGCGCAGTTCTGAATTGCACGGCTAATTTATATTTTATTTTAAATTTAACGTGGTAATTTCTTATTGGCTGCTTATGTCGCGCGGTTTAGAAGTGCGCTGGAGAGATAGAAGGCTGAGATTAAAACACGTGGCTGAATCGTGAGCGTTGGTGTTCCCGTGCGGTTCTGAACTGCGCGCAATGAATTCACCTTATTTTTTTGATCGAACTGTTGTAGAATTCTTTGGGGTGGACTGGATTCACCCTGGTTTTGGACAAATCCACTCACCCTACTGCTGTGGATGCTCTTACATAACTAATAATACCTTGCTTATAAGAAGATTGTGTACTCATAATTTCCCCACCACAATAACGACAAGTTTGAAACATAAAAAGATTCAACAAACATTTTTTTTCTTCCGAATTCAAGGTATTATAAATTATGTTTTGACATACTTCACCATATAAAGTTCATGTTTAGATCAAATGTATGAATGCTTAGCACTATGATTGAACAATCAGAGAGTTTCAACAACCTAGAAAACCACTTGATTTGTCAAATTAATTATAAATTTAACCTCTATGTTAATGTAGATGGTGAAAAAAGGAGTACAGGAGGCAAAGATCAGTTACAATTGCACAATTGGAAATCACTTAGATAAATTCCCTACACACACAGGTATGATGTACAAGGTTCAATGTGAGAAGAACTAATTGGTGAAGCTCGTTGTAAAGATTGCCAAAGAAAAGAAGAACCGGAATGCTTGGATTAGCTCGAGCAAAGCGACAACTTAGAAAATTTAACCAAAACGTAACTCATGTAATCAAGTTTATAATATTTTGTGTGTTTTAGTACTTACATGTTGTATAAATATTGATAAATCTCACTCTGATGAAGAGTGGTTGAACCAAAATGTATTCAAATTAATTGCGATATGAAAAGCGCTCCAAATAGGATCCAAAAGTTACACTGGGGGCGTAACAAGTAACCGGAGTCATACTTCATATTAGTTTTCAAATTGTGACAACTAACAAGTAAACGTATTCTACAATAAGAGGGTTTCAACCTAGAAAATCACTTGTGTTTTGTTACATTTTAGATGAATTAATTGTGATTTTAAACTCCATTTTGATGGATTATGAGACCAGCAGCATAAGATGTGAAGATCAGTTACAACTGCAATATCTATAATCATTTAGTGTTAATTCTCTACTCGAAGGTGAAGGCACACATTCCCATTACCTCATGTTGTCCCTCGTCACCCACTCTAAGAACACTACTGTTCCGGTCAATGCTTCGATCGTTGCCCCCACCATCTCTTACTGCACCATATGAAAGTCCCTAAACCACAAGAGCTATAAATAAAACTAGATTTAGTCCCTGCAAGCAGAGATATTCAAGGAATTTTAGTCTTGCAAGAGGCGCTAATACCTTTCACTGTTCACAGACAACATAATCGATGTATTGGTTTATCATTCGTTTTATAACAAGACATAATTTGCGTGTAATCTCATTTTTATCACAAATTCAAATACTTATAAATGTAATAAATATAACAAAAATTATAAACTTCAGCATCGCATGTTACAATGAACGACGATACACTATAACAAGAAGGGGAAGGATTAAAATATTTTTGTCAACAAACAATTGTAATATTACACAAAACTCACGCGCACGTAATGATATCAACACTCTAACAAGGAGTTTTAATTCAAGTGAGAACTTTTCTTATTTATCCTGAATCCCTGATAATTAAAATTTATTGGATTATTCGTTAAAGTTTTGGACATTTGATTTCATCTTCTTTATGGGGATTGCCCCATAAATTTATATATTCTCGTGATTCATGCTTCAATTAGCATGATATATTAGTAGTCGAGTACGCACACTTTGTGTGTGCCGACAGATCGCACTTAATATTTTTATGTCTACAAGACATAGATCCCTAAAATTTGTTAAACACAACGTTAAAAATCGAAAAGCCCACTTATAAAGGTTTTACAATTACTACTTGAAAAAATAATTGAGACTCCACAACAAGTTTTGTTCATAATTTCATATACATAAGTAATTAAATATAGGGTTCGACTAGGTTTATAATATGCAAAACATAGTTAACATAATTATAAGTGTACTAAATACAGTATTACATAAGCATAGTAAAACTATGACCAATATACATAGGTGGTAGTAACATAGATGGACTATTCGCGGCGTAAATTCGTAGGCACATCAGAGTCTTCAATGAAGTCTTCATCGTTTGATGCCTGAGTTGTCTTTGGTTTCTTCATTTTGGAATGCTGAAACCTTTCAAGAGTAGCTTTAGAGGACTTGCATTAACGTGCTTAGTGACCATTGTTTTCGCATATGCTGCATATATTTTGACAATGCTTCTTTCTCGCTTTCACTAACTTACTAGACCGCATCTTTGGGATTTGATACTTTCTGCTGCAGCATGATTTTTACTCTTATTCATAGTGGAAAGGTGTTTATTTAAATTAATGGAAGTCCTACAAGGTAATTTGATATGTGTAGGGGTCTCAAGAAGGGTGGTATTAGAGAAAATACCTCAGAAGTTACCAAGGACCTCATGATGTTAACTATTCACTTAGAAGAGGAAG
The DNA here is from genome assembly GCA_014058105.1 of Kingdonia uniflora. Lineage (NCBI taxonomy): Eukaryota > Viridiplantae > Streptophyta > Magnoliopsida > Ranunculales > Circaeasteraceae > Kingdonia > Kingdonia uniflora. The sequence goes on from JACGCM010002114.1 coordinate 2,125,729, forward strand.
AGGAAATAGATAGTGAGAGAGGGTTAAAGGAAGCATACATTAAAGTTTTAGAAGATCGAGGTATTCGTCCACAACTCGGGTACATAGAGCGCCTGACCACCAGAGCGAGAAACCTACATAGCTTAAAAGCTAAAGAAGTATCAACTCGTGCTAGTATGCCAATGATATATTTATAATATAAAATTATGGAACATTTGTGAGAGGGAAGATGTATGATTGTTTAAATGGGAAATATATGTATTGTGTAACTATGGAAAGAATATTTGGAGATGGTGATCTACAGGTCAAGCTATAAAAAGTGCGTCGTCGTCAAAGGACGTTTACCAAATTAAATGAAAAAATGAATGTCGAGCTAAACCAAACACGTGAGGCATTGAAAACTACTGCCGAACTTAACATGAAAATGGAAGTGAAAATGTTTGAGTTACAAGAACTTGTGGGAAAAAAGGAAAAGAGGTAGTGAGGGTTCAAGGTAATTTGGAGAAGTTGAATGGGCTTCTAAAAAAGGAGGATACAATGAGTGCTCAGAGTCATAAAGATAATCTTGTTGAACGACTAAAGAAATTAGAGGCAGAATTATTAATTGCGCGTGGTAGTTAGACAGATTTGGTAGAGAAGCTGCAGAAGAAATGCAGTGATGTGGTACACGCGCAAGATCACATCAAAGGTTTAGAGGCGGACATATGGGGTATAAAAGGGGATCTTAATGGCGTCAGGGAGAAATTGAGGAAGAAGGAGGTCAAATTAACAACTTTGATCAAGCATATAACGTCGTTGGAGGCCGATTTGGCATATATTAGAGCGGTAGGAAGGAATTCGAATGAGTGAATAAGAAATATATAGGCCGAATTGACGGATTCCCAGACTAGGAAGGTGGGTTTACATAAAAGGATTCACAAATTTGAGGCGGACCTTTTAATATCTCTACGGGAACTTAAGGAAGAGGTCGATCAGAGATTGTACAATCGGATTAGAATGGATAAATCGATGGGTATGCTTAAACAGATGAAAAAATTTCTAACAGTGATGGAGGCCCATCATGCTCAGGTAGTTTACAAAACTTCTGAAGAAAGAGATCGTTGTAGTAATCTGGAAAGATTGCTAAAGGATGCCAAGGCAAGGATTTATGAGCTCACGATACCAAACAAAGATAAGCTCGCGGCCGATGCAGTGCATGAGAAAGAGATGGCAGCAATTCTCGCATTTTTTTTGTTTAAGATTAAGAGAATTGAAAAATAGAGTGACACTATACATGATACGATGATTTCCCAGAACGTGAAGTGTAAGATGAATTTAATACGGTCTTAATATTTGGAATGTTTGTGTCAGACATTTGTTCCCTCACCCAAGATATGGTTGATCAAGGTAGAGAGATTGTCGCTACTAGAGCACCAAAATTTAGAGCTTCTTAAGTCAGTAGAAGTTAGGGTTTATCTTTAAAGATTGTGAAGATTTTGTCAAGGGTACTTTCAGCAAAGCGTTAGGGCAAACTATGATCTACTTTGCAGAAATTCAAGCTATTCTGGAAGGCATCATCAAAGCAATTCAAAAGGGTTGGCTTGTATTGTGGGTTGTATCAGGTTCAACAACAACTATTTAGGGGGTGTTTATTTTTAAGTGTTTAATGTTGAACAAAATGTTGAATGCTAATTATTGAATGATTTGAAGTGCTAAATGCTGATTATTTTGAACTGCTAAATGTTATGATGTTTTATTTTCAAAAAATGTTGAATGCTAATAAATATCTTAAATACCATTGTTAATAAAAATAATACAAGTTGCAGCATTACGCTCTAAACGAAATAAACTACTACTACGTACTATTACCAACACCACCACCTTTGCCATCACATATACATATTTCCCAATGAAAATAATTTTCACAGTAGTCGAATGTTTGTTTGTGAGAGAGTTGAGAGAAAGTAGAACTCACAAATTGGAGAGAATTGTGTATGCGGGGGGGGGGGGGAGAGATTTTGCTAAGATTTTTCGCGGATCTTTTGTCAAAGATTTTCTTTTTTCCGCGGGTGATGACGGGCAATATAGGGAGTCAATAAAAGAGGATTGCTTAATGGCTAGTAAGCTAACCAAAACAGCTTACTAATTTTGGTTTACTGGCTAGTAAGTTGAAAAAAAGAAACACTACTTCAAGTGTTGAATACCCCTATTTAGTACTATAGTAAGCAGTAAGCCAAAAAAGAAACACCCCCCCCCCCCAGCCTTTAAATCCAACATAACTCCTTGGCAGTTTCAAACCCAATAGAACTTACTTCTCCCTAAGCTTTAGTCTATCATATTCAAATTCTCAACCACCAGGAGGGAAGCTAACTTCTCAACTTATTAGATAGCTAGAAGATGCTCCAATGCAGCAGTGCCTTTTGAAGAGTGGTCTGCTGACAGACCTCAGTTCTTACTTAAAATTGAAAAAAAAACATTACTGAGTACTTTAGATTTTGGACATATATACCTAATTGTACCTAAAATTTAAGAGGCTCCATGCAATACTTGTTTGTTTGAAGGGAGGATTCCGTCTCGGTAATGCATGGTCTAGCTTTACCTTGAAGGCATACCTAATTATACCTTATGCAAAGAGCATTCCATATATCAAGTAGATCTCTAGTGTAGAAGAATTAAGACTTCAATTCATCACAAAGGTGATGTCGGAGGATGATCGAAGAATTAGCTTTTACTACCTCTAAGACATTGGCAAGGATAAGGCCAAACTCCTTGGTCCTTACTTGTAATGGTGCGAATAAAATGGGATGATGGGCCAAAGAATCTGCCTGAAGGCAAGTCTCTGCTTGCATTGCCCAAGTAAGATAGTTTTTAACTCATAGCTTTAAAGGAGAGGGAAATGTTTGATACGATGTTCTACCGTATGGAGGGAGTGAAGTAATTACTGGTTATCTATCACGAAGGATCCTTACAGAGGGGAATGATCCTTGCACGCACTAGTGATATTGATTGCATCTCCTAGACTATATACGCATAGAATATAATCAAGTAGATCGAAAAGTCTGCACACCCTCGACAACGATCTTCATCGGGGCTTTGGCGTGTATCGACTGGTAGCCCCATCTTCATACTGCATTCTTTCCTCCGACTATCAAGCATTGGAGGCAAAGATTACAATAAAACAAATCTGATAAAACCCTCGTAGTTTATTGACATACTCGTGAATGACCCCTTGGTTCCTCAATTATTCAATCCCAGTCCTTTTTCGGCATATTACGCCAGTCAAAGTCAATTGATTAGCGAAAACTGTAATCAATTTTTATTAAATACATACCTACCTTTTTCATTTAAAAATCAATAATTAAAAATAAAATAAAATAGGTAGTCTGCAACAAGATCTAATGAAGGTATCTACACCATTAAAGCTCGGGGGGGGGGGGGGGGGGGGGGGGGGGGGGGGGTGTGAGTGTGTGTAAAGCTAAAAAATAATAAGAAATCCAGGTTTGTACAAGTCAACCATTGGTCACTTGACTTTAACTGGTTGTAATCCGTTGAAAAGTAATCCAAGAGGATCTAGGCAATTCCTATTAAGACTAAGAACTTGTAACCAAGTCTTATTGTAGCTAGGAACTTGTAACCTTTATAAAAGGGGTAAGGCTAGGCAAGTCCACTTGTAACTATGAACTTGTAACCCAGTCCTATTGGAACTAGAAACTTGTAACCCTTATAAAAAGGGTCAAGATTAGGCATTGTTAGGTTATGTTAGATCTAGAAAAAGTTTTGAGGAAGAGCCTAGGGTTTTGGAGTGATTCAATGTAATTACTTTATTTTTAAGCAATTGAAGCTTTTATTTTCCCAATCAATTGGTGTTCTTCGTACTTTTAAGCTAATTAAAGCTTCTCAATCATATTGTGGATTAAGTGGTATCAGTTTTTTAGTTGTGATTCTCGGGGGATTGATTGTGGTTTATGGTCTCTACACGTGACCGTCTCAAGTAAACGAAGGAGAAGCTAGTTCGTTGACGATTCATCGCAAATCTAATTCAAAGAAGAAGTACGATTTGGAGATGGACGATTCCAACGATCGACTCACAATTTTGGAAATGACAGTTTCTGAGAGATCGATAGTGATTCTAGCAATGTCAAATTCGACAAGGAGCGATCGGGTATTGGTAAGTCATTGAATCATAAACATAATCTTCGTATCAATTTTAAGATTGAAATTCTAGTTTTTGACGGTTCAATCGATGCCGAGAAGTTGGATAATTGGTTAGATAGGTTAAAAAATTATTTTTTCGTTTACAAATACTTCAATGCTCAGCAAATATGCTTTGCTGCATTGAAATTCGCAAGTCATGCACTCAAGTGATGGAAATCTTATCAGAAATGCCACGATGTAGGAAGTTTGGGTTGGAAAGAATTCAAGGTTTAAGTGCGAAAGAAGTTTTATCTGATTGGGTATGAGTAAGAGAGATGGAATAAATGGCACAATTTGTGCCAAAAGTTTGAGCAATCCGTACAGGAGTACACTACGGCGTTTTATAACCAAGCTTTGGTTTTGGACCTTGATGTGGACAAGTATGAGGTATTCATGAAGTATACGGGGGGTTTGTCGGAGTCTATTAGGAGAGAGTTAAAGCTTTTTACTGTGACAAATATCGAGGGTGCAACCGTGAAGGCAATTGCCATTGAAGGCAAGTACTTAAAGAGTGACAAAGAAGACGATAAGAACAAGTCGGGGTACAAGTCTAGTTGGCAAAATGAGTATAAGGGAGAGGCCAATGGAGAGAGGTCTTCGTCCAAGGAGTTTCATTGCAATCATTGTAAGGCGAGTAGGCATATTTCTGCTTATTGTTGGAAACTTCACCCGGAGCTTAGGTCGAAGGAGGAGAAAAGCAAGAAAAAGAGATATATAGTAGCCACAAAGGTTGTTGACCTCCCAGATTTAGATAAACCAAATCTTAAGCTTACTCTTATGTTTCAGCGGACTTTGGCTACCGAGGAGGGGAGTCGGGAAGAAATTTTTCATGTCAGTATTCAGGTGAATCAGAGTTTAGTCGAAGCCATTGTAGATCCGGGTAGTTAGAAAAATTTGATGTCTGAGGTGTTGGTGAAGAAGATGGGTTTGACGACTACAGCTTATCCTAAGACGTATGGTTTGGGGTGGATTCAGAAAGATGCGGATTTGATGATCACGAAGCAATGTACATTCAAGTTTGCGATCACTGAAAGGTTTATTGACGAGGTGACGTGTGAGGTAGTTCCTTTGGATGTGTGTTAGGTCATCTTGGGTAGCCCTTATCTTTGGGACCGAGATGCAATTCATTACCGTAGAACTCGTAAGTATCATTTTGTGAATAGGATAAAGGAGTTCCATATCAATGCTTGTAAGGAGCATGTCACCACGTCTAATTTAGTAACAATGACTTAGGTGAAGCGGTTGGTTAATGTAAGCGGCAAGTTTGTGTTATTGGTTCGACCGGTTCAAGAGGGTACGTCGGCTAGAGTGTTGTCTCCAATGACAATGTCTTATAGGCAACCACCTGACATGGGGGCGTTGCAAGAGGAGGTTATGGTACATACTCATCACAAACCATTCCAGTTTTTAGCTACACAATCCAAGCTACAGTAAGTTCGCTGGATGAAGGGACTGTCGTATCTCTAATATTTTCCCTTGATTATACAGTATTAGAAGGAAGTGGATAACAAATTGTCTAATAGGTTATCTCGATCCTCATTACTAACTACTTCTGCTATGTTGGTTTCTATGCAGATACAACCTTTTGTTACGTCAGGATATGTTGCAGGATATGATGATTCTAAGGGGCGTAGTGTGTTTCGCCAAAAGTTGTTGTCAGGCAAGATATGTGGTAGTATTGAGTCATTTCGAGTTGGGAAGAAGGGTTAGCTACCTAGTAAGTCGAAGTGGTACAGCAGGGTCATGGGCAGCGCCGCATTCCCAATTCTCTAGTTCTTGCTTGAGCAGGAGCTCAAGGCTCTTAAAGGGGGGAGCCATGATCCAGAAGGATTTAGGCAAGTCTTATTAGGACTAGGAACTTGTAACCAGGTCATATTGTAACTAGGAACTTGTAACCTTTATAAAAAGGGCAAGGATAGGCAAGTCCTATTGGGACTAGAAACTTATAACCCAGTCTTATTAGAACTAGGAACTTGTAACCCTTATAAAAAGGGGAAAGGCTAGGCATTGTTAGATTATGTTAGATCTAGAAAGAGTTCTGAGGAAAAGCCTACGGTTTTGGAGTGATTCATTGTAATTACTTTGTTTTTAAGCAATTGAAGCTTTTATTTTCCCAATCAATTGGTGTTCATTGTACTTTTCAGCTACCAAAAGCTTCTCAATCGTATTGTGGTTAACTCTAACTACTCGGGCTTTTTTTTGAAACTTGCGTACGCTCAAAGAACCTTATCTTGCGCTACCCCTAAACTACATCTATCGTCTCTTTTCGTACGCAAGTTTAGTGGGTCTCGTGTCCAGCTTTCACTCTAGCTCTAACAGAACCTTATCTTGCACTACGTGTTGCCGCTCGTAACACTATAATTCAAGCACTATGACGCTACCTCAAATGCCATAAGACTGACGCGTAGTTTAGGATCCTTGATGCAACCTTCTTCTTTTTTGACTCGTTTTCTCTATGAATCCGCCGACAATGAGCATCACTATCTGCGTACGCAAGTTAACCGGCATCCTACAGTGAGGTAGGCGAAAAGAGATCTGGACTTGAACCCGCATTCTCTGCAAGGAAAGCAAGCAAGAATAGGCTGCGACAAAGTTTCTAAGGTTTAGGTTTAGGTTTAGGCGCAGAATTTCTCGGAATACGAATGAGATCAAAAATGCCATCATTGGGGCAAACAACGCAATCGCTTCGGTGAGAGCAAAGCCCAAAATGGCATAGCCAAACAATTGTTTGGCCAACGAGGGATTGAGATTGTATAAGTGAGGAACTAAGGGGTCATTCGCGAGTATACTAAGAAACCACGGGGTTTTTTTATTATCAAATTTGCTCATTACAATTTGGCAATAATCATCTATGACTTTGAGTATGTAAAGTTGTAAACAAATTAGTTGATCCAAAATCAATAAATTGCAAAATGCATACAAGATAGCCTCTAGAGACGAAACATTGATTTTGTCGGTCATGAAATTCAAATAGAGAAAACTGAAAGAAACTACGAGTCCCATTCAAGTAACCAACTACCAATAGCTTAAGTGGTTTGGAACCTTGTCCTTAGTGCAAAACTCCCAATCAATAAGTCAAGGGTTTGATTCTCACCTCCGTGTGGGATTCGAGATTGGTATGAGCCCATCGGCCTTGTATCGGCTTGCCCGGTTCGTGTGGTTTGCGGGCTATTGCATGAACCTTAGGGGATCTAGTTGGGAATTGACGGTCCACGGGCCTGTTGGCCCGGATACCTGTAGCAAAAAAAAACTTTTTCCAGTTTCAGTCATTTAAGATAATCATGGTATTCAGTTTTCTTTAGCAAAAATTAGACAACTGTTCATATGGCAATTATAACAAGCAGGTACCATTCGCATTTCGAAATGTTATTCAACCAACAAAAGTATAATCATTAAGGTTTAGTAGACCATCTAGTAAGATCCCCGTTAATCATGAACTACGTTGGGACAAGGTAATGTCACAAATATATCCCCGTTGTCCATGTCATACGTGTATAAGCTTCTATCGTCCGGCTAGAAGTAGTAAATGCAGTTTCCTTTTACTCTTAATTCTTTAGCTGAAATTGTTGTATCAGAGGAACCACCCAACAACATAACTTGATCTCTTAAACTATCCACCTTCACCCAGACCATCTTAGAAAATCCAGTTTGAATATGTAGAAACTCTTAACTTTGACATTATCTAAACCAATAAAAACCTTGCAACTAAAAGTATTTCTCCACATGATTCAACCAACCCGATATGATAAAATAAGGCATCTGGCAATGGTTGTTTAACCTTGCTATCATACCTATCCATTTCAATTTTTTGTTTACATTGGTTGCACCAACATCAATGATTGTAATCGCTTTTCTATCATTGATATATATTTTACCATTACATGAAACACCAGAAATTGCACCAAGGTAAGTTTTGTTTCTTCTGCTTTTCTTTCACTTTTGTTTGATCCAATGGTTGTCCTGACGTGGCCGGCAATATAGAAGAATTCCAATCTCAGAGCTCAAGAACATAACTGCACAATTGTTGGCATCAATTTTATCAGTTATTGGAGGAGACGTTAGAATACAGACGCAAAACTTGTTATAAAGTTCAAACCTGGGAAGTTTGATTTTACTCAAATACAGGGCGGTCCTGGCTATAGGTGCAAGAGGCGGCCGCCTAAGGCCTCCGATTTTTAATGTAAATTTGGGGTCTCTAAATGGTTAAGGAGTAGGTAAAAAAAATTCCCCTATTATATATGACATAATGTGAAGTTGCCTTGTTGGTTTTAAGAGCATCTGTAGTCGACTCTTCAAATATTAGCCACCAAATTAAGTTTTATTGGCTAATAAAAGTCAAATATATATTTTTCACAACATTCGACTCCTCAAAAAGTACTCGTCAAATGCCACATGTCAACTTTTCTATTAAATCCTTAATTTTTGGGTAGATTTTGTTTCATTAAATTTGATTTGAAGAGTGAAAAAATAGTCAAATTTGATAAACAAATATAACTTTAGGCAATTTAACTTTAATTTAGAGAGTCGGATATAGGTGTTTTATAGAGATTTGGCACTCCAAATTTGACTTTAAACTAATATAGAGAGTCGACTACAGCAGACCCGGTCATGAGGGTGTGCGACATGTGCGACGGCACAGGGCCCGAAAGGAAAAGGGCATAAAAAATAAAATTATTAAACCCAATCCACTTCAGATTCAACCACAAAACCAAACCCATTATAAAAGGCCCACAAATCAAATACCCAACTTTTGAAAACAATGCCTAGTACAACCAAAAAAATTCTCTAAACTAAAAAAAAAATCAAATAAAAAAGGCCCAATTTTTTTCTTTGTACAGGGCCTTAGAAAAGCCAGGACCGGCCCTAGACTACAGATGCTCTAAGTGATTAATTTCATTTGAAGGTCAAAGGTTCAAGTCCATACCTTGTTTTACAATTTCTTAATTTTTTACAAGAATATATTAATACCATTTTTTTTCCCCGGCAGGGGGCCTCATTTTTAGACCTCGCCTAGGGCCCCCTAAACCTTAGAGCCAGCCCTGCTCATAGATAAAGGGTTCAACATAAAACATTTCGTGGGTGAGTAGTTATTTCTCATCACCCATAGATTTGGATTTACTTATGAAATAATTTTCTTCCATTAGAGCATATATAGTTTGATGGAATATCTTACAAGTTATATCGCAAGTACCAAGTATGGCATTAATAATTGGCATTTCTACATCCTTTTTTTTTCCTAGTGGTCAATGAGGCACAAGTTTGAGATTATAATATTAGAATACTATAACTATTCATGACAAAAGATTAAAAATATAAAAGCTAATAAAGTGAGAATTTACCAGTTGGAATAGAGAAACACAAAGGACTCAACCCACCTTCAACCCATGACCTAAGAGCATATGTAACAGTAAGGTAGGTTCAAACTAACTACCCACCTTCAACAATAACCCACCCTTGAAGACTACACAGCAGTGCCAAATCGACCCAGGGTCGTCTGAACCCAACGAAGTTCAGAACTGCACGACAAAAAAGAGTGGCCTGGATGTAACCACGTGGCACCATCTTAACGAGCTTTATATGTCGTGCAGTTCTGAACTATGCGGCATAACATCCAATCAGAAGCAGATACATGTTGTCCCAACACTTAGTTTTTTACTTAGTTTTTTTGCTCGCAACACTCTTCCCTCCAAAACCCAACACCTAACCTAACCTAAAAAAAATGTATTTTTCGACCAAATTTGCATTCATAAACTCTGACAAAATGTCGGGAGAATTGTCATCGAAACTGCATAACAAACATCCCAAATCCAAACGTAATGCCTACACCAAAGTTACGCGGATGGGTAAAGACACAATCACGAGTGCCTTACCGTTATTGCTCACCATTGACGACCCCGTCCCAACTCTTGAAGATTTGCACCGTGTGGACGTTCTTTCAGTGAGTTGGGTGCATATTAGCATTGGATCGAAGGACAAACTGGTAAGATTCATTTGAAATTATTGTATTAAAACGTTGTTTTACAAATGTTTGATGAAATGCCCAAATGAAATTCTAATGTTTTTCTTTAACACCCTAACCTGACCTTTATAAAAGAACCTGAGAGATACAGTAAAAGGAGGATAGACAATTCATCTTCTACCTCAACGAGGGTGGCTACTAGGACCTTAAAGTAGCAAGTGGTTCCACTCTCCGTGGGCTCATTGTAATCCTCAAACTCCTAGAAACTTCTAAGAAGTCCAGGGAAATCCCTAGACTACTGGTAAAGTTGTAAGATTATTCATAGCAAAACATCATCTAGAAGAAATAAATTTTTAATGAAAACGCACCTGTCTTTCAAGAAGCTGATTATGAGTCCCTTTAGTATGAACATCAATTCCTATTTTCCCATGATCATACAATTGATGTTGCAAATGTAAACTTGCATCGGGAGAAGAAGCGTCCATTACTTTATTATTCTCATATTTGTATCTAGAGCATAACATGAAAATAAGTACTTGTTTGTCAATGATCCATCAGATTGTGCAAACAAAAAAGAAAAAAGATGACTAAAAAGCAATTTTATGATTACAAGAACCAGAGGCATTCAAAAGGTAATAAAAACGAAGCACAACAATATTAAAAAAAATCAAATTAGATTTTCAGCAGTGAGAATGATGGTTACGCTCCAAGACACATCTCATCAACCGAAGTTGTGGCGTATTCTATCTAAGATAAAACATCGACTATGTATGAAGACAATTCAGCTTGCATCATTCAAGTCAATGGCAATTTATCAATGGCGACAGAACGACGCACATTTCACAGAAGCCATTCCAACCTTATGAATTATAAAAGGCGAATGAGATTAGCGTTGTTGAAGATATTTCAGAAGATACCTTTGTAAATCCATGCACGAAGACTCTTGCACCACTTACGTTCAAGCAGCTAGTACACAGAATCGACATGCAGAAGATTTACTTATCAATATCTCAAGGAGATTGACATCAGGGGGAGTAGTCCCAGCCTGACGTGGACACATATATGTGTTGTACTCTTTTTCTTGATAGCACAGTTTTAATCTTATGAGGTTTTACTGGCTGAAGGTTTTGATGAGGCAACGTATACGTGCCCACAACCCATACAGGGCATAGGATTGTACTCTTTTCCTGCACAACTTTTTGTCCAAGGGGGTTTTGCTAGGCAGAGGTTTTGATAAGGCAAATCGTACTGGTATGGAACACCCTAAGGGGGAGTGTTAGGAGTTGGGTCCAAGCCCAAGCTAGGAACCCAACAGGGTTGGGATATCCTATTAGGACTCTTAACAATCCCATAGGCATTTTAGAGCTATGGGGAGAGTTTGAGTAGGTTATAACCTTTGTTGTAGGGTTATTATTATATTATTGTATTACTTAAGAACACTATCCAAAATAAATAAGAAATCCTCTCTTCTCTCTCTCCTTTTGTTCTCAAGATATAGTACTATTATATTGTTCTATATCGATTATCTCTCAACATATATAAATTTATTCTTGTACAACACACACTCAATACAAACATAAAATAAGTAGTGGGCCGATCCGATCTGTGAAAAACCCTATCTTTGACCCTCCACGTAAGACAATCGTTGAGATTTATAATATAGATATAAATTTATTCTGGTATAACACACACTCGGTATAAAATAAGTAGATGGTAATGAATAATGTCCTAAACACGGCAAAGTGGAGAGCCGCTGCAATTTGCACCCCATACCTCGAAGGTCCCATTGACAAAATCGTAGTATCCGCCTTTGAGTGCTAGGGTATTATTCTCCAAACTTTCCCTCACAAAAGGATAGCTTAGCAGATTTTCCAATGAGACGTTCACAGCTTCCTTCTCAATTAGGGTCAACTGTTCAGCGGGATCTAAATCCCCATTCTCCGCTTCTACTTTTTTCCTTGCAGGCATAACGATTTTAATCCATTTGTCTATAAACACGTCCCTGCAGTATTTGTAATATAATCTTGTTTAATAACAACCAATTTAGTGAATAAAAAAGAGAAGAAAACTAAAGTCGTATATAGGATTTAGGAAGAAGTACCCATCATTGGGGATAGTCAGGAGCGCCTGTATCCCACCGCAAAAGGAATGTCCTATGATAACAATCTCCTGCACCTTAAGATGCACAACAGCATATTCGATGGCCGCCCCAGTTTCCGAGTATTTGAGCTGCAACATTGTAATAACATTAAGTACTGTACTTGAACTTGAATACTAGTATATGATAGCAAGCGATATTTCAAATAATCAAGGAATGGTCACTAACCTGGTCATATGGTGGAACTATGTTAGCGATGTTTCGAACCATAAAAGCCTCTCCTGGCTGGAAATTGATTATGTGTGAAGGGCATACACGAGAATCCGAACATGCAAACACCAAAAACTGCAATTCACACAGTAAAGTTATACTTCCATCATAATTTAGTGATGAGTTGAGATCAAGATGTAAATATTCCTAGTCTTTTTTTTTACCTTAGGGGCTTGGCCTTCGGCAAGCTTACTGAATAACTCCGGATATTTCCTACAAATCAAGATTCTCTCAGCTAATAATAATCTCTAAAAAAATACTCCAACAGAGTGGTATGTTGTTAAGGTTTTCTCATACTCTTGCAAAAAATTCATCCAACAGGGGTATAGTGTTCAGCATACTCACCCCCATACCCCTCCAAAGTATGCGAAACCTGAACTTGGCGAGGAGTATGCGTATACCGCCTAGGCGCTGAACGGAGCTGAACCGTTCAGCGCCCAACAATTTTTTTAATACTGCTGTCCAAGGGGAAAAGTAATAATTAGCAGACGCTAGGCGCTGAACCGTTCAACGCCCAAGAAAAAAATATTTCATTTGGTTTTTTGGTGCTAGGCGCTGAACCGTTTAGCGCCCAAGACAAAAAAAAAATGTAATTTACTGTTGGACCAAAATAGTATGCGATTCTAGAATACCGGTATGGTAAACCGGAACAGCATACTCTTCTGTTGGAGATGCTCTAACTGCGCAGCACTTACTCGAATTTTTCTCTCTTAAAGTATTCAAATCCTATTTTCAGACGCTCAACCGACTCAAGCTCCTGGCATTCTCCATTCAACCTCTTTAGCACATCGCTTGTGATTATCTCGTTGACTTCTTCACCACAATATGAATTCATTTCCATTCTGTGAGCAATTTCGGGAAACAAATTAATTAAAGAGGTTAATTTAACTGTTGACAGTCATAAAATCCAAGTTTACTGTAAAATAAAAATTCACATAAGCGCCCTCCAATAAAATCTTAAGGTTCTATCAATACCTCTTCAAGATAGATATTTATGTAAAATATAAATTTCAAAATAGTAAGATTAGTCATTATTGACAAAATGTAAAAATTAGTGATAACATACAGTATTTTCAATAATAAACGTAAAATCATCACGCAAGGTTCGGTGTACTAAATATAGTACTAAAAAAATATTTCTGCAAAGCTTTCAGTTCTTCTTTCGCATATTATACTACGAATAAGCTTATGAACGATGATAATTAAGTACATGGGGGAAATGAAGATTTGAGCAGCAAGAAAATAATATATGCAATATATGAAGTATAGATGGACGTAAAAGAAGAGAAATAATTCAAAAGAAGATTTGAAAAGCGCAAGAAAAGAATATGTACGATATGAACTATAGATGGATAGATGATAAAAAACACCTCTTTTGCTCACAAAGACTGTTATTGAAGAACACACCTCTCTTGTTTACAAAGACTTGTTAGTGAAGTTATGGAAAAGAGAGAACCTGAACCTCCATACTTATAGGTGTTTTGGATTCTAAAGTAATCCACAGTGTTTAAATCGAAATTGAAATGTTTTTCCCTCTATCATGAGTCATTAATGTTCTTGGAAGCATTGCAATAAGTGTGATTTAGTCTTCGAAACGAATGGTCCGGTCCCTATCTATAAACACATTAATATTAACTATTTCTGATTTAGTCTAATGTTAGACCGGGTCTGATAGTAGGTCAATATGGGTTGCTTGTAGAAAGTAATTTTATTTGGGGGAGAAGAAGAAGAAGAGATATATTACTTAAAACAAGAGTCTAGAACAAGCTTATCTTCTACAAACTTCTTCCTAGTCATCTAGAAACATCCCAAATTTGGATTACTTCAACATTGCTCAGGTAGAAAAATTCCAAAAGAAATGAAAGGTAGTAAAGCTGATCAGGCCTCAAACAAGATAGTACATGTTTTACTTCAAACGTGCTTCTCATGCCTATATATGTATTTGAAATTTGGAGGTCATGATAAATCAACAAAAAATTTGGCCAGTAATTACTATTTGCAGCAACAAAGTTGGTTCTTTGGGTCGAATGATATTGCATGATCAAGCATCCACTACAGAAGCAAAAAGGCTAAGCAATGCGTAATAGTCACGCCAAATTGCTTGTCATACTAGCTTTAGCCATCCTTTCTTAAACGAGTGCTAGAGGGATTTTGACGAGCCACCTAAGAGTCTTGATACTGCCTTCCTCAATCCTCATTCCTGTTGGAATGATGAACTTCTTCTCATTTAGGACGGTTCCAAGTCCGAAGGACGTAGGAAGGAAAAATAAAAATAAATTGTAAATCATTCTTGTTGATTTAGACCCTCTATTAGATATTAGATGGGTTGAAAAAGACACGTGTATAATGGAAAAGCGTTTAGGACGGTTTTAATTTGATCAGAAACAATTTAGGTATAGGAATTTTTTCTCTAGCCTGACCTCAGCAAACTTAACTTAATCGTGAAAAGCATTTTGAACCTGTTTTTCACCTATACTAGAAAGCATCATCAGTTCCATGGCATAACGTAATCGAGAAAAGCATTTTGGCCATGTTGTTCACCTATACTAGAGAGCATCATCGTTCCATGACTTAACGATAACCGTTCAAAGCATTTTGGCCATGTTTTTCACCTATACTAGAGAGCATCATCAGTTCGATGATGTCACATCACTTACGTCATCACCTTTTCTTAGAGGAATTTGACGTGTTATTGGAAAACAGAAATTAAGTTCATATCATACTTGCTCCTTAATTATCTTTTTTCGTGATGATCCTGTTCAGATATATAGTCCCAGGGTTGGAAAATCAAGGTTACGGATCTCTATATAAAACCGGCTTGCCTTGCAAAAGAGAAAGAAATAGATATATAGTCTCACATCATACACAAATAACCTTCTGTAAGGGCCTAATTTCGTAGCTCGAATGGCTCTTACACCAAATGTACCTGTGACACAAATATAACAATATAGAATATAAATTGACACAGGTGTTTTGCGTGAAAACCTCTGAATAGGTGAAAACCACAACCTCAGCTCAAGGATTTAGTGAGAGTAACTTTATTGCTTAAGTCTGATAATTTGATTACAATTTTTGATCTCTTGAGCTATAAAAACTTGGTCCCCTTCTTGTCTGTCCCTTATTCCTTTTATAGACCTCATCTTTAGTGTGTTAGCACGTTCTCCTGGAATGGGGGGAAATGGGACTTACTCCTATAACTGCTAGTTCGTAGGAGAGAGGTGTCTTTGACTCATTCTATTTTATTTGAAGTACTCGAACCATGAGGTTGTAGTTACTAAAACTTACAACCTAAAAGACTAGCCACCAAAATTTAAAAAAGTTATCTGGCTCTCTTTTCTAGGGGCAGTGGCCTCTAACCCTTTTCTATAGACAAATCCTGTTATATAGATTATACATTACCACTACCCCTTTCCTCTTTACTCTTTTCTTTAGACAAATCCAGTTTTTTTAGCCCCATGTCACTGCTGACAAGTTGTATGTCACGTGCATGTTGTAATATCCCAGTTTTTTTTATTTATTTACCTATTATTATTTTATTTTATTCATTATGCATCATGCATCCACATACATTACCATTCATCATGCATTTGCATCTTATTACATTAATCAGGGCTTTGCGTTCTTCTTTCTTCATTTTTTGTGTTTCGGTGGTTTTGGTGGTTATTGGGCGGAGGAGGTTGTGTTGTGGTTTTGGGAGCCTGTGGTTGGCTTGGTAGAGGCGTGTTGTTGTTGTTGTTGTTTTATGTTGTTGTGTGGTATGTGATCCTGGAGAGATATGAGGATTTCCTAGGTTTTTGTCAGTTTTCGCTCAAGGGAATTGTAGGGACCAAATTTCGTAAAGCTCGAACTGGCTTGAAATCGGTCCTTACACCAAGAACTACTATGCCAAGAATTAAATAAGAGATAACACTTGACACGGGGGATTTAGCGTGGAAAACCTGTGAATAGGTAAAAACCACGACCTCGAGTTGAGAATTTTGTGAAAGTTGTATTATTGCTTGAGAGAGTGAGAGAATCTGATTACAAGAGTTAATCTAAGAAAAAATAGCTAGAGATCAGATAATTGTATGTATAAAATTGTCTGTTGACCGTCCTATTTCCTTAGTAGTTCTGCCCTTTTATAGACCTTGCTCTCAGCTTGACATCGTGCTTGAACACGTTATCCTGAAAGTGAGAGTCATGGGCAGTTGAGTGTGTAACTGCAAGCTCGTGGGAGACAGGTGTATGTTGACTTGTTTTATTTACATCTGTTGTGGACGACCCACGTTCTGCTTAAGTTCGTGGTCGATGTGTAACTGTTGACGTGTATGTAACGTGTTTGCCTGGTACCGAATGAGATCGAGTGATAAGTAAGTTTGAGTGTTCCATAACTCGAGGAATAAGTCCCTAGAGGAATCTTTTGTAGATTTTCTGAATTTTCTGAGTTTTTAGCAGTTTTTGTCTGTCGTATTCGAACAGACTTGTTTCTATTCGAATAGATTTCTATCTGCTTTGTTTTGTTTGAACATACTTGTTCCTGTTCGAATAAGATTTCTATATGTTCCAGTTTATTCGAACAAACTTATTCCTGTTTGAATAAACTTCTACCTGTTTCACTTTGTTCGAACAACTTTTCCTTCTGTTAGAATAAGATGTTTGTTCAGTTGATTTCCATATGTTTGGTTCTGTTCGAACAAGCCTTTTTCTGTTCGAATAGAACTATCTTATGTTCGAACAGAGGCGTGTTTTGACGACCAGTTTGGGTCTTTTCTTCGTGATCTCGTCCGTTGATTCCTTCCTCGAGATGAGTGTTGGTTCTAGGGTTTTAATTACCCATTCCATTTCATTCTCTCTCTCACTTACACTCTCTCACTCACTCTCCTAATTGGAATCCTCTTTTCCAATTGCTTGCTGATTCGTCACATTTCCTCGCCGAGCTCAGTCGCGCTTCCTTCGGTGAGTAATTTCCATATTCCTTTCCGTATCATTGATTTGATTTCATTTTAGGATTTGATTTGGGGCTATTGTTGTTTGCGGAATTGTGGTTGTTGCAGGTGTTGGGTTGTTGGCGTTGGTATGTTTGTTGCCTGTGGTGTTGAGGTTGGTGGCCCTGTTGATTGTTGGTTTATGGTTTATTCTTTATCAGGCGAGTGTTCCTTCCTTGCTAAATTCCTCTACTAGTTAATCTGTGTTAGTTAGAGTATTATGCATTTGGCATTGAGGTGTTATGTGATTTAGTTATAGTATATTGTTGGATTATACTATATTTTTCCTTTGTTAGGCATGAAGAGGGTATTCTCTTTTGCCCTGTTAGGAAGTTGTACATTGGTGTGGTATTCTCGTGGCCTTGTCCTTGAATACTGTGTTTCTGTCTTGTAGAGACTGTTGTGGGTTGGATGTTGTGACTGGTGGTCACTGTTCATCTGTGTTAGGATTGTTTACCATTCTCTTTGACAGGTGGTTATCCTATGTGTGCGGTGTTAGGATTGTTTACCATTCTCTTTGGCAGGTGGTTATCCTATGTGTATGTTGGCCGTGTGGCGGCTGTTTTGTTTTGATCCTTGGGATCTGTTCGCAGTGTGGGTTTTTGTATTCTTTTAACTTAACGGGGTCGGATACATAACAAAGCTCTACATCGGCTAACCCTCGATAGGACCTAGGATTCCAACATCGGGTTAAAATAAGTAGGTAAAGTTCGGGTTGGACACTATCATATCTATTACCCTTCGGGAGTGTGGGTTGGTGTGAGATAATTTCCTCAGGTCTCCGTTTTATCCTCTGTGAGGTTGAAATCACTTGGAATAAGTGAAATAAAGTTTGGACGTTGGCTCCGTGGGTTGCAAAACCCGGAACACTCTGATCAAGTGATAAATCCTTCAGCGTGGTCGAGCTGGTAACCCAATCATACCCTTTGTATCCAACTGAGATCTCTTTAAGGTTATTATGCATTAGCGGCTAATCAGCCCAATACTTTGATCTATAGGGTCTAGTCCATTAGTTCTTCATCATCATAAGCATCTACAGTAGGATATTCTAGAATCATATTACATCATATCACAGCATATCACATCAAATCATCCCTTCATTGCATCACTTCAATATGTCACTGTTCTTCTTCTCTTACCTATACATTACTCTATTCCTTACTCTACTCTTCACTTATATATTACTGTGCTTTTAACATCTTATATATCATTCACCTCTTCCTCTTTCTCTGTACCATTTTATTAGTAGGTTATTTAGCTTTGTTGGGCATTAGTGAGCCGTGGTTTTGCTCACTCTCGTATTTTTTCCCCTTTCAGAGGCAGAGTAGTTACTGGTTTTGTTGAGGGTTTCAGCTGTGTTAGATCCAGTTTGCAGTTGCAGATCCGTTCTGGTTTTAGTATTTCTTGTATGAGATTTTAGCTTTTGATGTTGTACATTATCGAGATATTGTATTGACATTTCAGTTTGTTATATATATTTTTGCTTCCGCGTTATTCTTCTTTTTACTCTGATGATATTACTATAGTGAATGACTGAGTTATTTCCTATTAGCAAGGTTATTTGTGGGGGCGAATCTTTGGATTCCCCGACCTGCACGCCCTGGATGACATGGTTTTAGGTATTCTCTAATATTTGAATTTTGGGGCGTGACACATGTTGCGTAAGTCTGGCATGATACTAGCTAGTTCGATGTTATCCCAGGTCGAGGGATAGGTCCTACAATCGCCCCCTCTCAACTAAAGGCACAGATGTCTTGAGTTAAGAAGTTTTGATCGATCTTGTATTTTAGAATGTGAATAGGTTTTGTTTGACCAAGATAATGATGGACTTTGCTGATGTGGATGTCTTCTTCTCAAAATTGTAAAGCAATGTTAAAGATTACACTGCTGTAATAATGTGACTGTTGTATTTGGATGTTGAATTTCCTATAAACTATTTCTTTTAATGATGGCTGTATTGGAAATACCTTCAATATTGAAGGCAGTTTCTTCTATAAGTATTGTTGTTGTTCTACTGACGGTTATTATCTCCAAGTACTCCTATCGTTTCAAATCTTCTACAAGTACTCTTCTGCTCAGTTTCCCTGTAAGTAAAAAATGGTGGCCACCAGACGTCAAGCTTATGAGGCTAGAGTGCTTGCGAAAGTGTAAGAGCTATAATTTTTCTACTTTAGGACCCAGTCCCTAGACATTCCCACTTTACCTCTGTCCATTCTACCTACCATGGTATGACGATCTATGAGGTAGTGGAGGCTGACAAGAATTATTTTCAAATGTTTCATTTCCATTGTTGGTACATATCGGGGCAGCGGCGCAGGGATCGTCTTCGTGTTCTTGCGAAGAAGGATGAAGAGGCTGACGTCCGTACCTGGAGGCCGCGCCGTTGCTACGCTTGTTATTAGTTTTCTTAGAAACCATTATGTATTTTTTTTGCTTTGGACATCTTTTTTTGTAGTAGTACTCAATTTTTTTAATTTTTTTTTTGTAACCCTAGTTTGTGTTATTTGGAGGAAATAAAAAGAATTTTTTTCTAATTTGATATGTGAAAATTCAGTGATCTGTGTCATATGTTATTATAATTAGTTAAAAATTGTGTATTAAACTGTAAAAAATGGGGAAATAATATATGCGACTCGAGCTGAAGGTTAACAGTTGACAAGTGCATATTTGTTAAGGTGGATTACTATGACAGCTGTAAAGATTATCTGTTAATATCTTTGGGGATTAAAAAATGGGATTACATTTTATCGTACTCTGTAGTTATAAATAGATGGAGTATAATAAAATGTTATAATCAGTAAACATGGTGAGGACTTGCTCTCAGAGGGTTCGTCATATGGTTGATTGGCGATAAAAGTAGTAGAAATTCATGAATGGTTGTTTGGTGGTCTCGGTTATGATGCCGAGCTGCCAATATCTGTATTGAAGCTTGAAGGGTTGAGTAATAGGGAGCAAGATACCGAGCTGGACTGACATTTTTAGTGTAATGTATTTTGTAATATGATTATTGACCCTGAAGCTCGAAAGATAGATGTAGGTCATTTAGGATATTTTAGATGTAATTACTTTTGAGAGTTCGTTTGATGTCAGGTCGAATGAATGTAAAGTTGTTTATAAATAAATAATATCTTATACTTTGATTTTGCATATTTATCTCCTATTTAATGTGGAATCTGTTGGAATATTTTGAATTTGAATGTGTGGAGCCTTGGTAATATTGTCGAAGTAAGTATAAATAAGTGAGATTGTGCGATTTAGAGTTATGATAGTAGTAGGTCAAGAAAAAAGAATTGGTATTAGTATTTTTGTGATCTTTGTTATGAGGGATGTAGAGAGTTCTGAGAGGAGGGTGAGTAAGAGAGAGATAGATACATTTAATGTTAGGCATGGTTGTAATGATGATAGAGTATCTCTACCCAAAAGGCATGAGTGGACTGACAGAGGTAGTGGAAAAGATGCCTCAGTTGGAAAACTAAGGGTGGCTTACACGAGTTCCAATAACTGCCAGCGGCTAGAAAAATATATATAAATAGCCTTCCCTCCCTCCTTCAAAACTTTTACAGAAAATAGAAAAACAAAAATCAAGAGAGAGAGAGAGAAAACTCATGATTGTAGATTTGTGAGTGAGGAATATCCAGAAATTTACCATCGTTTGCAGAAGGAAGACGTAGTTTTCGCTGGTGAAGATTATGATTTTGTACTACCAAAGATCATTATGAAGGAGGAGGCGCTTGTCGTACTGGATTCAGCCTCCGCCATTGAGGGTTTGTGGTGTTTGTGTTTGTTGTACTTTTAGAACATGTATTCAGATGTATGTCGAAGATGAACGAAAAGGAAATGAAAGAACTGAAGATCGAGGCTTGTAGTCACTGCAATTTCCTTAAGACGGATTTTACCCTACGCATGGTGTTTCACAGTTTGACGTGGTGCCTGTCTCCCAAGATACAATGATCGATTTGTATAGACTTGAAGCACTCAAGTCGATACGCCTATCAAACTATCTGTGATTTCACTCTCAAGAAGGAATCAAATCGAAGAGGAGGAATAAGATTCAAAGATGTTTTATGTATTTCAAACACATCAAGAATGATTATTTAAATAAAGGAAAAGGTGTCCTTTTGAAGCACTTGTAGACGGGGTTGCGTCCTAAGACACATCTCTGAGAAGAGTCATGTCTCTTGAATAGTAACTGCATGTTTTATTCGAATATAATCTATTTATATTCGAATAGATTTCTTACTGCCATTTTTATTCGAATAAAATCATAATCTATTCGAATAGATTCTTCCTACAAATTTTATTCGAATAGAATCTATTTCTGTTCGAATACAATTCTCCCTGCCAGATTTATTCGAATAGAATCTTATTCGAATAGACATATTCGAATAGAATCTATAAAATAGTCTAAATGGGTCATGGGTTGGTCCGTACATGCAAGTCCATGGATGTCCCCATAGTGAGCCTTTACACACTCGTCTCACACACTTGTTCAATGTGGGACTAACAGTAATTACCAAGGTTTTATTCAAACCACAAACAAACGACATGCGTTTTTTTCCAATAATCCCCCACATTTGAATGAAAATGGGAAAGATGAGAATAAACAAGAATCTTGAGAGTAATAGTAGGAATGGCTCTGCATCAAAAAGGTGTCTTGTGGATTTGAACCTTCTCTAGTGAAAAACTATCGTGCATACTTGGCTAAGCAGTGAACATGATATCTTGAACTGTTCAGCCGCTGATGTAAGCCTAGACAATAGAAGAAGAGGTCAAAGCAGAGGGGACTCCACCTCTAGAGAGTGTGTCAGGGCTGGATAAGACTGCATATATCCCTGGCTAACAACCACAAAGTTGATGGGCAGGAGAAGGTAGATTAAGATTTTTTGTAATGTTGCACCTGTTGTATAAAAGAGACCTTATTCATAAATGGAATATTTGTTTTATGAGACTGGTTTATTTTGTATTGATATAGAAATTGTTGTGTATGAGTGTAACGAATTGCACCTCATAGTTGCAGAGTTAACGAAAGAGCTCACTAAGGAGAAAAATATTTCATATGCAGCAGCTCTTATGGCTGGACGTGTTGAGGCTCAGGTTAGAAAATATAGAAAACTTAGTGAAAAACATTGGAGAAATTTATGTACAGCTCGTTTAGGATGGGCCAAAGATAAAATCGAGAAGGATGAGGTAGTTAGAAAAAATAGTAATAGGTATTTAAAATTTTGACCTTTCCTTCAGGGTGGTATTAGAGAAAATACCCTAGAAGTTACCAAGGACCTCATTGTATTTCAATCTGCATGAAAAACCAACACCTCTTAAGGAGATTATCGAGTCTAGTGTATACACACTATCTCCTTAAGACAGATTTGCCTCTACCACAGTACTTTGCAGGAATATAGGTCTCTGTCTCCCAGGATACAACGATCAGTCGCAGAAAGAAGAAAGCACTTCTATCTTTCTGCCAATCGAACTTTAATTGCGTCTGTTTTCTCTTTGTAAAAAGACTCAAGAAAACTCTGGAAAAAAAACTGATGATCAAAAATGAAAATAAAATTGGGTTATATAGAGCATAGGTGACTCTTCACCAAGAGTCACACCTCAAGTCAGTATCTCTTCACCAAGAGTCACACCTTAAGGTGTGTCTGTTGGAGACACCCCAACTCACACCTTAAACCCAAAAAATGACTAAGTGTTTAAAGGAATCCCCATGAGCAGGCCCCAAGGCCCAATTATAGACTTATAATAATAAGCGGGTTTCCTAGGTCGAGCAAGCCCATGGGTAGCCCATGCACCCAAGCTAGTTAGCACACATTGGTCGCACATATCGCACATGCGCGTGTGACCCACCAACTCTCACACACATTACAACAAGATAAGTGTTTGATTTACTTATATAAGAGAGTTGTGTTTCCCTCATATCCAATGTGGGACTAAAACCACTTAGTTCCACCATTCAAACTTCAAGGAAAAACAAATACCCTTTGTATTTTCCAACACTCATGATGTTAACTATTCACTTAGAAGAGGAAATAGATAGTGAGAGAGAGTTAAAGGAAGCATACATTAAAGTTTTAGAAGATAGAGGTATTCATCCACAACCCGGGTATATAGAGCGTCTGGCCACCAGAGCGAGAAACCTACATAGCTTAAAAGCTAAATAAGTATCAACTCGTGCTAGTATACCAATGATATATTTATAATATAAAATTATGGAACATTTGTGAGAGGGAAGATGTATGATTGTTTAAATGGAAAATATATGTATCGTGTAACTGTGGAAAGAATATTTGGAGATGGTGATCTATTGTGCAGGTCGAGCTATAAAAAGTGCGTCGTCGTCAAAAGACGCTTACCGAATTAAATGAAAAAATGAATGTCGAGCTAAACCAAACACGGGAGGCATTGAAAAATACTACCGAACTTAACATGAAAATGGAAGTAAAAATGTTTGAGTTACAAAAACTTGTGGGAAAAAAGGAAAAGAGGTAGTGAGTATTCAAGGTAATTTGGAGAAGTTGAATGGGCTTCTAAAGAAGAAGGAGAAGGGTAGAACGAGTGCTCTGATTCATATAGATAATCTTGTTGAACGAGTAAAGAAATTGGAGGCAGAATTAATAACGGCACGTAGTAGTTAGACAGATTTGATAGAGAAGCTGCAGAATAAATACAGTGATGTGGTACACACACAAGATCACATCAAAGGTTTAAAGTCGTACATATGGGGTATAAAAGGGGATCTTAATGGTGTCAGGGAGAAATTGAGGAAGAAGGAGGTCAAATTAACAACTTCGATCAAGCATATAACGCCGTTGGAGGCCGATTTGGCATATATTAGAGAGGTAGGAAGGAATTCGAATGAGCGAATAAGAAATATATAGGCCGAGTTGATGAATTCCTGGACTAGGAAGGTGGGTTTGCATAAAGTGATTCAAAAATTGGAGGCGGACCTTTTAATATCTCTACGGGAACTTAAGGAAGAGGTCGATCAAAGATTGTACAATCAGATTAGAATGGATAAATCGATGGGTATGCTTAGACAGATGAACAAATTTCTAGCAGTGAAGGAGACCCATCATGCTCAGGTATTTTACAAAACTTCTGAAGAAAGAGATCGTTGTAGTAATCTGGAAAGATTACTAAAGGATGCCAAGGCAAGGATTTATGAACTCACGATACCAATGAGAGATAAGCTCGCGGCCGGTGCAGTACATGAGAAAGAGATGGCAGCAATTCTCGTATTTTTTTGTGCAAGATTAAGATAATTGAAAAATAGAGAGACACTATACATGATAAGATGATTGCCTAGAACGTGAAGTGTAAGATGAATTTGATACGGTCTTAATATTTGGAATGTTTTGTATCAGACATTGGCTCCCTCACCCAAGATATGGTTGATCAAGGTAGAGAGATTGTCGCTACTAGAGCACCAAAATTTAGAGCTTTTAAGTCAATAAAAGTTAGGGTTTATCTTTAAAAATTGTAAAGATTCTGTCAAAGGTACTTTCAGCAAAGCGTTAGGGCAAACTATGATGTACTTTACAGAAATTCAGAACTGCACAGAATAAAAGAACGGCCTGGATGTAACCACGTGGCACCATCTTAACGAGCTTTATATGTCATGCAGTTCTGAACTTTGTGGCATAACATCCAATCAGAAACAGATGCGTGTCGTCCCAATACTTCGTTTTTTACTTAGTTTTTTTGCTTGCAACACTCTTCCCTCCAAAACCCAACACCCAACCTTACCTAAAAAAATGTATTTTTCAGCCAAATTTACATTCATAAACTCCGACAAAATGTCAGGAGAATCGTCATCGAAACTGCGTAACAAACATCCCAAATCCAAACGTAATGCCTACACTAAAGTTACGCGGATGGGTAAAGACACATTCACGAGTGCCTTACCATTATTGTTCACCGTTGACGACCTCGTCCCAACTCTTGAAGATTTGCACCGAGTGGGCGTTCTTTCAGTGAATTAGGCGCATATTAGCATTGGATCGGAGGACAAACCGGTAAGATTCTTTTGAAATTCTTGTATTAAAACGTTGTTTTACAAATGTTTGATGAAATGCCCGAATGAAATTGTAATGTTTTTTTTAAATGTAGAACCGAGATACTATAATATGTCGTAGATCGCTATACAAGGTATTGGAAGTGGTATGAGCTTCTCTGCAATTATCCGTCAATAAAGAAATTGATTGACAATATTGGTTTCGAGGAATTTTTATCGATTAAGGTGGGGAATAGCGATAACCGATTGGTTCATGCTCTTGTAGAGCGGTGGTGGTCGTCCACCCATACATTTTATTTCCACTGCGGGGAGCTTTGCTTTACGCCATTAGACTTTGTGATGCTAACGGTTCTTTCTTGTGGAATAGAAATCAATCTCCCTTCTGACGATAAGTATTCGAATGTCGATAAAGCTTCTAAGTTGTTTCCTGAGATTACGAGCAACGATATAAAGTACGGGAACATCACGTTAGTATTCTTCATCACGATATAAACTACCAAAAGACAAAGAAGAGTACATCAAGATCAAATTCATAGAAAGCAAATACAGAGTTAACGCCTACTAATAATAAAGCTGACGGTTGCATCAATCTTCATCACTCGAGTCATCTTCATCAATTGGGCATCGTTCCTTCAACTTCGCAGAATACATTTTGAGCTGCTTCTTCATCCAACGTTTTTGTTCTGGTAGTAGGTTAGTTGTATCGGTTGTCATCACCTTGACCAAAGTTTCATCTTAATCCGCTTATTGTCTAGCTATTGTCGCTTCACGTCTCATTTGTGTCTCCGCCTCTTTAGCCAACTTTTGCTATTCTCGTTCTCTAGCTCTAACTTGTTTTTCCTCTTTTTTCTTCTCGTCCCTTTCATTCCATGCCGAAATCATGTTGGTGGTCATTTCGAAAATCTTCTTCCCCCAATAACCCGTCCGGACGTACTTCCCCACAAGCATAGAGTGATAGATGATCGTCCTTAGAATCTTTCAGAATTATGGACGTAGGGGTAACGGAAGTAGGTGTGAGAGGTTCGGTATTGGTGGAGTTTCGCTAACTATCGTTTTAAGACGATTTTCTCGATACATTACAACCGAGATGCCCGATTTGATTAATTTGGGACCATTTTGGGCAACATTCTTATAAGCTGCCCGAAATTAAAATGTTTTTCCATACACTTTTTTATACGTCTCGTGTGCCATTTGGGGCTATGAAAATGTTTGACAATACTATAAGTACATTACCTTAACTAGACTATAGAAATGAAGGTAAAATTGAAATACTTACCACATCGCCCGTTCCAAAATTGATAAATTGTCGGTGTTCAAGATCTTGAAGAATGCCTTTAAATATTGAACATTCCTTATTAAGCCGATTTGTGTACGTGCAATTGACGTCGTTATATGATCGTCACATCGATTGGTCTGCATAGAACGAATTGAATTGGTCATGCACTTTTAACCAAAAGCGTGAAGCTTTTTGTTGGTTACTTATCTTGAGATTTTGAGAAACTTGAGACCAAGCGCATGCGAGGTTTACGAAGTCATTCGCCGACCAATGACTCACATTCTTGTATTTATCTTTATCAATTGTCTCGCTATCATCAACCTCCTCCTCCACATGATCTTCAACCACAAACGGTGTTGGTGCCGGTGTCGTCGTCTTCATTTTAGCTTTCCGCCTTCCGCAGAGTGGGTGGTGCATTGAGGTTTAAGTCGTTTAAACCCCATGAAGCTTGCTTCGGTGGGATGGATGAACTTCCACTGCCAAATTCCATTTGTGAGGGAAAATATGAATTTCCCTATTAAACGTTGAATTAGGGGTAGTATGGTTGGTAGTTAGAGTAAGCATTGGTTCTTTGATAATCAAAGTGTAAGGGACTCGGAGAGTCGTGTGAAGGGAACAATTGCCAAACATGGTGATCACGATATTGGGAAAGATTCGGCATTTTTGACGAACCAAATGCGGCGAATTGGGAGGGATAGAAGTTAGGTTGTTGGCTTGGATGGGAGGGTTGAGAGTGGCTTTGAGAATTAGATTGGGAGCTTGCTTGAGAGCTTGATGAAGACATGGCTTTGTTTTAGTTTGATGTGGTAAGGGGTTTGGGGATGGTTTTATAGAGAGGAGAACAAAAGAGTTGTTACAGACCATGCCGCGCAGTTCAGAATTGCACGGCAGTAATGAACCACCTTGTGGGTCTTTAAACCGACCCACAAAATGCGTTTTTTTGATCTGTAGATTGCCAGCTGGACAAGACGACCTTGCTGCTGGGTGGTCGGTTGGGAGGTTTGTGGATCGGTTGCTACCACATAAGCAACCGACCTTACTGCCGCATATGCTCTAAGAGAGAGACTGAGAGAGAGAGAGTCCAAATAGGGACCCTGGACCAAAGTCCAGTATGTCAACTATGTCAACTCATGTCAAAGTCCAGACCAAATTCTGGTCTGCCCGAGCCATAGAGATTGGGCTCCAATTGGCTCCAAAAAAAATTATTATGACATAGAGATTGGGCAAAAGCTTATTGAAATAGAATTGATAGATTTGCGGTTCTACTGTAGAGAAACACAAGGCTCTACAATGACCCATCCATAACCTGCTTCTTTTCTTCTTCAACCCAAACCAGGTTTCTTTAAATTTGAAAACCTATTTCACTCCCCAAACCAAATTTGATGCATAACGTGGCAATTAATATTTAAGAATTTGTTGGGAAGATTAGTTTTTAAGCTAGCAAATAATAAATTTTGACTTTTAACACAGATTACTCAATTCCTATTATTATTTTAGCACACTATTATTTCTATAACTTGTAATGTTTAACGTAAGTACAATGTTACACAGTAATTATAAACTTCTCAGAGAATGTGACAATAAAATTCAGCAAATTTTATGATCATCAGAACAAAATTTATAACAGAAGCCTCTTTGTTTTGATATTCTAGGTTCAATTCCTTTCAGCATAAGCTTTGTGATCAACAATTGAGCAAAAAATAGGCTATCTCTCCAAAGTACTAATTTGACCTGGCAAGACTCTAGGGTGATTAACAGATCTCAACATCCACCCTCCTATAAAGGCTACAATACTTTTGAAGATCCATCTCTTGCATTTTCATTACTTTAACCCAAGAAACCTATAGCCCAACCTCTATTTCCGCTCTCTTCAGCACCGACGTCACCCTTGAGAAAAACTCTGCTTCGTTTTCCTTTATATCATCAAGTGTCGTTGACTCGTGCTCATCCGCCTACATGAATTAATAGGAAGAAAAGTATCCTCTATTAGAAAGAACTTCAATCCAAGAAAATTGTAACCGTAACATCACCAATCCTTTTCTTCTTTTTTGTAACTAGAGGCATCCGGACCAATGGCCCGCGGATCGTCAATTCCCGACTAGATCCTCTAGGGCTCGTGCACTTGTGCAATAGCCCGTAAACCACACGAACCGGGCAAGCCGACACAAGGCCGATGGGCTCATACCAACCTCGAAACCCACTCGGAGGTGAGAATCGAACCCTTGACCTCCCGATAGTGGTTTATACACCATCACCACCACTAGAGACTAGATCCTCTAGGGCTCGTGCCCTTATGCAATAGCCCGCAAACCACACGAACCGGGCAAGCCGACACAAGGCCGATGGGCTCATACCAACCTCGAAACCCACACGGAGGTGAGAATCGAACCCTTGACCTCCCGATAGTGGTTTACACACCATCACCACCACTAGAGCACAAAGTAGTTGGTACTTGGTAGCATCACCAATCCTCTCTTGTAAATTAGGAAGATCAAACCCAACCACTTGCTATTGAAAAGTAGATAAGAAAATACCTCAGTAAATTTTAGAAGAATTAAGTTTGACACTGATGCCGGCTTTGCCTGGTCCCATCTGGAAATGATAATGTTAGCAAAACTGTTAGAGATAGTAATAGTATCCAACCGTCTAATGAGATGAAATACACCCGAGATTCTGCTAAAAAAGGAAACCTTGTCTGCTCAGTGTGAAAGGTGTCTAGGCACAAATAAAGCTCAAATAAACATCTGAGGATCTGGATATAATATTGAGCAATATTTGAATGTTAAACATAACTCCACTAGTTAAATTTCAGGTCCATCATTATAAAAACCAAATATAATCCAAATGACTATGAATACACTGTCGTCCAATTTGAGAAGAAGAGAACGTAGATTTCCATAAATTCATAACAGTGCCCAAAGTGAATAAGATTTGGAAGAGTGAGCAGAAATGAGCTCAGACATCTGACTCAATGATGAACAATTGAGCAGAAATAGGTAACTTCATAGTGCTACAAAAGTCAAATTAGAGTTAAATCTGACCTGACAAGCATTAGTTGATTAATAGATCTCCACATTCCCCGCCCTACATCTTTTGGAGTTTCATCCCTTGCACTTCTCCCATGCCACAGCTCTTTTACCACATACATCACGTCCTCAATATCTACCTTAGAGAACGAAACAAACAAATGATGTGGCATCAAACAATACCCTGACAAATCTAAGATAAACTAGCTAAACTCCTCTATAAGCAAATAATAATTTTCATAATTAACATCGAGCTCAAAGTAAGAGTTTGTTCGATAAACCCTCAAAAAAACTTACTGAAAAAGAAACAATTAGATGCATGACACAACAAAGGGCACACACCTGAACTTGCTCAGAAGTGCCATGTAATATTTCCTCGTGCTCAATAAGGCGTTGATGAAGAGTTCGATAATGATCCATATCCAAATTCACTATCGGCTCTGTTTGAACATGCAGCCCTGCAAGTTCCATTAGAACATAGGAGGCCATGACCTGACCAAAAATTGCAGGGATAGTCCCAAGAACAGGTATAATGCGGACCCTGAACCCTGGTACTATCTGATATCAGGATTTCAGTATTAGAAAGTCAAAGCTATTCCCCTTATTCTAGAATCAAGAAAACTAATAGCAAAAAAGCTTCAGCTTGCAGCAAGATACAGAAAAGTAGACAAACTTCTATGCAAATAACGTACTAATTACTTTCTGAAATTAAACTTGGTAATATGGTATGCGTTTGTATGTGTATATATATCATAATTTCACAGATAAGGGATTCGGGAAAGGTTAAGTTTTGGTTATGGCAATAAGCCAACACTAGGATAGTTGTTTATATGTCTCACAACTGTTCTAAAATCGCATCTGATACTAAATTTGAATGGGTTTACCATAATAACGGGTCGCAACTTTATGCTACGGTTTTGTGGCGTTTTCAACATTTAATGGTGATGTGGGCTATATAGCTCAAAACCAACACTATGAAGTTTGAAAAGAAGAATGTCGTTTAACAACATGTTCTGGTTAAGTCATGAAGGATATGGCAAGGACTTACTTTGAGCCAACAGTTTAAAGTGGAAGGATACTATCACGAGATTCATATAATGGTTCTTGGTAATGAGGGGTGGTTTCTTGGCTGTTCTTTTCTTTTCTTTTCTTTTCTTTTTATTATTAACTTTTGGAAAGACGTTCTCTTTCTTTTTTCTTGTTCCCTAGTTAGATTGTTGTCTTCGATTTTTTTCTTCAATAAAATTTATATTTATCAAAAATAAAAATGCCTATATCACTATTTGATATACATATAATGACTATTTCCTTGTGATAATATATTCACATACTATAATTCCTAACCAAATTTAGAGTGAGGATCTAATAAAACTGTGAGAAACAAGTCCAGTTGAAGCA
This sequence comes from Kingdonia uniflora, assembly GCA_014058105.1. NCBI lineage: Eukaryota > Viridiplantae > Streptophyta > Magnoliopsida > Ranunculales > Circaeasteraceae > Kingdonia > Kingdonia uniflora. Next base: position 2,156,886 of record JACGCM010002114.1, read on the forward strand.
AAAACAGTTACCTGATAGTCGGAAGGATTTTCTTCCTCGCCACTCGAACCCTTGAATGGGAGTAGCTTTATTTTAGGTTTCTCCAAGGAAAAAACAATGGGAATTCCACCTTCAATACCATAGTCTTTCTTCAATCGATGTCTTACCTGTAAAATATGAGTTTCATAAGGAACAGAAAAGCAAAAAAACCGACCCATAGATGCAAACATGCTATCCTTCTTTTTTTCCGGGCACACATGCTATCCTTTTTTATTTTCCGGGCACACATGCAATCCTAGATAAAGCAGAAGAAGAATATTTTGTGTCAAACACAAAATTACTTATTCTCTTGCCTCAAAATTTCATTAACGCATATAAGTTGCAAACATATACATGGACTCCAAGGCTAAACGGACGCAAAATAATGAAATTTCCTGAATAGTTCACCAAATAAAAGGATCGTGAACATACAATTCATTATCTGTGCAAAATGGATGCCGCTCTGAGTTTCACGTCAACACAAAGCCTTCAAGAAAAGAGCTTATATAACAAAATCATGGATAAATATTTATTTATTGCACAAATTTGAAAAACCTTCTGCGAATAATATATTTAAGGATTGAAGTTTCAAAGGTATATTGGCATACATTTCAAGTCAAAATCTTACCGAAGCTTCTCACAAAGACTAAGGATTCTCAACATAGTGAAAAACTGAAATTATGGTGTTGCTTCTTCAATTTCTGCCTCAGTATCATTCATATAATCATTTCATAATAGCAGATTTCTATTCTTGAACTTTTGAACAGATTTCTCTTTTATGCTATATGTTATCTACATATTTCAATCTCCATTACTTTCGTTTCCTTCTCTCCACTCACTAACAAGAATTCCTGCTTACCTCGGAAAAAAATTCCTTTACTTTCTATCTGAAGTGACTACAACCTTAGTTCTGCCTCACTTATCGATTCTTGTAATCCTTTGGTCCATTTATGGCAACTTCTAGAGCATTTGTAAATCGTTTTCACAGTAGACTTATTCACATTTAAGGCTCTCTCCTAACTTTTCCAGCCTTTCTTCCCCCTCTCCTATACTATCTCTAAAGGCAAGCTACAAGAAACTGTTTTAATAATTATATCAAAATTTCTTTCTTTTCTTCTTCTTTAAGAGTCTCTGATAGGTAATGGAGCGGGAAGAAGATGTTCTCATCTTAATCCATATTCAAGATATTTCACGAATCCTTCCGCCATGGTATTATCGAATGAGCAAACAACCCATGAAAGCTCGAAAGCTACCATCTGAGACAGAAAAAGGCAAGAGACATAATAGCATACAAAAATGAGTTTAAATGCGGTAGTACCCCATTTTCCAAATTTTTGACCGCTTAACTCTGAAAAATATAAATCAGTGAATAGTGACGATTTATGTGCTTTCAGACTTATTTCACTTTTGAGAGTTTGCTTCTGATCTTTTTGTCGGAAACATCGTGCTGAGGTCCCCAAAACAGAAACGTCGGACCAATATTTCAAGATCCTGAACGAATTATTAATCTTGATAGAGTGAGAGAGGCATAGAACATAACATTACATTTTTCTTGATCGAAAGAAAAATGAACTTGTTTCATAAAAATTGACTTGAATAACATTACGCTTCAGCGGGGTAGCATCATGTAAATAAGATATTTGCAAAGCAACTAATCAAAGACACGGAAACTACAAAGTAAATCAAATTCATTAGTGGATTAGGGATAAACATTACAGTTCTCGAGAGCGGGTCATTTATTGATTCTCGCAAATCAGCAACTCGAATTCGTGTTGGGTCAGCTCGAGCACCAGCCCCTGTCGCAGAAAGGACCTTCAATCTCCTACGTACACATGCAGCTAGGAGTGCCACCTGTGAGAGATACTAATAAGTCATTACATTGAAGAAACAATGTACTAGCCGATATGACTTCAATACCATTAGATTCTACATAAGGAGTCTCAACTAACCAGGTTCCTGTATTGTAAATTGTTCGTGTACGAAACGAACCAGTTATCAATTCGATAAAAGAATATACGCCAAAACAAGAAGGGCTATTTAATGGGTCGATTCTTCAACCTATTATAGATTGATACCTCCATAAATCAATTAAAATAGAGATAAATCACGACTAGATTTAAGCAATACAGCGTACAGCAAAACACAAAGGAAAAAGTTTAAATGAGGTAACCATAATACCATATATAGAGGTACCTAAGGTAACAAGGGTGTTACCTTAGTATCAATATTATCAATGCAATCCAGAACATAATCAGGTCGGCCTGAAAGAATTTCCTCCTCAGACGATGCATCATAGAGTTGCACTCTTGCATCTATTTGGCACTCTGGAAATATCAACGAGAAGTGCTTCTTAAGGCAAAGTGCTTTTGAGATTCCAACATCTTCCCTTGTCGCCACAGCATGTCGATTAAGTGATGAAAGTGAAACCTTCACGGATAAATCAATGAATGAGCGCAGTGATCAAAACCTATTAAACTTTGCAACCTAAATGCGTCATGGAAATATACTTAAACTACAAAAATAAGAAATGATTAAGGAATTAAATAATACAATTTATAGAAGACGAGGAAGGATGATTATTTAATAAGCATGTATTCGTATTTTTAACCAACATGTAGAAATCTATTTAATGACGGAAATTAATAAAGGACAATAACTGATTCTTCTTCTTCATCAATTAATAAAGGACAATAACTATATTGTAGCATTTCCAAAAGTTCCAAAAATTCGCGTTTGGGTAACCAAACTAATACTTTTAGATACTCCAATAACTTACCCAAATGAAGTGAACAACTTTGTTAGATCCAAAGACAATGTGGGAGATCCACTAAAGAAAGGATTAGCCAGAGAGCTGATCCTTAGTACACCAAGGGAGGTGGGGCTTAAGCCTATAACAAAATAAATCATCTAAAATGATAACCCATAACCTATGCGACTGGAGATCCCAGCAACTAGGTTCAATGGGATAAACTAGGTTCAATGGGATAGACAAGTTGTACGAGTGATTTGTGTGTGGGGGTACTATAAATTATTGGAATTTCTCCAAACCATATCCCCAGGATGTGATATATTACTACATGTACCTAGTAGAGGTATAACTTTTAATGCTTTCTATATCCAGATGATCCAGTGAAGTTTCAGGATATGGGAATCTTTTGATAGAAGCACTTATATAAGGATGGAATCTTCTCTCTTGCTGACACTAATGAAAGCCTAAGGCCAAGAAAACAAACAGTGGACTGGTTTTCTATTGTTTGGAACAAGATCAGCCCTCCAAGGAGCAACTTCACTAGATGGAGAGCTTATAAAGGGAATTTGAGAACTCAAAACAGACAGTGAGCATGAGAGTGTTCACTAACTCCTACTGCAGTCTTTGTGGTCTTCCTGGTGAGAGTGAGAGACATCTTTTTATGGAGTGCATAGTTGTAAAGGATATCTGGGGCAAGATTCTTACAAAGTGCAGAGTTAATAGACAGGTAGGAGATCTGGACTCAGAAGTTCGATGGTTGCTTAGCCAAAAAGGACAGTGGTACCTTTGTTCTCAAGGCCTGTCTTTGCAGTATGATTAAACGCATTTGGAGGGAAAGGAACCTGAAGATCTTTGAGAATAAAATCCCTGGTGGTATCAAGTCTATTCTTAACCGAGTTTTGGCTGAGATAAGTGCAAGACTGACCAACAATACTAATAACCTTGCTGATAACGGGAGTACTAGAAGGATGTGCAAATTGGAATGTGAGAAACACTGGCAAGCTAAGAGCAGTGAACTACTGAGTTTTGGCTGAGATAAGTGCAAGACTGACCAACAATACTAATAACCTTGCTGATAATGGGAGTACTAGAAGGATGTGTAAATTGGAATGTGAGAAACACTGGCAAGCTGAGAGCAGTGAGCTACTGTAAGTATATTCTTCCACTTGAAGGGTACTTCATTCTGAACATTGCAGGTCTTATTTCTGGGGGTTATGGGAGGCTGTTCAGAGATTACATGGGCCAGTTTATTATTGGTTTTGCTGGGAAGATTATGGCAAGAAGCATATAGTACCAGCAGATGAGATCTTTGGAGAGGGTCTGTGTCATATTATTATGGGATTTGACAAGATATGGATTGTCAAGAGGTTATTGGAGTATCTTGAAAATAAGAAGAACCCACCTCGGGACTGTATAGCTATCCATTATGAAATTACTTATTAATACTCCTGATTGAGTTCCGCCATATCGCGCCAGTTCTATCATGTGGGGGATTGTTATGTAAGTTTGACTTTTACATAGCAAAGACTATTGGAGATATGAGAATTGAAAAGTCAAGTCCATGTATCCTCTTTTATGGACTCTAGCAACTTTTGGACAAGTAAAATTCACAAATTGTGAATGAAAGAAATTGAGGGAAACCAAATATTTGATTTAAACTTTGTTTGAACTCGCTCTATTCAAATCCCATCATTTACCTTAATTGACGAACTTGGGTACCCTCTATATAACACAAATTTGATAAGGGCCATGCCCAGCCCTTTAGGTGCAGAAACATTTGTGATTCATGGGGGCACCCTTGCTCTTCTTACAAAGGCGCACACATGTGTGCTAACGTGTGCGAGTACGAGTATGTGTATGTGTATGTACGAGTATGAGTACTAAGTCTACCTTTGGTTACGATGAGGGGTTCTGGCTTGACTCTACTTCTTTAGTTGGTAGTTTCCTCATTTGACTCCACTACCTTAGTGGGAAGTTGAGAAATTCTCTACAAGAGAGTAGTTTCCAGAACCTCAAAGTACACAGAAAGTATGATGAGAAATAGAGTTTGATATAAAGAACAGTTGTGGGGGAAAAAACATGCTTAGGAAATACTATGTAACATGGACACTTCATATTCCAAAAAAAATCTATGTCCAAACGTGTCGGACACTCGGACACACCGACACTCGTGTCGACACTCCAACGGACACTTCTTGCTTAGATCATAACCTTTTTGACATAGCTTTTAGAAAGTTTTCAATTCTTATACATGTTATTCATTGTTTTTTGTTTGTTATTAGTCGTAAATTAACCCATAAGTGTGTTAGATAGGTTAAGTAACCAACATAAGCATAGTAGAAAATAAGAAATAAAAAATTTACAGCCGTGTCCCCGTTTTTACATATTTTTGGGTTGTCGCGTCCGACACCCCGTACCCGTGTCCGACACCGACACCCGTATCCGTGTCGTTGTTACCTAGGGAAATAGATATGAAACTATGGAGGGTAAAAATGAAATACCTGGTCAAAATCAACAAGGAGGAGCCTGCCAACTCCAGATCTCAAGAGCATACAAGCAGCATGACTCCCAACTCCTCCAAGACCAATGACTACAACAAACGATTCAGTCACTTTCCGTTGCGACTCCGCACCAAAGAATTGAATGTTCCTGATAATAATATGTAAAAGAAATACTAAAAGTTCTTCAAAGAAACACGTCTAATCTGATAGATGGCTGTTTCTCACATGTCACGATCCTTTTATTGCTATCATCAATCAGGAGAATTGACAATAAAGCAGGTGAATGAAACTTGTCAACAAATGGTTCGATACCAATCCATTATCTCCCTTAATCTTTAAGAAATAAAACTGAAGCATTAATAACATTTTGCATCTAAAACAACGAACACAAAATAGCAGGTATGGAGCTTTTCCAACCACTGAAAAATAATTCCAATAGTTTCAATGACTTTTACCAAGGTAAAGAGCATCCACGGCAGCCTCCTTGAAAAATAGGGAGGGGTGGTGACATGTACTCCCTAAATTCATGTTTTACATAAACAAACTCCCTGAAAAAGGGAGTTAAGTAACTTTTTATTAGAAAAGTAGGAGAACCACTTTCCACGTAATTAAAGTGCTTATGTGGCTACCCAAATGCAACTTCCCGCTCCTTATTGTTGAGGAGAGAGTGCGTAAAAATAGGGAGTATTCAAAATTTAAGGAGTTCGTAAAAGCATTTTTAACTTTTTTTGCCTACCTAAAATAAATATAGGGAGGCTGCTATGGATGCTCAGCACCATATTTGACGAGGTATTTAAGAATTGCGTCTAAATCATGCTTAATCATACCGTCTACCTAAGTTATTTATTGACATTATAATATGTATGGCTCAGGAATGAAAGGGGTAAATGCCTGACACATACAGAATCTAAGCTTCAAAGGTTTTGACCTTAAAATGTAATGATGTCAGATTTGCATCTATGGTCTACCTGCTCATATCAGCTTTGGCCATATTTTATACATCTTATGTAGCTGTTAAGGATGTTAAATTTATAATCCTAGTTTCCTCTTCTATTTTAGGAAGTTCCCATCTCAGGGATACCTTTAACTATCACCAACATCCAGGAAATGAAAGGATGAGATTTAAAAAAAAAAACTAATATAGATTGTTTGGTATGGTATCAAGCAAGATCTATTACAAAGAAAAATAGATTAACGTATTTAGAGATGCAAAAAGTAGATGTTACATGATATGTTCCCTTCCATCTCGCCGACATACGAGGCATGAATTTATGAATGTATAGTTCAAGGATATTACAGCAATCATGGGCGAAAACACTCATTTTTACGACTCCAGAGACTTGAAAATATATTTATGCATCCAACGTTTTGATGTTTAAGACTGACCAGAGACATAGTATAAGAATACCTCGTAAGTTGTTCAGAGACGACTTCATCTCTTAGAAGATCTGATCCAGCATTACTTCCAGCGGCATCACATCCATTTCTACTTAGTCCAACTGTCATACATCAATATAAGATAAACATGCAACATCTTGTCAGATAACCTTGCATCAAATATAAAATATTGTTTGTTAGAACATATGATTTTATAAAAATAAAGTTGAATACTTCCTTCTTTGTTTTTTTCTGTTAAGTTAACATTTTGTTTATTTTGTTAAGGCTTACAATGAGTGGAAACGGTATAATACAAGAAAAAAGACCTTCCCACTGACATTTCAAATAGCTTGCCATCTCCTAAGAAGGAAAGTGAACAAACTCTACAATAAGTATGAATACCCCTTTAGTCCTATGCAGAAACGATCGTCTTCCCACTTGCCATTTGTTTATTAATTGAGACAAACAGCTCCCTCTTTTAGCTACTAGATATGCACTAATGCCTCCATGCATGAGTGAGTCTCTTAGCCAAAAAGAGGCCTGATATTTTCCCATTAAAAAAAAGGCTGCCAAAGGAGCATTGTTTCCATTGAAAGCTTGCACAACAAATAGATTAACGCTCGATATCAATTCACATCACAAGCAGCTCACCTTTTAAAAAAAGAGTAATGCTCGACCAATACTAGAGCAGCTCTGCTTGAGAACTTCTGCAAAACCATTGAGAATGCAGGCACATTCTGCCATAACACTTGCTCTCTCAATCGACATAGTGGTGATAGTGTTAGGATCCAAGGCGTTATCAGAGATAATATCACAACCTAGGCTCTACATCTCCTCCACAATGGGCACTACCACAAAGAGTGACTTTATAGAATTAGGGAGAGCCCAATTCTCCTTCCACAAGTCAATATAAACACCTGAACAACTATCCAACGAGTATGTTTCTCGGTTACATAAACTTCTTTGATTCTTGGCCACGTAGATAGTTATTTATAGTAGGTGATAGGATCTCCACTATTAGTGACGAACTTAGTATCCATGAAGTCACACCAATGACCATCTTCACTAACTATTGCCTCTCTTCCCTTTTTTATGCTCAAGATATCTCACACTATTACCTTTGACAGAGCCTTTGATAAGAGGGATTCCTAAGTATTTTTCAGACGGCAACCCTTTCTTGAAACCAAATAAATTTCCACCTCAATCTTCTTACTTCTTGTCATTTCCAAAGAAAAAGCTTGCCGTTGGAGATACTAATCCATTGCCAGCACAAAATTTTACAAGTTTCGAACGAACTTTTAATGATTCTCAAGCCCCTAATAAATATATCACCAACAAATATAAGATGGGGAGCAGTACAAATGCCTTTAATCGATACATAGAATGATAGAAAGCACCCAGCCTTGTCACCAAAGAAAATACAGGCATTTACTCAGAGCTTTAACAAAAATGCTGATTGAATCTTTTCAATTTAGAGCATATCTTCTTCATAATCAAGCATATTAACGAGGTCATCTTCTGCTTTACTACTACTTTCATCTAATCTTGGAGTACGTTTTGAAGGTTCACAAAGCTTCTCTTTTAATTATGGTAAAAGGATTCCAAATTCGTGTATTACTTACCACCCTCTGTTATCCCAGCAAGTTCAACTTACAAGTTAGGAAGCCTAATATGTAATTTCCTATGACAAGATAAAGAAAGTTTTATGGAGATCTTGTTTAATAGGATGTTCGTGTGCCCCAGGAACAAAGGGGGTTTGCTTTCTCAAAGAGTGTCTAGAATGGAAAGGCAGCAAGGGGCAAGTGTTTCTAGATATTTCGGCGTGGAGTGAGTAAATGAAGGAGGTGGGCGAGTTATAACGGCTAAATATTGAGACGAATACATGGGTGGAATCTATAGCGGCGAGCAGCGTTTGTAAGCGGACGGCGTGAGAAAAGACCAATCAATGAAGGGATTTCCTTAAAAGTAGAAAAAGGATATAGGATTGGATTATGGGAGGATAATAGTCTAGGATGACTCCACCAATAGCTGTACTCTGTTATTCTATTTTATTGATAATGCAAAAATCAGCTCGAGATTTGGGAAGATAATAGCTTAAATTTGAATTACAAAAATAGATCATCTTTTGAAAATTGATAATAATTCATATAAAAAAAAACTCATAGGGAGGTTGGACAATAGCAAATGCAAACTAGCTAAAGCTGCTTGGAGAGTGTGGGATAATATTTGGAACATTATGCTTTTGGCAAATCCTTTTCTCGGTCTTCAGACCTGATTTAGGCATTCAAGGTCAAAAATCCCTATGATATATGAAAATCCAAGGTTGTCAAATCGTAAATCGTAGAAGGGAAAAATCGAATCGAATCGTAAATCGTAAGATTTTTATGGATTTTCTTAAATATCACAAAATATAATAATAAAAATGAATACTATGTGTACAAAAATTCATCATAATAAACAAGATACTAAAATCAATATAAAGAGATTTGGTTATTATCCTTGATGTATTAATAGCATAGGAACAAACTGTGGTCATTATGAGTAATGATGTGAGTAAAAAACATCTTCAGCTTATTGCAAAACTTAAAAATAGGGTTTTAACTCATCTCCTAAAGTAGCTCACTCACTTGGTTGAAAAAAAGAAAAATCCAAGTGAGTGAGGTCCAATTTCATCCAACAGTACCTTAGTTGGTTTTTTCATAAAGTAAATATCTCACAAGGTTTTAAAGAGGGAAATGGGCTAACAGAATTGGAAAATGAATTAAAGTCAAAGAAGTTAAAGCTAAAAAACCACGTGTCGCTTTGTAATTGGTTGTTTTTCAACCTCAAAAAGCAAGGTTCAACCTTGGAAAGCAAGGCTCAACCTTGCTTTTTGAGGATGAAAACCAAGTGAGTGAAGTACTGTTGGATTGAGAAAATCCTATGTGGCACCTCAAAAACCAAACGAGTGAGTTATTTAGGAGATGCTCATAATTTAGAGAGAGATTTAAGTCATGAAGTTGTTATATTGTTTAAAACAATAAGGGTAAGAATGTCATTTTCCAAAATACAGAGGGGTATAGGTGTAAATTGCATTTAGGAATCTAAATCTTCTTTTTCTTCCAGGGGCGGAGCCAAGAATATTGCTCAGTGAGGTCAAACTCCAACAAAAAAAAAACTAGCCTAATGCCAAATAAATTACCTTTCACAAAATATTCATGATCATATTCATAAAAATACCCACATAAGATAGCAAAAAAGAAGTTTATAAAGGGATGATAGTTAAAACTCATAAAGTGGCACGAAGTGTTTAAAAAAGAGAAGTTTTTATAATGTATTTGTTTTATCAAAATGAACTCATAACATACTTTTACGAGTTCCTGGTGCCTCTTAATTTTTTCAGCTCCGCTCGAAGAGGTCTCATTGTCTGAAGCGTTCCATGATCACTTCGTACCTTAACAATCTCCTACTTGAAATTGAATCTACTGTAACCCATCTTTAGATCTCCAAATGAATTGCTCGCACTATCCGGACCTTCAATCATGAAGACCCACAGAAGTTGTACATGTTATCAACTTCTGAAAAGTCACTACCTTCGTAAACATATCGGTCGGATTTACATCAGTATGAATCTTCACAAGCTTCAACACACCGTCCTCGAGGAGCGAGTGAATATAACGATATCGAATATCAATGTACTTGGTCCTAGAGTGAAAAGCCGCATTCTTCGCTAAGTGTATCGTACTTTGACTATCGTTATACAACTTAGGAAGATGTTCTTTACAGAACTCTTTCATCAACCCTTTAAGCCAAACCATATCCTTGTTAGATTCCCTAGCCACAACAGATTTTGCATCTCTCATAGACAAAGCTACAATCTTTTGTAGCATCGAAACCCATGTAACCGCACCGCTTCCCAATGTAAATACGAAACCACTAGTGCTCTTCTGCCTATCAATGTCACCCGCCATATCAAAATCAACGAAACCCTGTAAGCATATCTAAGAACCCCCATAACATAATGCCATATCTTGAGTCCCCTTTAGATACCAAAGTATCCATTTTACAGCTCTCCAATGTTCCTTGCATGGATTACTCATATATCTACTAACAACTCCCATTGCTTGGGCAATATCCAGTCTCGTACAAATCATAGCGTACATAAGGCTACGAACCGCTGATTGATAAGGAACCTTCCGCATCTCATCGCGATCCTTCTGCGTCTTCGGACAACACTACTTTGACAATTTAAAATGACCTCCCAATGGTGTACTAACAACCTTAAAACCATCCATATTAAACTGCTTAAGTACTTTGCCGATGTACTCAACTTGAGATAACTTCAATTCGCGCCGCTTTCTGTCTCGTGTAACATGCATACCAAGAACTTGTTTTGCAGCACCCAAGTCCTTCGTAGAAAACTCTCGGGACAATTGTTCCTTCAACTTGGCAATCTCTCCCATGTTGGTACTTGCTACCAACATATCATCTACATACAGAAGTAGAATGATATATGAGTTTCCCGTATTCTTAATAAAACAACAGTGATCCGCATTGCATTTCGAATAACCATTTCTGAACATAAATTGATCGAACTTAAAATACCACTGCCTCGGCGCTTGTTTCAAACCATATAAGCTCTCCGTGAGCCTACACACTAGATCTTTTTTCCCTTTAATTGAATACCCTTCTGGCTGCTTCATATAAATTTATTTATTAAGGTTGTTGTGAAGAAATGTTGTCTTGACATCAAACTGCTCAAGATGTAAATCTTCAACTGCAACTATATTCATCACAATCTGAATAGTAGACATCTTCACAACAGGAGAAAAGATCTCTCCAAAATCAACGCCTTCTTTCTGCTGAAAGCCCTTTACCACAAGTCTAGCCTTGAATCTCTTTGAACCATCAGATTCCTACTTTAGTCTGTATACCCACTTGTTGTGCAATGCTCTCTTCCTTTTCGGTAACCAAACTAAATCCTAAGTTTGATTTACTGACAATGACTGCATCTCATCATCCATAGCAAGCTTTCACTTGCTCTTGGCTTCCACATCTAAAATCTCCTTGTAACTTTTCGGTTCACCGCCATCCGTAAGTAACAAGTGATGTAGGGAGTCAACGTACCTAACCAAAGTTTTTGCATTTTTTGACTCCTTTCGAAGTGTTATTGGAATGTCTAGTTCATTAGGTTCCTCGCCTTGATCCGGTGCATCGGACTCAGCCACAACTTCTTCTTCAACCTCTCGAGAGGGTTCAAATTCAATGTCGACACTTTTCGCTGCTTCACTTCGATTCATTTCCACATGTGCTTTAAAGTCTTTATACAAAACTTCCTCATTAAATGTAACATTACGACTTCGGATGACTTTCCGATTCTTCGCATCCCAAACTCGGTACCCAAACTTATCACCGCCATATCCAATGAATATGCACTTCGTTGACTTTGCATTCAACTTTGTCCTTGTATCTGAATTATCAAGCACATATGAGGTACATCCGAAGATACGCAAGTGAGAAAGGTTTACTTCTTTACCGGTCCATGCTTCTTCGGGCAATCCAAAGTCTAAAGTCGTCGAAGGCCCTTTGTTTATCAAGTACGCTGTCGTATTAGCCGCATCCGCCCAAAAACATTTTGGCAATCCTGCGTTTAGTCTCATACTCCTCGCTCTTTCATTTATAGTTCGGTTCATGCGTTCTGCAACATCATTTTGCTGTGGTGAATAGTCTTTTGTCACCTAATCTCATTTGATGCGCAATAGTCTTCAAACTCGTCACTACAATACTCGCCCCCATTATCCGACCTAAAACACTTCAGTTTCAAGTCGGTTTCATTTTCAAATAGAGCCCTCTACTTCTTGAATTTATCAAACATATCTGATTTGTTATTCACAAAGTAGATCCACAGTTTACGAGTAGCATCATCGATGAAAGTAACATAATAATGATAACCACCAAGATAAGACACACTAGTTGAAACTTCCGATTATTTTGAAACTGTATGAACAAGATCCAATTTTTCAGGTTTCCTTGATCTTCCGGTTATTTTGAAACTAACCTTCTGCTTCGCAAGAACACACTCTTCACAAAACTTAAGATCAACCTCGTCAAGACCATCTAGTTTTCCCTTACTAACCATCATCTTCATCCCTTTCTCACGCATGTGACCGAGCCGTTTGTGCCAAGTACTTGTATCAATCCCCGGAGTGGTCGCATAAATAGTGAAAATTGTGTTTTGCATTGTATACTCCTTGTCTTAAGGCCCGAGCTACTATTATAGCTCCCTTTGTAACCTTCTAGAAATTATCACCAAAGGTGCTTACATATCCACCATCATCCGACAATTGGCTAACCGAGATAAAGTTACGCCCCAATTTGGGTACAAGTCGCACATTCTTTAAAACCAATGTCGCCCCCGAAGGCAACTTCAACCTAGCATTTCCCTTTCCAGTAATATTGTGTGAACTCTTGTCTGCAAAAAATACCATACTGAAGTCGCCTTTAACAATATTGGTTAGAAAACCTGTGTTAGCAGTAGCATGGAATGAGGCACCCGAATCAACTATCCATGATTCGTTAACATTGCCACACGAAAGAAGTAAAGCCTCGTCAGAACTAACCTCCTCAGTAAGGTTCATTGTATCTTTCTCCTCATCATTAACTTTCTTATAAGAATAGCAATCACGCCTGAAGTGACCATTCTTTCCACAAGTTCAACACGCACCGGGCGGCTTAGAATTTTCCCTTGACTGTGAACAACCCCTTCCATTCTTTGGCCCCTTTCTATAGGACCTCCATCTTTCCTCGACGTTCAACGCACTTCCGTTTGAACTCGAAGAGGGTTCAGATGATTTACGCCGATTCTCTTCACTCATAATCAAAAAGACTATAGTATCAAATTTAATGTCTTCCTTCGCCAATGAATTGCTCACAACTGTAATAAACTCTTCCCAGCTCTCAGACATCTGCCCCAAAAGAGCCCATGCTCTCACTTTCTCGGTAAAAGTGATTTTTACGGATTCAAGTTGAGCATGAATAGTATTGAACTCACTAATATGAGCTTGCACACTACAATTATATTTCATCTTTAAAGTACACAAACAACGTAAAAGATGTATCTTATTTTCCCTGGACGATTTCGAGTACATAGAGGATAAAGTTTTCATTAAATCCTTCGTTGTCGCAACTTTGGAGTTCATATGTAGAATTTGAGATGATAGCGCAACCTAACAATTCCAAGCGTCTTGTGATCCAATCGCGCCCACTTTGTAGCATCATGATCTGTTGGCTTCATCTTAATTTTACCTAATGGTAAATCAAGATCTTTCTGATAGAGATAATCTTCTATCTGCATCTTCTACATTCCAAAATTCGAACCATTGAACTTTGTGATCTTCAATTTCTCTTCGTCGGCCATCGTTCTTCACCACACGAGCCCTATAACAAGCGCTCTGATACCAGTTGTTAAGAATCGAGGTAGCTAGTCTCTCTTCTACGACAAGAACAAAACACGGAAATCGCCGAACAAGTAATAAATCAACAAATAACAACACAATGACAAAAGGATTTACCCAGATGAGGGAAGTGAAAAACCCTTACGGATAAAAAACTACTCTTCGCGAGCAATCCACTATGATCAAATAGGCTATAAGCAATCTCTCCAAGCTTCCTCAAGCTTTAATGGAGTCTCTCAAACCCTAGTTCCCTCTATAATTAAACTCACTGAGATACAAAAAGAAACACCCCTAGTATCCCTTATATAGATGGGAGGTCATTACATTAAGTTGGATTCTAAGTACGAATCATGAGACAAGCCAACGTCTTCACTCCAACCTTCTAAAACTGTGTTTACAAAGTCTATTCGAACAGAGATCAAAGTCTATTCGAATAAAGTGGGTTCTGAGACTTCTGTTCGAACAAATTTCTTCCGTCTTCGATCCTCGCTCGTCCCACGAACTCCGATGAACTTCCACGAACATAATTCGAGTTCATACCTTAACACGTGGCTTGCGTGGTTTCTTACAATGTGGGTAATATAAATTACACCCTTCTCACTGAAAACCCACAAGAGCTTCAGCGAAACCATTACAAACATCCAAGCACTGCCCTTTGCTCGGCGTTCGCTGTTTGGCACTTTTGAGCATGGGGTATCCTCAATAGTATGTAATCTTAGTTAATAATGTGTATTTACAACTTCAAAATAACAGATAAATTAGTAGCAAATTACTTACTGCTGTTTGATTCAATTGTCTTGTGAGTACTTCTGCAACACAACATCATCAACAAACAAGAAACTTTAGTCAGAAATTATAAGAGTTTTATGGAATTTATTGAGTTTTTTACAGGAGAGAGTAAAGAGATGACCTTGAGAGAAGTTTTAGAAGAGCAACTGTAGAGATGGAGCCTAAGAGAGTTCCAGCTCCAATCAAAGCCAAACATTTGAGCTTTTCCGTCATTTTTGCCCTAATAGTCGCCTTTGTTAGAACTTAAGCTTTAAAAGTTCGAATTTTGTTGAAGGAGAAGAAGACCGTGAGGTTTAGTCATTAGTGGCAAATTTAGACTGAACCGAACCGCTTATAGAAAACAATGATCGAACCGAACTAGAACCAACGAAATGCACTAATGGTTATCGTTCCAATATTGTTGGACGTGTAATATTCAGAACCGGCCCAGAAGACCCATAACCTTCATTGATCCTATTTGATGGTCTGATGGACACCTGTGTCGGCCGAACGTTCAATGATGTTATCGTATAGGTTTTTTCCTTTGGAGGATCACATTTCTTTCATTCCTTGTAGTTATCTAGAGTTGCTAGACGGGATAACTGTATTGGTTTTGGTTATTGGTCCACCTTAACCGAACCACTAAGACGATTTTTTGGCCTTTAGTAGTGAGAACCAACCCCTAACTCATCACCGACCACCCATTTTTCATGTGCCGCGATGAATATTTGGAAGTAAGGTCATAGATATAGTCATTAATGTCACATACATCTCGAGGGGAGACATGTACAAGACATGGAAGAAATCTAGAGTTGCTCTTCGTGTTCTCAAACTTTCTCATAGCTTTCATGTGCCTTACCTACAAATAAGAGTATCTCCTCTCTTTTTTTACTCATGCGTGTGATATTCACCGTCAATATCGTTTACATCTTTACAAATACTCACATCTGGTCATAAATTGTCCAAATTTTTAAAATTTAAAATCGAATCGAATTAGTCAAGAGTTTTTTTATGGATATGACATTTCCTTTCAAAATTATTTTTACTTTAAGGTGATGTTTTGGCGAATATATCAAAAAAATATTAAGGCAAGCCGATTTTATATAGGGATTTGTAACCCTAAGTTTCCAGCCCCATGAGGTTTCGAACCCACGTTTCCTTTCAAAATTATTTTTAATTTAAGGTGATGTTTTGGTGAATATATCATTTTTTTTTAAGGCCAGCCGATTTTATATAGGGATTTGTAGCCCTGAGTTTCCAGCCCCATGAGGTTTCAAACCCACGACCTCTCTATAGGTGGAGATGTACAATCACCACTGGGCCAAGAGCCCAATGGTTTGGTGAATAGATCATCCAAACAATTTTTTTTATTAATATTAATCTTTTGGAAAGTTCTATCTCATGAACCTTATAAACATTTGAAATCAAGCCTTATCCGCCTAAACACAATCTTATTATAACATGCCACTATTTCATATTCCAAAACTTTTAACCTAAAGAATGAAGGAAAGACTACAAAAAACGAAGATTAAGAATATTTAAAATGAGCTTGAATGGAAGCTTCGACAAGACTTTTGCTCAAACTACAAAATACTTTATCAAGGTTTTGATTTCACAGTTTCAAAATGGATTGTGTGCGTGGGTGGGACCTATTTCATTCCTGATTTTCTATAATGTAGACCTTTTCGAAGTACCTATATATAATTAATGTTGGAAATATCAATTTAATAAACACACACATACACACACACATATATATATATGTCGCCCTTCCTAAAAAATATTATCTGAAATATTGGCCACCTATATTCCTATTAGGAGTGAGCAAGGAACCAACAAACCGATCCAAACCGACCAAAATCGAACCGATCAAGTCGGTTTTTTCTATAGTCTGGTTCGGTTCTCAAAAATGAAAACCGACTTAGGTCGATTCGGCTTTCGGTTCTTAAAATTATAAACCGAGTAAACCTAACCCGAACCGGCTATCTATTAAATTTACCTAAGTTTACATTTCCAACTATGGTTTGTTTTTCTTTTATTGTGCACCTGTTAAAAAGTAATAAGAGTACAGAGATAAAAAGAACTTTAAGAAGCTAATAATTGTAGAGAGCGAAATAAATAGCTCCCAATTTCAATTCAATTCTTCTTGAGAGAATAATCAATCTTTGTTCGTCTCTGCAACTTCTTGTCTCTATTTTGTGATCTCCTCCAAAAAGAACACAAGCCCCGCCAATTTGTTTCCTATCCCACTCTCCTCAAGGTTTGGCTTTGAAAACCCTAGAACAATGAGATAAATAAAACAACAAGATCTTTTATCGTTTTCATATCTAACAATCAAACCTATTGTTGTATTTTAGAGAAAGAAGAAGAAGACATTATGAGAAGTAAAGAGTTTATGTTGGCGGTGGGATCATCTATTATTCTCTCATTTTTTTTCAATGATTATTTTTCATTTCTTTAAAACTATATAAGCAACTATTTTTGTTTTTCAATAATACACGTGCCATTGTTATACAAAGAAAATTCAAACGAGTTATGAAATGAAGAATTGAGTGTGCAAAAACTTATTGAAACATGTTGTGACCCATGGATCCGAAAATTGGGTCGGCTTCGGTTCGGTTTGGTTTAGTTTATGGCATAACAAATTTTGTTCGGGGCGGTCCGGTTTCCCACCCGAATCGGTTATGTTTCGGGTTCATATTTCAGGAACCGATTTGGGTCGGGTCGGTTTGAGTCTAGGTCGAAAACCGACCATGTTCAGTCCTAATTTATATATGGAAGATAAATTGGGAAAATAAGAGCACTCGTCACGTTTTTATAGTCATTTTCATGATTATAAAATACATTTTTGCCCATGTAAATGAATCGCTATCATGATTTTTAGTCTTCCCTATCAAAATTTAAAAAAAAAATCAAAGTAATCAATAGTCATGCGATATTGATTTTTCAACAATATCCCATCTGACTAATATTCATGCAAATTAAATTAATTAATAGTCATTATGTGATTTTAATTTTTCAATAAAATACTATAATACACCATTAAAGTTTTCAAACATTTTAATAAGATGTGTAGTTCATGTATTATCATATTTTCCCAATATAAAACATCGGGATAAATTCAAGAAAAGCTCCACATAAAACATCAACAATTCATCGAGTAACATCTCATTGATGTATAGGAATACTGATCATACATATTTGACATTTGTCAGTAATACACAAGTGTGTAAAAGGAATGTAAAGATGTGTGTGTGAGTCAGCACGGTATTTTAAAAAGTTCGTAAGCATATTGTAGGGGTCCCACGCCCATGCGTCTATATTATTATTATTATTTTGTAGCGAGAGATATCCGGGCATCCGATCCACGGTCACATGAATCATACACCAAAAACTTTTTAAATAGCGATTTAACTAATTCAGTTTACATGCGCACACGGCACATCAATTTATATTAAAAATTTTAAATTTATTTTCGGCCCCGCCACCTAAAACTCAAGACTCAAGAGTGAGTGAGAGGGAGAGAGATTTATATAAAAAAAAAACTTCAAAAAGTAAAACTTTTTTCATCGAAATCACGCTTGATTCTCCTCGTGAACCTAATCACAATGCGGTTACAATCGATTTCTCGATTTCTGGTTAGTTTTTCTCCAATTGTGTTCTTCAAATGCAGGGTTTCTCATGATTTCATAGTTCAATTTCGATCACAAATGCTAATAATCGACTCTGTTGTTGTTGTTGTTGTTGTTGTTGTAGTTGTTGTAGAGTTGAATGGTTGATTGATTGTTGAGATTAGGGTTTTGGATTGGTGCGATGAGGCGAAGAGAGGATGAGAATGTTGTTGATGATGATGAAGATGATGAAGAGGAGTTTCAAGTAGAGAAACTTAGAGATCAGATTCTTTCGTCGAGGAAGAGTCGATTGGATTTGTTGGCAAATGAGTTTGGGCAGAACTGGAGTCGAAGGCGACTCAGTGAGAGCTTTATTAATGGAATTAGAGGGTTTTACAGTGGATCTTTTATTCATCCAGATAACAAGTAAGTTTTACTTATTGAATTAGTTAAATCTAGATTTTACTCGAAATTATTTGCTTATAAGTAATCGTTATTTGTATGAAAACTGATATTGTTTGCTTCAAGTTTTTAGTTGATGACACATGGCACAATCCAATAGCTACATTTGAGAGCGAATATTTTTCCTTTCCCTCAGATACGTTTCATTGAGACCGAGAAAAACCGCATTTCTGTTATGCCATGTGTGTCTAGACATGACTTGAATTTAATCCTCGCTTGGTGATTCTAATCCAATGTCAGCACCAAGGTTTCCTTTAGTTTGGGAAATAAATTCCCAAAAATAAATGAGATGTCTTTACATTTGGGTTGTAAGGAAAGTTGCGGATAATAACTACATTTGAGAGTGAACCTTTCCCTATTCCCTTAAATACGTTTTATCGAGAAAAGTCGAATTTGTACTTAGCCATGTGTGTCTACACATGACCTACACAAGTGAATATAATCCAATAGTAGCACCAAGGATTTGCTTGGTTTGGAAAGTAAATTACCGGTAAACAAAATATCTTTGCACTTGGTTTGTGAGAAAGTAATAGAAACCAAAGTCATTTTTCGTTGTTTTCCACATTTGATAGAAAAGAAACAAAAAACAAACTTCTTCAAAACTTGGGAAGTTGATAAAACTATTTTCAGATAATTTTTTTCCAAACTGTATGGTAAAAAAAAAACAAACAAAAAAAACTAATTTCCCAAGATAAATCATTTCCTACCGAGAGAAGTTATATCTAGATAACAACATTGTTAGAAAGCAACTTTGGAGAGAGGGTCTTGAGAGAAAATTGGATTTGGAGACTTTAAAGATCAGAAATTTGGATTGTAAAGACTCTGAAGAGAAAAAAAATCTTGGGATAAGAGATTTTGACGTGAATAATCTAAGATCATTTGAATTGGAGAACTTTAACACTTTAGTGGTGAAGCATTTGAGAAAAAACAAACAAAACTGAGAAAATGGGAGAGAAAATTCAGCTGAAAGAATATAGGCATAAGAAAGTTGGGTCTTCGTTTGCACCTGTTTACATAGCTTAGCTATTGTTAACAAAATCCTATTTTATAATGCAGATTGTATCATGTGTGGACACAATTCATTCTGATATGGGCGGCTTACTCATCTTTCTTCACTCCTTTTGAGTTTGGTTTCTTCAGGGGTTTGCCCAAACACCTTGTCTTCCTCGACATCGCTGGACAAGTAGCTTTCCTGTTGGACATCGTCATCCAGTTCTTCCTCGCGTACAGAGACAGCCATACATATCTTATCGTCCATAAGCGCACCTACATTGCCCTACGGTCAGTGCCCTCTAACATTAAATAAAAACCCATTTCTAACTTTTTTGTTGTGATCCTCGGTTAAGACCTTTAATACCCTCTCTGACAATACCAAGGTTTTCTTAGAGCAATGGCGATGAGGGTCTTTTAGAGCATATGTAGTCGACTCCTCAAATATTAGCCACCAAATATGACTTAATTGACTAATAAAAGTCAAATGGTTTTTTTTTCCACTACATTGAACTCCTCAAAAAGTACTCTTCAAATGCCACATGTTAACTTTTTCATAATCTAACCAAATTTGATTGCCACATTAAATTTGGTTTGAAGAGTGAAACAAGTAGTCAAATTTGGAGCCAAAATGACTTTAGGCAATTTGACTTTAATTTGGAGAGTTCGGATGTAGATGTTTTATAGGGGTTTGGCTCTCCAAATTTGCCTTTAAGGGCATCTGCATTTGTCTCCACAAATTTTAATCGCCAAAGTTCTATAATTTGGCAATTAAAAATAATAAATTCGGATTAGCTGCATTGGCATTGCCAAACACAACTCATCAAAAAGTCCACATCATCCTTCCCATCAAAATTTTACATGTCACCATTTTCTCTCCCAAAAATATGTTTATAAAGAAAGAACGATTCCGAAACCAGAGTCGAAATTCACTCAATCGAAATATGGACCTTGCGCTTCATCTACAGCTTGGACGAACTTGATCTCAATTCGTTCGATGATCTCTCAAGTCAATGTTTGGGTTGAGCATTGGCAAAATTCGTTTATTCCGGAAATAAAAGCTTGTTTACATTATCTTTAACCTAATTGCAGTTTTTCCCCAAAGATTTTCAAACTCCAATGAAGAACCTTGAAGATTGATAGCTCCAACCTAACCTGGATGATTTGGTCATGATAAAAAAAGAAGTAAAGTTGAATCTCAACTCAATGAGGATCCATGAAGAAATCTGAGTTTTTTTTTTGAAAAATTGGAAAAATGTGTGTTTACAGGGTTATTTTATGTTCTTTTAGCCCCACATTGGTTATTTATAGAAGTTGTTTAATATCTCTCTCTTATATATAGAGTATGATGTAACCTAAATAATTAATTCAATAATAATATTTTTCCCCCTCTAATCTATTTCTACATGGTACCAGAGCAAGTTACTCTCATTCTACACCCTCGCCGATCGAACTTTGTTATTGTTGGTCTGATTCACGCTGCACTTTCTTACTCTCTCATCTCTTTAAAAAATGGTGGTTATCACGCTCTTTTTAGTAGCGTTGTTTTGATCGCAACCTAAGCTTCCACAATTTTTAGTTTTTTTATCCGATCGTGAGATGCGATAGATGCTAATCTGAATCTCAGATCTTTTTGGTTTATTTGAGGTAATCAATCGTGATGGCTATCGATGACGAATTGAGTTCAAGTTCGACCGTTTCGTCGATTGGAATGAGTGAAGATGTCCAGTCCTTCAACTCTGTTCATGATAATCCGAATCAGAAGATTACCTCACAACTACTATATGGCTTGAATTATGTTCGATGGGTGCAGTCTGCAAAATTGTTTGTTGGTGGTTGTGGAAAGATAGGATTTCTTCTTGGCACAGAAAAAACCCTGCTGAATTAGATCCGAAGTATGCAAAGTGGTTCTCGGATGATTAAATAGTGAGAACTTGGTTGATTAATTCTATGCAGCCGACGATCTCCGTTGGGTACTTATTCACGAACAATGCGCATCTGATTAGGGAATCTCTTCGTAAGGTATATTCTCAGTGAGAGAATAATGCTACGATCTTCCAACTTTCCAATGAGATTGGGAATTTTAAACAGGGTACTCAGACTTTGGGGATGTATTATGAGAGACTTCGAACGAGTTGGGAAGAATTCTCTCATTATGATAGCTTCTTTGAGTGGACAGCTAGCGCACCAAATGAAAAGGTTCCTCCTCTACCTACGGCAGCAGAGATTTATGCGAAGATTGTGGAAAAGACTCGGGTGTTTCAGTTTCTTGCACGAGTTCATCTACTTGACAATACTCATTTCCTAACTCTTGAGGATGCACACGCATATTTTCTCTCCGATTAGAGTCGACGGTCACCTATGCCTCTTATCTTCAGGATCCCTTCAAAGACTTCTGCTATGGCTGCTCGTTATGGTTATCCGGTACCACCGTCAGTTCCTTCGTAGACTTCACATACATCATCACCTAGCTTTTCTCCATTACCCGTGGCTTCCGGTAACTCTCGTCTGCCGAGAAAGAAGTGTGATTATTGTGGTAAGTGGGGACATCTAAAGATAACCTGTCATGCTTTGCACGATCGTCTTGCTAGTTATCAACCACGCCCATCTCAGTCCTCAACACACTTATCTGCTGACTCTAGTGTGCCAGATTCTTCGGCCTTTATTGTTCTTTTTCAGGATGAGATCAACAGGTTCCGACAACTTCTCTCTATGTCTTCTACACCGACAGCTTCTCATGCAGGTAACTTTGCATCTGTAAATAGTGTTTATGCATCTCCGACTTCGCCTTGGATTGTTGACTCGGGTGCCACCGATAATATGACTGGTATATTTTTTTTTATGGTCTTATGTATCTAGTTCACGGCAACGGACTGTTCATCTTGCCAATGGAACTGAGATTTCTATTGCAGGGAAGGGCTGTATCCCTATTATAGATTCCATTTCTTTACCCGATGTCCTTCATGCCTCTCAGTTGGATACTAATCTTCTTTCCGTTAGTAAGATTACCAAAAATAAAAACTGCAGTATAAACTTTTTTTTCAAATTATGTTATTTTTTAGGATCTGGTGTCACGAAAGATGATTGGCAGTGGACGTGAAGAAGGTGGTCTTTATTTTCTGGATGGACCTGTCTCTTCTATTTCTCCACAAGCCCTCTAGTTAAAGTCTGTGTCTAGTAGTGAAAATGTAAAGCAGGTGCTACGTTGGCATCACCGCTTGAGTCATATTTCCTTTGAGTATTTCCGTTATTTGTTCCCGTCTTTCTTTTCTAAAGTATCCATGTCTGATTTGTCTTGTGAAACATGTGAACTGACTAAACATTGTTGTAGTACGTATCTGTTGAATATTAATAAAACTTCATCTTGTTTTGATATTGTGCATTCAGATGTTTGGGGTCTTATCCCCGTTACCTTTGGTTTAGGATTGTGTTATTTTGTGTTGTTCATTGATGATTTTTCGAGGTGTACTTGGGTTTATTTGATGAAATCCAAGGATGAAGTCTTATATATTTTCCAGACATTCACCGCAATGGTTCGTACTCTGTTTGGGAAAGCTATTAAAGTTTTTCGTTCCAATCAGGGTGGAAAATATATGTCCCAAGGTCTTCGCAAATTCTGTAATATCAATGGCATTGAGCATCAAACCTCTAATATTAAAACTCCGCCTCAAAATGGCAAATCGAAAAGGAAAAACTATTACATTATTGATCTTGCTCATGCTATGTCTATTGGCATGAATGTCCCCTTGTATTTTTGGTCTGACGCTATTCTTACGGCGGTGTTTCTTATCAACAGGTCTCCGTCTCGAGTTCTTGGTTTTCACACCCCGTATTCTATTCTTTATCCCAATCGTTCCGTTTTTTAGATTCCACCTTGTGTTTTTGGGTGTGTATGTTTTGTCCAAGTCACTGGGTCAGCCTCTAAACTAGATCATCATGCTTTGAAATGTGTGTTCCTGGGTTTCTCTTATGCTTAGAAGGGCTATATGTACTTCCATTCCTCATCCCGTCGTCATTTCACCTCAATAGACGTTACTTTTTTCGAACACGCTCCATTATTTATGGGTGGTGTTCTCTCAGGGGGAGTATTTTTTAGTTTGTTCTCTTCCTTCAGACGATTTATCTACTCCTCCTTTGATCCACTTCCGTTGATTGTTCCGTGTGAGTCTGCAATCCCACATTTAGTTTCACGTCCTTTACAGGATTATATTCGACGACATCCAGGATGCGAGCCTTTTACACTAGGTTGCCACCATCTTCTGTACCTCGAGGTCCGCCACCTGCCACCGATTCACCTTTATCAGGTATTGAGCCTTCTCCTACCTCTTATATACCAGTTACTACTGATGATGATTCACATGTTTTTCATAGTGGTGATAATAAACCTATTGCTATTCGGAAAGAGAAGCGTTATGCCAAGAAGTTTTATAGATATTCAGATACAATGGTTTATTCTATCGTTGATTATACTTCAGATCATCGTTTATCTCCTACTTACAGAGCTTCTCTATCTTTGGTTGATATACCACGTACAATTACTACTGATGATGATTCACATGTTTCTTATAGTGGTGATGATAAACCTATTATTATTTGGAAAAAGAAGCGTTATGCCAAGAAGCGTGATAGATATTCAGATACAACGGTTTATTCTATCACTGATTATACTTCAGATCATTGTTTATCTCCTACTTACAGATCTTCTCTCTCTTTGGTTGATATACCACGTACAGTGGCAGATGCGTTAGCCAAACCTCATTGGAAAGCTGCGATGTTGGAAGAATTACATGCTTTGGAGATCAATAATACCTGGTCATTGGTTTCTCTCCCGCCTGGACGTACAACAGTCGGATGTAAATGAATGTTTACAGTTAAAGAAAATCCCGATGGAGCGGTAAGCAGGTACAAGGCTTGGTTAGTGGCCAAGGGGTATGCACAAATATATGGTGTTGATTATCAGGAGACGTTTGCTCCTGTGGCCAAGATGAATACTATTCGAGTCATCTTCTTTATTGCTGCGTCGAAATCGTGTCCCCTTTTCAAGATGGATGTGAAGAATGCCTTTCTGAATGAAACATTGCAGGAAGATGTATATATGTCTCCACCTCCAGGTTTTCGTCCCGCTTATGCTTCAGGCTTGGTATGTAAGTTAAGAAAGTCTATATATGGGCTTAAGCAGTCTCCTCGTACTTGGGCTGATACATTTGGTACCGCTATGATTGACTTTGGTTATGTTCCGAGCAGTGCTGACCATACCTTGTTTCTTTGGCATTCTGGTGGGAAGACTGTTGCATTGCTTGTCTATGTTGACGATATTGCTATTACAGGAGATGATATTCAGGGTATTCGTGATCTGAAATCTTATATCTGTACCAGTTTTCAGGTGAAGGATTTCGGTCCCTTGCGTTATTTACTTGGGATTGAAGTTGCTCGTTCTAGTTCTGGTATTTTTATCTCTCAGAGAAAGTTCATTCTTGATTTTCTCTCTGCTTCAAGACAACTTGTGTGTCGTCCTGTTGATACACTTCTAGAGCAGAATCATCGTCTGACCGACTTTGAGGGGGAGTTATTGGGCAATACCAACGACTTCTTGGGAAACTCCTCTATCTTTCTCTTACCCGTCCTGATATTGCATATATACGGTTGGAGTTCTTAGTCAATTTATGCACAAGCCGCGTCTTTCCCATCTCCAGCTAGTTATTCATGTTTTTCGGTATCTCAAGGGGTGTCCTGGTCGTGACATTTTATTTCCTGATCATGGTCATTCTCGAGTCGAGGTTTGGAATGATGATGACTATGCAGGTTCATTATCCGATTGTTGTTCCACTTCTAGGTATTGTACTACTATTAGTGGTAATTTGGTTACATGGCAGAGTAAGAAACAAGATGTTGTTTCTAGGTCCAGTGCAGAAGCCGAGTATAGGGCCATGACTCAAGGTGTTTGTGAGTTGATATGGCTTAAGCATTTTCTACAAGAGCTTCAGATACCGGTCTCTCTTCCTATGACACTCTATTATGACAACAAATCTGCTATTAACATTTTGGCTAATCTGGTGCAGCATGATCTTACCAAGCACATTGAGGTTGATCGTTACTTCCTGCACGAGAAGCTTAAATCTGGACAGATTCAGACTCTCTATGTTTATACTTCGCAGCAGCTCGCAGCATGATCTTACCATTCAATAATAATATTTTTCTCCCTCTAATCTATTTCTAAAACGTGATCATCTTGTTTTACTTTTAGTGAGCGGTGAAGATGGGTGCCACTTGTTTTAAGAGAGTAAGTTTTGAAGAGCAAAGTGGGTCGCCATATATGGCGAGAAATTATGACTTTTAAATGATGAGACGAGTGTAGCTTTTTTTTACTCACCAAATATAGCTTTTAGGCAAAATAACGAGTCGAGTGCAGATGCTCTAAGCCAATATGGAGAGTTGACTACAAACGCTCTAACAAATGGGTTTTAAAGTGAGCACCAAATGCCCGATTCCCAGTAGTCTAGGCACAATTCTGTAGGGTTAGGGGACTCATGGACTCGCCATTTAAAAAGGGGTTCCTGCAATGAAAAATAGTATGGGGTTCTGGGGCTCGTCATGGGCTCAGTATTGGATAACCCACTTTAAGAAACCAGCCTCCGAGGATGCCAGCCTTGAAGAGGGTGGAATGTTAGGTTCCGAGTCCAGACCTTCAACTACCACCCTTTCGAGTGTTGGTGTTAGAGTCTTAGGACACTGTTCTTGTAACATCCTGGCTGAGCGGGTATTGGAAAGATGCCTAGCCCATTAGCGGTGACTGTAACACCAATAGTTTAGTCCTACATCACTTAAGATCCTGCCACGAGTATGGTCCTTAAGTTAAGATTTCACTCTACATATCACCGAGGCCTTTTCTTAGGAATAAAAATCTTACACTGCTGGAGAACCGCAGTGGTTAAGTGGGAACAATATCGGTGCTCGTAGAGTGGGGTCGTGACAAAATGGTATCAGAGCCGGGGACGGCTCAATCTTAAAGGTGGAGGGACTGCAACACCCCGGCTGAGCGGGTATTGGAAAGGCACCTAGCCCATTAGTGGTAACGGTAACACCAATAGTTTAGTCCCACATCGTTTAAGATCCTGGTCCTTAAGTTAAGATTTCACTCTACATATCACCGAGGCCTTTTCTTAGGAATAAAAATCCTACACTGCTGGAAAACCGCAGTGGTTAAGTGGGAACAATATCGGTGCTCATAGAGTGGGGTCATGACAGTTCTCTCTTGACCTTCAACTACCACTCTCTC
Source organism: Kingdonia uniflora (assembly GCA_014058105.1). Taxonomy (NCBI): domain Eukaryota; kingdom Viridiplantae; phylum Streptophyta; class Magnoliopsida; order Ranunculales; family Circaeasteraceae; genus Kingdonia; species Kingdonia uniflora. The sequence goes on from JACGCM010002114.1 coordinate 2,184,071, forward strand.
TCTCATATGTTTCCTTGTTTACAGGTACTTGAAGTCTACTTTCATACTTGATTAGTGGGAACAATATCGGTGCTCATAGAGTGGGGTCGTGATAGTTCTCTCTTGACCTTCAACTACCACTCTCTCTCTCATATGTTTCCTTGTTTACAGGTACTTGAAGTCTACTTTCATACTTGATTTCCTTGGTTGTCTTCCTTTGGATACTATCTACAGGGTGAGCCATTTTTTCCTTCTAAACTATATATATTTTGGCGATATTTGCTTTTATTTTTCTAAATAATCATACAGTGTGGTAAGTAGTTAATTCAATGCAGTCTGTTTTAGACTCTTAGCCACGAGTCGCTGAACCTATTTAAGTTACACTATGTATATTATTTGGCAATCTATTGATTTTCATGGCTATATTTATCTTAAGACATTTTCTGCTAATTAGGCCAGTGGGAAAAACGAAGGAGTGAGGTACCTTCTATGGATTAGGTTGATTCGAGTCCGCAAAGTGATCGAATTTTTTCAAACGATTGAGAAAGATATCCGCCTAAATTATCTATTTACAAGGATTGTGAAGCTTATTGTTGTTGAGTTGTACTGCACCCATACGGCGGCCTGTATCTTTTACTATCTGGCAACCACTTTGCCTGAATCTCATGAAGGTTATACATGGATAGGAAGTTTAAAGCTGGGTGATTACAGTTATTCAAGTTTCAGAGATATCGATCTCGGAAAGCGGTACATGACATCACTATACTTTGCCATTGTTACCATGGCAACCGTTGGTAATTTCTTTCTCTCCTGTTACTTTTTAGATTTTTTACGATTAGTATCTTTTTTTATTGAGAAGGTGTAAATAACTTATTGATTAACTCTGAAGAAACTTCCCGAGATAGAAATAGTATAGCCCGAAGGCAAGGGAAAAACAAGAGCAAATAAAAGTCACACGACATCAACTCGGATCCGCTATTACTAAATCATTCCTGTGCATTACAAGATCTTCAAACACACCCCCCCCCCCCCCCCCCCCCCCCCGTCATATATATGTCGCTTAAATATTAAAGATGATAGCTTCCACGACTAGTCCTTCCCTTCGAAATGTCTATTGCTTATTTCCTTCCACAAAACCCATCCAATATTCGATACCCACCACTTGTACTACTAACTCCAAATTTTTACAGATCGATCTCACTGCGATGAAAGAGGAGTCTCTTTATCTGATTATATACATGACGATATTAGGAGAAAAACACTCAATTGAAATACGTGTATAACTAAAATATACTCTCAAGAATGTGGTGATGAATAATGATCAATTAAATGACAGGTACAAGCGCAACAATAAATGAGTATCAAAGAGTTAAAGTAGAACAATCACAAAACACAACACAGCACAAGGATGTCCGTGGGACCCCAATAAATTGGTAAAGCCAAGCATTCAAAAAATTGAATATGAAGAAGAAGCAAAAATAGGTTACAACACTCTCTTACCTTCTTTTTTTTTTCAGAAAAAACAAGTTCATTTAAAGACCTCAAAATAGTAAATTGGGATCAATCTACTAAAGAGAAGTATTAAAATCCCATGTTCTCACCCCTAATCCCTGGTGACTGCTAAAAGAGAATAACTAAAGAGTCTCACATGCACTTTTCCACGATAAGGTTTTCAAAGTTAATTATAAGTTATCTTATAGGGATGGGTCACATACAGGACAACTAAAACCTCTGATACTTCATTTACTTTTATTACCTTTGATCACATTCTTTTTCGTTCCCAGTTAAATACTTGTACCATTAATAAAATTAACTTCATCGCTGGACAACATTTCAGAAATGTATATCTACTATAAGAAAAACTTTTTTGATAAGGATCACGCCCATAGTTAATGCTCAATGACATGTACTAGTTGTTCTATCCATCTACAGGTTATGGTGACATACATGCAGTGAACATCAGGGAGATGATATTTATCATGATTTACGTATCATTTGACATGATTCTGGGAGCTTATCTGATTGGTAACATGACAGCATTAATTGTAAAGGGATCAAAAACAGAAAGGTTTAGGGATAAAATGACAGATGTGATCAAATATATGAACAGAAATAAACTAGGAAAAGATCTTCGCAACCAAGTTAAAGGCCACTTGCGCTTACAATATGAGAGCAGTTATACTGAAGCTGCTGTACTTCAGGATATTCCAGTCTCTATTCGTGCAAAGGTATGTAATAGAAGCAAACGTAGTGCCTCTTTAAGTCTACTCTTTGACATCCATTCATGGTTAATTACATATTTTCTAAGCTCTTGCTGTTGTAAAAAACAAATTAATAGACAATCATATTCTTGCTTAACAGCTCGGATTTATAGGACGAATCTGCTAAATATGTTAAAATACTCAATGATCGCCGAGGGGGAAATATTTTGCAATATTAATTAATGTCATCACAGATATCAATATTTTTTTTGCAGACAACCGTTTTTCTTGCTTAACAGCTTAGCTTTATGAAACAATGCTACTAAACAATTTAAAATGCTAAGTGATTGCTGAGGGGGAACATTGTGCATTATTAAATGATGCCGTAATAGATATTATAAAAGTGATATTCGAAAAATAAGGATAACTTTTTCTCTTGTCTCAAGTTACTATTGAAATAGTAAGAAGAGAAGAAAGAATATAAAAGAAAGGGAGAAGATGGAGAGGAGAGACAACAGAGTGTTATGGAGAATTTGTCAGTAAAATAGATTACACATTCGACGTGTCTTTCGTATTTCGATTAAGTTAGAGTAGCCAATGGAGTATAGTAGTACAGTCCAAAATACAAGCTATTGATCCTGTTACTTACCAACAATTGAAAGTATATATTAGAAATGCTGAGGTACTATAGAAGTTTGTTGTGAAGTGTGCACTTGTACCTAAAAGAGGTTGTGGATTTTCTTACTCAGTAACATGGATATGGGGAACTACATGAGATTGGAAAAGTAATTTCTAGTAACATGAAACGAATATGTTTTTTTTTTTTAAGTGCATTGAGTTACACACGACAAGCCAAAAACTCGTTCGAGGCCAAAGTATGGTGGTGAAACATGAAAGATTCACTTTACATGGTTTCAGAGATGTTAGACTAATTTTCTCAGTGAGGCTGTTAATGTTAAATACTACGTGCGGCGAAGCAAATAAACTAATCAAGCAATCTCTTTATTAAATTGAAGTCTCTGCTACAAGCTCTCTCTACCCAACTAGGGTTCTTCTTTGATCTCACAAAACTCAACTTCTCTCTCCTACTAACCATACTCCCTTTTATAGAAGAAGAGCCCTAACCTTCTAAAACACTACCCAATTAATTAAGAATCTAATCTAAAAAGAATATTGCAAAAATAGGAAACATAGAAAATAGGAGTCCCACGAAGTGTGCCAAAATTGGAGACGCGGAGACGTGCACGATTCCTATCAACTCTCCCCTTCTTTGAAGAGTTCGGCCATGAACTCAGGTGAGAAAATCAGAAGTCATCAACATGAAACCGAAAGTACATGATGAAAAGCTTGGGAAGACGTCTACGAATTTTACCGTAACTTGCTAGTATACCCTTTGGACGTTGTAACACATCATCTCGAAGCTCATTTTCCTTCATTGTATTACCAACTGCTGACACGATACGTTGTACTTGGAGTCGCCAAGACTTCAGACCTACATAGTCGAAAGAACGAACCAGAAACTCTATCTAATGTGGGTCAACTTATGGAGTTGTTGTCGGTACGGTACGCCTTGCTGTAAAAAAATACTCTATCCTAGTTCCCATATGTGCATCTGCTTATAGCCAAAACTAATCTCCCTTGGGGGTTCTCCGAACGAAGCATGAATCTCTTGACTGTGTGGCACGGGGATCGGTAACTATTGTTGGAGTGGTGATGTTGACACCAGCTTGGTTTGGTCCATGTTTGAAATGCTGGAGTTGCTTTGGTAACATAACTGTTTGGTTTATTTTATTAAGTTGGTGCTGGCTCGGCTTAGGCGTGCTCACTGCTGAAGCTGGTAAGTAAAACGTGGCTAACATATGCCTAACACGTGCTGCTTCTATTTCTTTTGTCATTCGTCTTCCCCTTGAATCAGCAGCTTGCTTTATCATTAAACCTCTTTAATGACCTGCTTCTCTTGCGATCTTCTAAGTAGGCTGACGTGGCTGGAAAGAAACCAGCTGGTGACTTGAACACGTGATGTTCACTAATGGTGAAATTCAGATCTGGTGGATCTTGGTATGGGGGTTTGGACATGGGCTTGGGCCTTGTTTGGATGGGCTGGGCTGCTAGAATAAATTTGGTATAGCTTGGGGCAGCACATGCTGGCCACGTGCATGCCTTCATTCTCTCTTATGACCTGATTTCTTCTCCCTAGCGTAGCCTATAAAATCAACAACATTTCCATTGAATCCGATCGTGCTTCTAGTCCCATCCTTAATTGGGGCGGTCCACTGGACTTCGGTGATTGAATTTGTGAATCCTTCATCCTCTTTCCAGGGTTTCCTCGATGTGGTGTTGTCCTTCGATTGGAACTTTTGATTGGTAACTTCGATCGGGTGGACTTCGCGCGCCATAATCGCAACCCCTTCGTGGGACCATGGCCGTGAACTCTCCAACGCATCTTTGCTTACCCTACCCGCGAAATCGGACGCACGGGGAACCTCTCTCCCCGTCGGTACATCGTGGTGGTTAATATTCAAGCCATCTTATCGATTTCAACACTTACATCGTGGTGGCTAATCAAAAAATCTCTTTATTAAACTGAAATCTCTACTACAAGCTCTCTCTCTCTCTAAGTTCTCTCTACCCAACTAGGGTTCTTCTTTGATCTCGCAAAACTCAATCTCTCTTTCCTACTAACCCTAAGCCTTTTTATAGAAGAAGAGCCCTAACCTTCTAAAACACTACCCAATTAATTAAGAAACTAATCTAAAAGAATATTGCAAAAATAGGAAACATAGAAAATAGGGGTCCCACGAAGTGTGCCAAATTGGAGAAATTTTTAAGTAGTCCTCGTTGGACTACCTTACTTGGATGTTGTAACGACCATATGAGAAAATACTTGGGAACTTTTCGGAGTTCCCCAAAAATTTTAGTAATCCTCGTTGGCCTACTTTACTTGGTCGTTCTTACGACCATATGAGAAAATACTAGGGAACTTTTCGGAGTTCCCCACAAATTTTAGTAGTCCTCGTTGGACTACTTTACTTGGTCGTTCTTATGACCATATGAGAAAATACTTGGAAACTTTTTGGAGCTTCCCAAAAGTTTTAGTAGTCCTCGTATTTTGTTTTATACTATATTGGTGTCCCGGAGATGATAGATCCTATCTTGAGGTTTGGTTGCATCTTCCCGTTTTGAAGTAACTTAGGGCTGTTTTTATCACATTTAACATTATTGATTAGGCATCTTGTTTGAACTATGGGAATCAATGTTGGTATTTTCAAATCTAACATGTGTTACTAATCTCCTGACTTACTTCTTCTTCTTCTTTTTACAGATTTCACAAAGGTTATACAAGACTCACATTGAAAACATTTCCCTCTTTGAAGGATGCTCATCAGAACTGATCAATCAGATTGTAAGTTATTTTCCTCTCCCTTCCTCAAAAAAGAAAGAAGATAAGACTGTCTATGACAGATGACCTTAATATAACACATAGTTTCCTTTTGCTTTCCTGTGTTACTGGGATATGAAAAAATAAAGTGTAAAGCACTTTCGTGTAACGTTTGCCGTTTTTTTGCATTCAACATTGATGACATCTTTTACTTTTCAACCCTTGCTATATTTTAGTTACAAATAACTTCCTTTATACTATGGAGAAATAAAATAAGTAGCGTAGTTTCAGATAGATTGCTACAATTATGTTTCTAACATTATTTTATTGATCTGCCAGGTAATTAGAGTTCACGAGGAATTTTTTCTCCCGGGAGAAGTGATTATGGAACAGGGACAGTTAGTAGATCAACTTTATTTTGTCTGCCATGGTGTGCTGGTAAATGTCATTATCATATCATTGTTCCCCCTTTCTATTACTTCAGTTATGATGAAAGTATGTCATGTATTCGGTTCCTTACATCTTTATTAAGTCTTAAGAGTAATTTATGGGATTTTTCCATGTTACATGACAGTTTGCCCCAACCTTAAGGTTTCCACAAACACGGCGCAAACAATTATCTAAATTTCTTCGATGAATTATGAGGTTCAATTATACGGCAATATTTAAATAGTTTTTAGCCTCTTGAGACGTGAAAAGAAACTGTCTCGGTTATAATCAAGGTTTTAAATATCGTTATGGAAAGAAATGTCGTCCATTTCATTTTCCAAGATGTCGGCGATACAACCGATATATCGGTCGACATCTGCACAAAATGCATTCGATCTAAAGTACGGAGAATGTCGGTTTGGTGACCGATATATCGATTGATAAATCCAATATATTGACTAAATGTCGGTTATATCTGCGATTTTTCAGGGATATCGTTGATTTGTTGGGAAAGTCAAACGAATGTATTCTTTTTTCCTAATTATTATAAAAAGTGTTATCGAAAGTACGTATAGTGACATTGATGAGAACGCGATTATATCTACCTGCAATGGACAAACTATATGATTTAAGATTTTGGAAGTTAATAAAATATATTTGATTATAAATACATTTTGTTGTAGTTGTGGGATAACTGAGAAGTTAGTAATTTAAGATGTGGTAAAAGTTTAAAAAAAAAAGTAAAGTTGAAAATTATGTTATCTATTGCCCGACATATCTTAAAATGTTGGCGATATCTCACGATACACCCCGATATATCGGGATATGTCAGGTGACACATAACATTACCATCCCCGTCCGATATTTTTAGCGACATTAGGTGTTGCCTCTTTCTAAAAGCCGAGATATCGGGCGAGATATAGGCGTGTCAGCCAATAATTAATAGTGTCACTGATACACAAAAAACCAATTATTAGTATCTCTATGTTTACAATTGGATTTTCTGTACAGGACGAAATAGAGGTTGGATCAGAGGAGGCTGTATCGTCGCTGAAACCAAACAGCTCGTTCGGGGAACTTTCCATCCTTCACAATACACCACAGCCATACACAGTTCGTGTTCGTGAGCTTTGTAGACTTCTACGACTTGATAAACAGTCTCTTATAAGTATATTAGAGACTTACTTTTCTGATGGGCAAACAATCTTGACCAACCTTCGAGAGGTAATTTTGTACTTGTAGATAATTTTACCAGTAGCTCTTAAGTCTAAAACATACATGTGAGGTTTAGTCGCAATTATTTGAACCACTTGCCAATTAAGATGTCTTAACTGATACATACAAAAACCTCACTTAAGATTATTATAAAATTTAGTTTTACTCACTAGCCTTTTCATTTTCACTTTTATGATAATAGTTATATCTATTTAAGAAGTCTTAACAGCCTATTGACTGACAGGGGAAAGACTCCGGTCGTATCAAGCAGCTGGAATCAAACGTCGCACTTAGTAAGCAGGAAATTGAGCTTCCTTTAAAGGTTAATAGTGCCACTCACCGTGGAGACTTGAATCAGCTGAAGGGTTTGATTCGAGCTAGAGCTGACCCGAATGAAACAGATTATGATGGAAGGTCTCCTTTGGTATGCAATTCATTTTGTGTACTTGACTGGTATCAATAGAACTATGATTTACTAGATATTTCTTGGAGAATATTGTCACAGGGTAGGGGTAGAAATGTGTTGATCATATCGCTACAATTGCGCTTAACAATTGAAAATATTAGTTGCAAGGAGAAACTCACCAAGGATATTATTTGATGGACGGGGTAGACATATCACTTATGTTGATCATACCAGCTACAATTGCCTTTAAGAAATTAGAATAAGTTGCAAGGATGAACTCACCAGGCCTTTTTTGGAAGTCTTTTTGTTTATTTAATTTTTAGTAAAACGAAAAGTCATACAATTTTTGTTTTCAACACGCGAATTTATTACCATAAAAGCCACCATAATTACAGAAGGAATTTTGCCTGATGAGTCAGCCAGTATGGCATAATTTCACTGTCATACAAGTTGATTTCGTCTGAAAAATATCTAGGCGTGAGACTTTCTCATCTCAATATGTCCAGCTCTTCAAATACATTATAAACATTTTGTGTCATTACAGATCGTGTTTACTATTTATGTGAGCAGAAATTTTAGGTGAGAGTGTGACGTGTATTAAGTCGGCGGAAGCTTGATTTAAGAATACTCATGCCTTTCTAAAATAGAAAACAAAAAAATCAAAATACTAATAGGATAAAAGAAGATCTTATAGCCTTGACATGTGTGTGAGAAGAAAATCTACATTGGAATGACTGCCCTGGTAATTTCTTTTTCTTTTTTTCTATGTACGTATGGTCCATTAAGGAATAGCATGCAGCATATTGAACTTGCTATTACAGTTACAAGGAGACCACACAAACAAGGAAAGACAAAAAGAGCAAAAAAGAATGAAAACATAATTATAAGTTAGAGAAACTCTGAGATACTTCAGGTAATTGTAGTTTATTTTTTGCTCTACCATTTTGCTTTGGGTTAACCAGATTTTGGGGATACTTTCACCAACCATTTTTGTTATGAGTTTATCTAAACTTTTATCTATGCTGACACAGTGACACGGCATGAGTTAGAAGGTTAATTTTGACAGATGAAACATATGTTTGGTTGAATGAGCTGTTTTTTCGTTTCAGCATCTCGCTGCATCAAAAGGATATGAAGATATTGTAATTTTTCTTATTGAGCAAGGCGTGGAAGTAAACATTACAGGTTAACTATTAGACATGCTTTTATTGAACTGGTATTGTAAATATATATACTGATATATCATTTGTCATTTAGATAATTTCGGGAATTCCCCTTTATTTGAAGCCATAAAAAACGGACATGATCGGGTGACTTCTTTACTTGTCAAGAATGGGGCTTCATTGAATGTTGAGGATCCTGGTAGTTGCCTCTGTATGGCCATTTCAAGGAGGGATTCTGATTTCTTGAGAAGACTTTTGTCAAATGGTATAGATCCCAACTCTAAGGATTACGACCACCGGACTCCACTTCATGTAGCTGCAGCAGAGGGGTTATACTTGATGGCAAAGTTGCTAATAGAATCTGGGGCAAATGTTTTCTCAAAGGACAGGTATGATTTAAGTTTTGTGAGTTTGTTTTGTTTTCTATCTGAAGCACCAAACACGCCACCATAAACTTCTGACCATAAGATCTATACTACAATTTTAGAAATAAATGAAGTTTGGTATGTTCTTGGAATCCAAAGTTTCAAGAATATTTGAAATCTTCTTTTTGCCCTTAAAAGCGAGGTTTCAAAAAATAATGAACAAGAGAAAACAAATTTACTACAGTTAGGTGTATAAAGAAGCTGTTCATTTGATTAAATGAGATGGACATTTTCACTTTACAGACGGGGAAACACGCCACTTGATGAGGGCCGTATCTGTGGAAACAAAAGCCTTGTTAAGTTATTGGAGGACGCGAAGTTGGCACAGTTGACAGAATTAGACTACTCTAAAGAAGTCCAAGGTATGTATACTGTTAACTTTTGGTTTTATTCATACTTCAACCCTGCTTGGAAGGCTCTTGAATGTCTTTACAGAATTCTTAACTGGCATGAAATCGTGGTCAGATGTTGTGTGCACAAACATGTTAGATATATGCAGAGAATTTCTCTGAGCAAATGTTTACTATATTTGCTTATATATTCAAATATTAGTCAGTTTTTTTCGAGTCACTGTAGGAGATATAAGATCAAGAAAGGGGAGAAGAGAACTAAAAAATCCCTATCCCTTTATCAAATAATGAAACTACGTTAGGTTTGTGCCCATCACACACCGTTGATATTTATATTTTTTAAATTTGACCTATATAAAGGCTGATTTATTTATTTATTTATTCAAAAATAGTGGCTTTATTAATATAGGATTGTTAATATGAAAATAGTATGTGTGTTCATAAAAGAAATACTACGTCCGTACGCATATATGTTACGAGGAGAGTTGCATCACACAGAGCGTGCAGCTACACTAGTTTAGACTAAAGTTTCCTCACCTCATTGGATTCAAGCTTATGAACCATCATTTGGTATAAGTGTAAGTAATTGGGGTTGTGAGCTGGTTCAGCTGTACCCTTACAACCTTAGCCTAACCGGAGATTTGGTTGCTTGAGCGTAGTTTAGAGTTTGGACTGGGGCTCAGCCAAAACTATGGTAAATAGTTGTGCCAAAACAAAAACAAGTGAGATTTGGGGTCATATGAGTTTATTTTCAGCCTCAAGCTGTCTCAATATTTAGTTTGTTTGATTTGGGACCCCAACTAAGTGTTCTTCGCTTCAAGATGTCTCAATGTTGATGGTCAGCGTCGTCGCGAATGTCGTGTAGTATCCTAACAATGAGGTAACAACAGACAGTCAAATTTTGTTATGGACCTTACGCGGGAACAGGCAGTACTTATTATAGCACACTTCAAGGATCATTCAGGTAAAATAATCATAAATAATGATACTGATCACCGCGAATGGACGCAAGAACAGAGTTTCATTTGACATTGTGACATTAACCTCATGGTTCATCTTCCAACTGATGACAAATAATCGTGTAGTTACAATGGAAGTCTTGCACTAGCTAAATGCTGACCTAAAATGTATTTAAGAAACTCTGCAGTGATTGAAGTTTCCAAAGTGAAACAGGGCCTAATGATCCACTGTGCTATGCTTCTTATCAGACCATATACCTTGCAAAGCATTTTGAGACTCCGATCTCAGATGTAGACCCTCATCTTAGAACAAAATCTTCACCGCATTGGCGATCTCTAGATAATGGCTGTATATCATATATTACAAGGAATCGCATTTATGATGTTATATGTGATCCCAGATTATCAGGTATGGTAGGCAAATTTTAGTCAGTATCTCTCTAGTTAGTAGTTACCGCAAAAAAAAAAAAATGAGGGTCGATGGTCGATGGTCGATGGTCGATGGTCGATGGTCGATGGTCGATGGTTGATGGTCGATGGTCGCTAAATCAACTTGATAATTACCTCATTCAAGCTTCTTCTGTAAAATTTATTGAAAGTGAGAATAACTGCAGACTTTGTATCCTCAAATATTTGTGACAAACAATGAATTATCATATTCTTCTATAACCAAGGCACAAGGCAATGCAACTCCTTAGAGATTATTCAGTCCATCAAGCCCCTTATATATCATGTTTGGAAAGTTGTAGTTTACAATTCTGTTAGAACCCGTCGCTTAATCCCTGTTTTACTTTCTGCTATTGAACACAGATAAACATCACAGAAGGAAATGTACAGTGTTTCCCTTTCATCCATGGGACACAACCGAGAAGAGAAGACAAGGAATTGTGCTGTGGATCCCACAGAGCGTTGAAGAGCTCGTGAAAATCGCAGAGGAACACTTGAAATACCCACCACCACAATTTTCTTCTTGCATCATATTATCAGAAGATGCAGGGCAAATAACTGATGTAGAAATGATTCATGATTATCAGAAACTGTATTTGGTTGGTGAAGAAACATAGGCATAATATTGTATATTGGTCTATTTTTTTCACTAATTAGTATTTGGTTAGTGAAGAAACATAGACATAATATTGTATATTGGCCCATTTTTTTAATTAATTATTTCTTCATCCCTGTATCGTCACGAAACATCTATGACCATGATATTAGAGCTGTCAATGGATTGGATATAATCCGAAATCCAATTCCTTTTTAGGATATGGATGTCATTTTTTCCGATCCGAATCCGATCCAATTCGAATAAGGAACATCCAAAATAATTTTGGATTGGATTTGGATGGTGCCTAGTCCAATCCGAAGTTATATACCAATATATTTATGGGAGAGGATTTAAAGACTCAAAAATGAGACACTCAACTCTCATTCAAACTGAGATGTGTGGTCCTCATAATAGAGGAGGTGGAAAAGAAAATCTAGGTGGAAATGAGTTGGCAGAGACACACGTACTATCTCTTTAAGTGGGCTCTCTCTCTCTTTCTCTCTCATCTCTGCAGTTTTAATTTTGAAAACAAATCTTCTCTCTTTCACTCAGATCTCATTATTTTCTCTCTTTTCTCTCTCTCTACCTAAGTGAAGAACAATGGCAGAAAATTTCAGTTTGCCTTCGTGTCGTGACAAATCTCTCTTTTAAGGTTTAATCGAGGATCACTGTTATTTGGATTTGTTTCTCTCTCCTCTCTCTCTCTCTCTCTTGGTTGGTTGTGGAGCGTTTGGAGTGTTGTTGCTCATTGCAATTAGGGTTTGGTGGAGCATCAGTGGTTTGGAGTGCTCTTATATAGATTGTGCATCATTGTGGTTTTAACATGTAGTTTTAATGTCGATGTAAAATGATATTGCTTTGTAACTTATTTCTATGAATTTATCGATGTTGATATATCATATTCTCTCTAGAACGAATTTTATGAAACAAGGTTTACCTCTCTAAACTCAATAACATCGAAGTACGCCACTCTACAAGTTCCGTTTTTTCAATTTTGCGATTTCTGGCATCATAACTTCCCAACTGTTTGTTCATGTTGCCTCCCCAGATTGTAATTTCGTTGATGCATCGATTATGGAATTGTCGACATTACAAGTTTCCACAGTAAAATTCATCTTCAGATTGTCATATATTGTCGATTTCGACAATAAGGTTGGCATATATAGCAACTCTCGACAATAATTGTTAAAGATAGCTAGCCTACAGTCATGTGCCCTTGTTTGTCTAAGAAATTACTTAGAATATTAAGTCAATGACGCATGTGCCCTTAGTGGGTTATTATTATATATGGTCCGATTTACATTATTGTCGATTTATTGATGGGTAAATTGTCGAAATCGACAATATATGAATGGGTAAATTGTCGATCATAAGTATTGTCGAAATCGACAATATATGGATGGGTAAATTGTCAGCAACTATTACAGATAGGTACAAGTTTTGTTTAATGGGGTTTGGAATCATCGATATTAGGAAACTCCCATGTCTATTTTTTTCATGTTTTGGAGTTGTTTATATGATTTTATCATGCATTTTTGTATGCTTGTTTGTTGTTGATGACTTGTTGCCAGAGAAATAAAGAACCTCATGTTATCGAACCCGACATTGTTCTTTTGCAGTAGTTTGAAAGACTGATCGAAGAAGACGATAGTTCGAAAACACCCCATCTTCAAATCTGATTTCACCACTAAAATTCAAGAGAGTTCATAACCAACAACCGGCCTTCGATGAGAGAGATAAAAAAAGTAGATGGGCATATATGACTTGATTGAGGGTAAAATCAGCCACAAAACCAACCCATTTGAACTGAAAATTGCTGCTTCTTGAGTGAAATCTAACGGGACTAAGAAAAAATTTGCCCGTCTCGACTGAGACAATGAGAGAGAGAGAGATAGACTCTTCAATTTCTCAATTTTTGCTAATGTTCTTCACTATGAGAGAGAGATATAAAGAGAGAGAAATAGTTTTTTGGTGAGAAGAAAGAGGCACACAGAGAGTCAGATCTAGTTTGAAATTTGAAACTGAAGAAAAGAGAGAAATATTTGCCCACTGAAGAGAGAGAGTGTATGCCAACACATTTTCACTTAATATTATTTGTTTTTTCTTTTCCACCTATGAGGACCACTCATCTCTAGAGATGTGTGGTTCAGTTTGAGTGAGAGTTGAGTGTCCCGTTTTTTAGTGTCTCTAAATCCGCCCCCTATATTTATATTTTATCAATATTAATGTTCTACAACTATTATAAATATATTATATACAATAAGAAAATAGATTATAACACGTCTAATTTTTTGGCTAAGTTGTACTTAGTTCTTAAAACCCATAAAAAGTCATGGGTTCAAGCCTTTGCATCCACATTTTTATTCATCAAATAAAATTATGGTCAGATTGGATGGATTCGGACCTCTAAAAATAGTTTCGGACTAGAATGGATTCGGATGTTACTTATAAAGTTTCGGATCGGATTGGATATAGATGTTACTTATAAAGTTTTGGATCGGATTCGGATTTGCATTAATCCGACTCCAATCCAATCCATTGACATCCCTAGATGAGATCCCATTTGAGTGGAAATGTAAGTGTCCATAGTTGTGGCCTAATGTTCAAACCTGCCGATTGACTCAAGAACCAGTAACACTGCACACAAAGAGGTGGAGCAGATGCAATAAAAGAGGACTTCCGGTACAGACACTCTTCAACTCCTGCTATCTTTTGAGAGATACCACAAGTATCCTTTGCAACTTCATAATATTTTGACGGATGGATAAAAACTCACTAGGACAAAACTAAGTAATTAATATAAACGTGGAGATAAACATACACCTATAATTACTTTGATACAATACTAATTACAATTACAACAGCTAACAGCTAACAGCTTTAGCATGCGAAATGCATTCACCTTTCCTTCTGTGGTTACTACTACTAGTATCAAAAACCTCAATCCAAAGAAAAAGCTCTGTCGCAATACCTGCACCATTGTCCAGTAAAACATTCTTGTAAAATTTTGCTAAGTAAACTAGAATAAAACTTGAGAAATGTTCCTCAACCTTTGATGATAGACTAAGGGGCAAATGTGAGTTTTGAACTACGTAGTAGTGGAGCACTTGGTCACCCATAAACTAAAAACTAATTCCTATGTAAAAAGCTTAACTTATTTTAAGAGAACACTAGTTCCCGCCATTTACTTAGTGCAGAGAATCTAACATTAAGGCAAAAGTTGTGGGTCCCACTTGCCATCTCTATTCCCCAGTCTCCACTTACCTACGGTTCGAAACACTACGTAAGTACTTAAAGTTGGATAGGTAAGTTTTGTTTGGCTCGTTCATCTCAAATTGAATACCATGGGCACATGACATAAGATATCACAAAATAGACTACGGATTGTATCCGACTCAAAAGCAGCAGTGCTTGCATTTACTACAGTAAAATACATCTTGGAGACTGAGACAATTATGGAGAGCTCTTGAAAAAAAATTCATTTCTGTTTAGTGGACACATGGAGGGAGCAGAACTTTAGTGCAGACCAAGCAGCAAAGAAGGGCAGTGATATGATGGCCAAAGGTGAGTAGTGAATACCAATGGTACGACGGAAGATCAGACTTCATAACAAAACTGGATATGCCTTTTGTGGAATAGTTTAGGTTTCAAATGTAACTAGTAGCAGCAAATGATTTGTGGGGCTATGGTGGTGCCAACCTAGTTGGGATGTCCTACTATCCTAATGATGCTTTTGCTACTAGAGCTCTCTTATTTAATTTTCACTTGTAAATACTCTACCTACTTTTGTAGTTTTATCTTTTCATTTATAAAATCAAAAAAATGTATACCTAGTGAAAATTTTTTTTTGAAACAAATTCGCTAACTACAAGATCATCCCCAATAGAGTCAACAAATCCAGCTTTTGAACAAGAATAAAGAGAGCAAAACAAGCTCCAAGTAAATAGATAAGCTAAGATTTACTGTAAATCTACTTAAAGTATGATCTATCCAGCAAAGTCTAGTTCCCTGCAGCTATATTTGATGTCTGATTCCCGTTCAAAGGCTGCTGTGAAGCTGAAAACCCTAGGAAGTCCACGTCTTATTCCAATAATTTAAAACACTGAACACATAACATCGAAGGTGTGTCTGACGTCATATATAGACAGAACCAAAAATTTATGCCATTCATTATTACCAGTTTAGCGGTTTTGGAAGTCAATAATACTGGAGTTCAGATGCTCTAACAGATATAAATTGAACTGATTAAGACCTAATAGATCCATTTCTTCAATAGCACTCGTATTTGTGATTTTCACCATTAAATTCACTTTCTAAGATTATAAAAAAAAACCATTACAACAAATGAGTAAAAGTGGAAAAGATGTGTGCACCTGTTGCTGAACTTCTCAACAGCATCTGAGGCGTAAAGTAGGGTTTCACTTGCTTTTTCGAGAACCATGTAAAGCTCCTTCCCTCTTGTAACCCGTGCAATCACCCAAGAATTGTTGTTTGCCCTAATGCACACTTCTAAGTCTTTTTCATGGCTGGGGTTATCTTTCTTTGTTCTACTCTTTTCTAAATCAACCTCCTCTCTTAGCTTTTTAAGGGCTAGCAAAGATTCCTGATGCCACAAAGAAGGTCAAAAGCATTTTAAAACAGAAAAGTAATACTCAATTAATGAAAGTATATTATTGCCCACCACTGATTGGAAATTATGTGCTCAACCGAAATAACGGTCAGAGATCCTTACCCAGTAGTCAATGCTAAAAGCACGACATACAGGGTAAATACAGTAACTTATTTAGCTGACACGTTATTTACAAGATAATCTCAGAAAATCCACTAATGATGAACCCATCTATTGAAATGACACTACATCAATTTCTAAAGTTACATATAAAATGATTCAGAAAAGTGGATTAGTTGCTAAACAAATCACCCGAATAACATGTTCTTGTGTAAGTTAGGACTTCTTTTCTTTGGTTTTCATCAGTGCTTTGAATTCATTGTTGAAATAAAACAATAGGTGTTGCTAAAGGACTCACACTGTATGCATTAGATAATTTTTTCCTAAAATAAATAAGACTAGAATCAATATCTCAAGTTGGATTGCTACGAGTAAAAGATAAAGTGATTTTCATCCATAAAAGGAAGTTTACTGCGTTGGAGAATGGAACGACATGCCATTTATTACTTGTTGAGGTTCATTTACTAATATATTGAAACAAAGCAAACTGGATTTTTGTCTTCTCATCAGACATATCAGTTGTCAGGACACCATTATAGTGTGCAAAAGACTTCATCAACTTATTGAGACTTCCAGTTAAGCAGTGCTGTCAAAAAAGAGCTAAGTTATTGCTTTAAGTGATGAGGAAGAGACTCGAGTGAGATGCGGGCCATCGGTCAGTAGACCCTAGCCATACCTAAGAAACCAAGCTTCAATTGGGCCCAGTCCAGGGGAAAGGAGTCGAAATGACACTGCTGACCGGATCATACTCTGGACCGCCATCCCATGGAGATCCCATAGAAGCAACAGGAAAGCGATACAAATTGCATTACCCACTTTTTAAGCATAGCACATTCAAGTGAGTTTAAGTGGCATCTTTAAGCGTTAAGCTAAGTGGTCATTTTTAGGGCAGAGCTCCTAGCGCGTTTAGCAACGTAGCTCCTAGCGCAAAACCGAAGGTATTTGGTTCATGTCGTTTTCAGCTTCATTTATTGGGGCAAAGCGACAAGAGAAAAGTATTGATTTCATCAAATATAATGACTGTGTATCGATATGATATCAAATTGGTTGGTTGCACTTTTTGATAACCAATAGTGGTACTGAATACTTATACAATTTTATGAGTGGTGTAGATTAAATTGGTTTATCGAACTATTAGTTGATGTGACTAGACGTGGGTGGTCGTCCACATATCCACAACAAAGTTTTTGCCTGACAAAGCTGAGTTAACCTTATAATACCAAAAGCTTTACAATTAGCAAGTTGTATACTAATTCGAAATAATACTGAAGTTTGCCGCGGATGTGAACAGTACTTCAATACTAACCTTTGCCAGAGTTGCGACCTTTCCAGGTGGAGAAGCTCGTGACATATTTTTGTTACTATCAAACAATAAATAGCGGTACCCTGCAACATGATATGCATTTTCACCACCCCATCCTCTTGTAAGTTTTTCTTCAATTAATAAGATTTTCAATGACACCTGATAAAAACAAAATAAAATAATTAAGATCCTATTTAGCCATGGTCCTTGATGTTATGGTATTCTACTGAAGAGTTTATTAGGTAGTGAAAAATGAAACTGAGTTGTTCTAAAGCTTGAGGTATTTTAGTCAGTTCCCTAAAACAAAACAAAACAAAATAAAACGTATGGCAAATCAAAACAAATTAGCGTTGGTGTACGTGTATGCAGATGTGATTTGGGGAGCATGCCCAATATACTAATAACTTATGTAAAGATTATTTAAACTAATTTTGTTTTTTCCAATGCATATTAGATTCCATTATTCTTACTTAGCCATGCTCTGAGCTGAGAGTTTTATTAGTATAATTTCTGTTTTATTTTGAGTAGTCAACAATTCTTGATGCCTTAGGATTTGCTTTTTCAAAATTGATTCCCAATAATCCTAGAGTTAAAGCATTTGCTGTTTCACAAGTTTCATTTTAAGTTATTTTTGGATCGCACTGGAGGTTATTTTTTTTATCTTTAAGTACATATAATTTCCCAAAGTTCTGGTTTGGGGTACAACTTTTTTTAAATTGATGACTTGTGCCTTGGCATATGAAGCATAGGAGAGCTATATTAATGCATGTTTACTTAATAAAACAACATATTGCAATAATGTTCACATGCAATTATGAAACTCAAAGAAACACAGCTACTAAGTTATGTAAACATGCACAATAATAAATTGTGTAGATATTTGAATTACCAAAAGACGATGAACTTTTTAGCAAGTGATGAAACTTGTGAGTATAGAATACTGACATTTTCAAGAAGTTGCTGCTTAACCATGGAAATCCCCTGCTCTGCAAGAGAGCTGATAGGTACCAAAATGATAACTGTAACATTTTTCTGCTGATAAACGTAGAGATATACTTTCTCCTCAGTCTGCTTTAGCCATAATGTTGGTGTAGTGGAAACTACAGTATCAAAATCTGCACCCCAAATGTCAGTAACAAGGAAACCATCTTTCCCTTTTGACCATCTGTCCCGTTGTAAGGGCCTTGGGACATGATATCTCTGACTTTGGCTATCAGGTGAAACATCACGTAAGGTGTAAAAATCTTTTGACTCGGATCCAGTGTTTGTTAAGATAGATTCAGCGGTAATCTGAGAGGAAGGATTATCCTTACGAAGATAAGACCACGAACTCGTTTTGGAGGATAGAGCACGTGGTGTCAGCCGCAGAACAGCATATGTAAATAGATTCACTGTGTCATCCTGTCATAAATCAGAAAACAGATAATAAGTTTTCTGGTCCTAGTGAGCAACTCTGTAAACGCGAATTAGTGTACGGGAAATATTAACTCAATTGGAATTAAAGTCAAAGAATTAGTTCAAAAGACCCTCGTAAGTATGAAGTATGAAAAAAATAGTAAAAACAATGTAAAATGTTGGTTGTTTGACAATGCGAACATCATCACAGTTACTGGTATAATATTAGAGTACTTTACAAGTCTTCATAAAGTACGTATAGATTTTCATATATAAATGTATAATCGGTATACTAACGTCAATGAAATGGCATATTGTTATTAAGTTTCCCGGTAATAAATTTGTTGAATGACTATCTAACTGTTAATTTTCTAAATGGATGCAGCAGTGAAAATCATGTTACACCATGTATTAGTTACATAAATATTTTAATAGTAAAATAAAGAAGCATCAAGAATAATAGAAACTTGGGCAATAAAATCAAACCGTACAGGAGAAAGCGTTGTAGAAACCAGCAGATCTTGAAACAGTATAAGTGAGCTGCATGCAGCATTTGTTCCACATGAAGATTCTATTGCTCTGACAAGTGACTGTGAAAACAAGTATGAAGGAACTCAATAACAAAAATTAATTAAATAAATTTCTGCATTCTTAAGTCAACAGTGTATATAGGAACAAAATGACTGAGATAGAGATAAAGAGCACAGTAACATGTGTTTAGATCAAATAAAATAAAATGTCAGGGTTTTTTTTTTTTAATTCAAACAAAGTACAAATAGTTTATCAATAGTTGTCCCCTAGAGATACCCTTAAACAAACATCACTAAGAATGAGTTGTGATAAGTACAGAAGACAGAGTGGAGAAGATAATAGAGGGAGAGAAGTCGCTATGTTCTTGCCTATGTAACATGGATATGGCATATTTTGACAAAAAAATTCGTGCACACATACGGACACATGGACACGCGTGTCCAACACTATTTGCAAGGTATTTTTTGCCATATCACCCCGTACCAGACACCGACAAGCGTACCCGTGTCAATGTAACATAGGTTCTCGCTATTAGTAGTATAGCGGCACTAACTGGCTAACCGTCTACTTAACTAACTGACTACCTGACTCATCATCTTCTTCTTCTTCTTCAAGCGAGAGATGAGAGTGAAAGAGATTTGTTAGTCTTCAAGGGATAGCGTAGTTTGGTCTCTCATCGTTTGTTTATAGAGAAACAAAACTAGTGAGTCCTACCCTAGGTAACAACGACACTTCACTTTTAAAAAATAACATGTCCGACACCCGACACTTGGACAATTGGACACACGTGTCCGTCACTATTTACAAGGTACTTTTCCAATTTCTGCCGTTTCCGACACCCTGTATCCGTGTTGTTGTTATCTAGTCCTACCACACTCATAAATTCCCTACTTATGTAGCATGGGTCACAAATAAGTAGCGCCGCTGCCCGTGAGAAGAAAGAATTTTAATAGCATGGGACGCTATCATGGCAAAGATAAGAACCTAAAAAACAAAAAGTACTTGAATATAATTTATGGCGCCGAGAAGGAAGCATGAGTAAGTGTACCTGAACTCCAATTGCTGCCTCTCGTCCTATAGTCAGCATCTGAACCGTCCCGCGCTCCTTTAAGCAGTCACGAAAGAATGGTAACTGGAGTTTCTTTCCAGCAAAAAAATCTGCAAAGAGAAACACCGTAATTAGAAGACGACTCAACAACTTGCACAAAACACACTCTAGTTATATCAGCCAGAGATTGTTTTGTTTGTGCACAGTGGTAACTTATTAAGGATATTTTTACAAAAACAGAATTGTAAATACCCAGCATATAGCCATCTTGAAATTTGTGAAATGCTGCCTTTTCGGCAAGAAATTTCATTGAAATTATTGTTTTTCAGTGAGCTGGCATTGAATATGATGTATTCAGTATTCGACCACAACAACTGGGAAAAGTAGAAAACGGCTTTTCAAAATCCGTTTTTGATTTTATTTCGACAACTACTTAAAAGTAAGGTTCTTACTTATTAAAGAATTGGTTTAGACTAAAATATGGACTAAAAATAGACTGCAAATGGAAGAACAAAAATTAGTGACACAACAGATGACACGCAATGACTTACCAATAATGTAGTCCGTTATAAAAGAATAAAGATGTGCACGAACAAGTCCGCCATTAAGGTCCTTCTCAAGCAATAATCGGACAGATCCGTGAAACGTCACAAAAAGAGAATGTACTTCCTTAAGAACTTTCCGCAACGCATCAATTCGCCATATGGCTTCCGCCTCCTTGTTCTTTTCAACTACCTGCAATAGAGGAAATCTTCCAATTTATTTTCACATCATTCTATGTATAAAATCAGAAAGTCTAATTTATTAATAAGTCCAACGAATTTGATGGCCATCCGGAGTACAAAATATATTTTTTATCTCAACCTGGTAAATTCCTGAATAAATGAGTAGTGTTGATGAATCTCACAGAGTGGCTTCTTTCTTCTCTGGACAACTAGTTGCAATTTTTTTCTTTTCTTTCTTTCTTATAGAAGCACTAGTTCATTCACTGAATAGAGTTAAGCCTCCAAAGGTTCAAGGAGCCTTGGCTTTTTATGTGCAAGTGAAGACGAGAATCATCATAAGTCCGACTTGCGCTGGCTAATCAACTAGCACCCCACTCACTAGCAATAGGTTTCTCCAACTCCATGAAACTCATGTTCAAGCACTAAATCAGTAACCACGGATGCTGGTACACAGTATTCTGAATTGGCTTACAATTTTCAGCTAAGGTGATTGGTCAACTGGAAATGTGTCAAATTGGCTACTTGACTTGAGGTGCACAGTAGCAGTTTCCTTATTTCCATTAAAAATTTTTTTTTGCCAAACTTTGATTGCATTCTACCTTTTCTTTATTAGGTTGTAACCTTGTAAGTCATAACCTTGAGTGGCATGAAGGAAGGTCAGATTTCATCTACAAAATTGAGCCTCCTTATTCTGAGTATTTCCAATTTCAGATGTAATATAAGCAGCTGCACATGATTTCTGGGGGTACTGCCAACCTAGTTGGGATGTCCTAGTAACCTAATGATGCTCTTGTTACTTTTTTTCTTTTTTTTTTGGTTCTTTTCATATAATGTAAATCCCTATGCCTCTTGTATCCTTTTCTTTACCATTTATAAAATCAAAATGCTCACTTAGAAAACAAAGAAGAAAAAATTTGCATTCTACTTTCGTGTCTCTCACAATAGCATCAAGAAAATAAATTTGGTTTTATTTTTAACCCCATTTTGTGATTAAAAACATATCTAGAATTTGCTTGACTATCTAGTTTCTCACAATCACATGAAGAAAAAAAATTGGATTTTTAAATCCCCTTTTGTGATTGAAAACATTTTTACAACTACAAAGTTTTTGGCCTTTGAGTTGTCCTCATTAAAGTTTTAGGAGTGATTATAGATTTTGGTCTAAGTAAGTAAAATAAAACAATCCTAAATTGATTGAGACAAATCCAAGAATGCGGTTAACTAAACTTTAGATGGGTATAATTCAATCACAAGTAAAGAACCTGTTAGAGCATCTTGAATTGCCCTTTTACAGTTGATTTCTTTTATGAAATTTATAGCAGCAGTGCCATGTTAAGTCCTAATATCTGCACTAGGGAGTATGTATCTATGTATGACGCAACATAGAGGGGGAGCTAGTCTTTCTTTGGATTTATGGTAATTTTATTTGACAGAGCTATTAAAATGAGGGCAACTAAGTTCAAGTTCAAGTTCAAGTTATTTGCGAGAAACGAAGAGATATTTGTTGTCATTAGTACTTTTCTATGTAACGTACACTTGCTTGGGTCTTGTGGTCTTTGAGGGAGAAAACATGATTAATATGGTTTTAGTGGGATTGATATAATGATTCTTTATTTGAGAAAATTTGGTTGAGCTTATTCCTTAGGTATTTCCCATCATTTGAGTTGGAAATCTTTATTTTTACAGAATTAAGTTTCAGTGATATTCGAAAACAATTCTGGAAAATGGTAGTTTCCCACTTTGTTGCGGTATACTAAGTATAAAATGTGCTGCTTTGTAACAACTGATGGGCGGGGGAGAAGGTTTGAAATTCAGAATGGCGGTTAATCATGAATTTTGACGGGCCAAGTTTTAATTGAGGAGTATCTGGCTATCATTAAAAGTATAATTCAAAGTTTTTTTTATTGTAGAAAAAATACACAGTAGTGAAGGGTTTTAGGAATGTCTGCAAACACGTCCTACAGGATTCCAGAAAATTGTCTTTGAAGGCAATCCCCCAGAATGATAGTTACTACAAAGTTATGGATAAAGATTCACCAGGTAATGCTAATGAATTGGTTGTAATGAAAAAAACAGTTGCAAACACTTTGGTGGAAGTGTGCAGCGTATAGTACTTTATAAGAGTCAAGTGCTTTCAATCATACATTTTATGATGTTTTACCTCGGGATGAAGGATGACACTAAGGCTTTCCTTCTCTTATCTAACTTCCACTTTTCTCTATGATCATCTAGTTACTATGTTTGGTGGAAGCGTGTAGGGTACACTACTTTATAAGAGTCAAGTGCTTTCAATCATACATTTTATAATGTTTTACCTGTTTAACTCGAGATGGAGGATGATACTACGGCTTTCCTTCTCTTATCCCAACTTCCGCGTTCACTGTGACCATCTAGGTACTATGCTTCTTCATTTGAAATTTTTCACTGAACTAAAGCAATTATGATTGCCATATTTTCAGACGTAACTTATGGAAGAAGGCTCTGAGGGCACAGTTATCTGATATTATTTTTACCTATCAAGAAGGTAAGCCCTTCACAATATACAAAGTATAATGGTTTCTATGTAGAAGGTATACCATAGGATGATAGAAGGCGTGCATACCGTTGTTTCCCGTATGAAATAAAAATATTTATTGACATGACTGTAAAAACAAAACTTTTCCAAGAGATATATGATCTAAAAGCAGTAGAAGACCTAAATCCATGCTTTGCAAAATAGAAGAAGACCCAAGTCCATAAGTTAAATAAAACAAGATGGTAATGCTGTTAACTTGACCCAGCTCGAATTCTTAATAATGAGAACTTGATTATATAATGGGAGAAGCCCTCAATGGATTTGAGATTTATAACGTATATTGCAAATATCAAGCAAACATATTTCACAGATACTATTAGGTGAAACTGTGAAACCTAATTACAGCTGGAAAAGAAGCATAATTCTCACCATCACCATCCAGATATCTGGCTCTGCCTCATAGAAAACATGGGAGTGTTTCTCTGCTTCTATAACATCACAAGCAGCTTCTGGAGAGAAAATTCTGCACAAACCTGATGTTATGCCTTTTAAAATAATTTGTGAGCTGTAGAAACTAGAAACTTAAAAAGTTTCAAACAAATATTGGAGAATTGACACTACATTAATATAGGAGTGTTAACAATAATATCTGCTTCCAATTTATATTCTTTTGGGAAACCCTTGACATTTAGCACGGGTTTCCTAGCACGGGTTTCCCAAAAGAGAAATACAACATGTTGGAGGATTTGTTAGTTCGTTCGACAGGCATTATCAGAAAAAAAGAAAAAAAAAGAGGGTTACATCTTATTTGTTAGACAAGTAGTGGGCATCAATAAATAATCATAAAGCATAAGAGTATCTCCAAAATAACTATTCTTTTATGCAGGCTATAATATATGAAAATATTCAAGCACTAATACCTGGTAAATGTAATAAGTCCTTCACTGAGACCTATAACAGAAAGTTGTTTTGAGAAAGGACAATCGGCAGGGAAGAAAAACAAAATCTTGTCAAGCTCTTGCCCTTCATGCTGTCCTCTTCGCAAATCAAAAACACATAACTGGGTGGTTTCACTGACAGGGGTAGTTGACGACAAACCCATTATAAAATCTCGAGCATCTACACCTTCAAAAAGATACAGAAGAAAAAAAATACTAAATGAGGAACTTCAACCACAAGAAAGTCGTATTACGGTACGGAATTCAAATGAAGAAGCTACAGGGATTCTCTTACTTTGGATATGATAAAAAATGGTCTGAAGCATATCCAAATAATAAAAAATCGAAGACATCATTTTTGCATGGAATTGTGATTCTGCAACCTCTGCGATTGCTTTTCCTATGAGAAATAGTAACATAATCATGGGGGTGGAAGACAATTACCCGTAAGGTATTTGCGCTTGTACTCATATATAAACGAGTAGATTTAATTCAGAACTTAAGCTAGGAAAGTCCTTGATTTATGTAACAACCCGGCTGAGCGGGTATTGGAAAGGCACATAACCTAATAGCGGTGACGGTTGCACCAATGGTTTAGTCCCATATCGCTTAAGATACTGCCAGGTGTATGATCTTAAGTTGAGATTTCAATCTACATGTCACCGATGCATTTTCTTAGGAATAAAAATCCTTGGAGAATCGCAGTGGTTAAGTGGGGACAATATCAGTGGGCGTAGAGTGGGGTCGGGACGGCTTGATCTTAAAGGTGAGGGGACTGTAACATCCCGGCTGAGCAGGCATTGGAGAGGCGCCTAACCCAATAGAGGTGACGATTGCACCAATGGTTTAGTCCCACATCGCTTAAGATCATGTCAGGTGTATGGTCCTTAAGTTAAAATTTTACTCTACATGTCACCGATGCCTTTTCATAAGAATAAAAATCCCATACTGCTGGAGAACCGCAGTGGTTAACTGGGGACAATATCGGTGCGTGTAGGGTGGGGTCGTGACAAAATGGTATTAGAGCCGGGGACAACTCAATCTTAAAGGTGGGGGGACTGTAACACCCCGGCTGAGCGGGTATTGGAAATGCGCTTAACCCAATA
This sequence comes from Kingdonia uniflora, assembly GCA_014058105.1. Classification (NCBI taxonomy): domain Eukaryota; kingdom Viridiplantae; phylum Streptophyta; class Magnoliopsida; order Ranunculales; family Circaeasteraceae; genus Kingdonia; species Kingdonia uniflora. Next base: position 2,209,912 of record JACGCM010002114.1, read on the forward strand.
ACGGTGATGGTTGCACCAACGGTTTAGTCCCACGTCGCTTAAGATCCTGCCAGGTGTATGGTCTTTAAGTTAAGATTTCACTCTACATGTCACCGAGGCATTTTCTTATAAATAAAAATCTCACACTGCTCGAGAACCACAGTAGTTAAGTAGGGACAACATCAGTGTGCGTAGAGTGGGGACGTGACAAAATGCTATTCAGAGCCGGGGACGACTCGATCTTAAAGGTGAGGGGACTGTAACACCCTGGCTGGGCGAATATTGGGAATGTGCCTAAGCCAATAGCGGTAATGGTTGCACCAATGGTTTAGTCCCACATCGCTTAAGATCCTGCCAGATGTACGGTCCTAAAGTTAAGATTTCACTCTACATATCACAGATGCCTTTTCTTACGAATAAAAATCCCACACTAGTGGAAAACTGAAGTGGCTAAGTGGGGACAATATCAGTGCACGTAGAGTGGGCTCGTGACAATTTATTCATACAACTTACAAAATAACCCATCTATAATTGCTACAAATCATTCCCTAAATAATTGGCATGCTGAAATAGTTGGCTTTACTCATGGATTCCATTATTTTCTCAGTCTTTATTTGTCTATTTTAACTTTTTTAGCATATTTTATTCCTTTTCTTTTTTTGAGTAAAACTGGGGGTCATATTTTATTCGTATTTACACCAAGTACACACACAGTAGTCAGATGCGACCTAGAATCGCATTGCATCTCCATCGCATGCCCTTAAATGAGACCAGACGCGTATGTGTTGCATTTTGTTGCATATTCTCGTATTTTCTAATGCGACGCAAATGCTAGAAACCAACTAAAACACGATAAAAATCACAAAAAATGAAAATGTTGTACGAGTACATTAATATTATTCAAAAAAACTATATACAATGGAATAATAGCTAAATCTATAACACAATACTATTATACGGTATAATTAAGAAAAATATAAGTTTCTTAAAACATTAAGATGAGAGATACGAGATATGAGATATTCAATTACCTTGCAAGCAAAACCTAAAATATGAAACACCCACATTCCAAGAACTCTCATGAAACCAACAATTTGTTAGTTTGTTACTTGGCATGTCTAAATTTTCTAATTATGGTTTGTTAGTTTTTAATTGACAATGAGAATTAGATTTTCAAGATAATATATGTTAGTTGATACTTGGTATATTTTGATATCTCAATTATTCATTTGCCTTTTGGGATTATCGATGTTTGTTGGTTATGTTTTATAATACTTTTTTAGATGCTCTTTTTAATGAACATGCTGCATACATAGATTTATATGCACATATATTAGGATTATATACAAATTTTGCCTAATATGTTGCAATACTTGCAAAAGCATTGCAATATTCGCTTTATCCGCAGTAGCATTTTTTCGCTCGTGATCACGTTGCCTCGCAATACGCATTATCTACCTTGATACATCTTTTCTCAAATTATTTCCTCAATCTTTCAATTTTATTTCAATATTATCTCCCAACTTCTAAATTCAATATCCATTCTCTTTTCCCTGGTGAGCTCAAATTCATCTTCCAACAATACTTTGTTATATCAAATTTTTATACCCAGGGGCGAATCCAAGTGAAATCTTTTTCACCGACTTTCATTTTCAAGCTTAAAAAAATTTTGGAAGTTGAGGACATAAGTAATAATATAAGATTTTTGTGAAACTCAGCTATATTTGATGTTTTTGGTAATACAATATTTAAGTTCATTGGTTGTATGTCTTTATAAATCACTTTCCTAATTTTTTTCGAACTATGCAAAATTCACCTTCCCAAATTTGTAACTATCGTTTGAACCTATTACGGATTACGATCAAAACTCTCCCAGCGTGATATTTATCTTCTCAAAAATATCTCTTATTGATCCCACAAATGACTCAAATGTGCTTGTATTTACTCATGGAAATGAACAATTTAGTCACATATTATAGGTTACAAAACTATTACAAAAAAAATCTATAAAAGGTAAATTCCACGTCAAACTCTATGAATAGGTTTAGTGACTATCGTGGAGTCTAAAAATATGTCTTATTGATCCCACAAATGACTCAAATGTGCTCACTTATTGATCCCACAAACAACCAAAATGTGCTTGTATTTACTCATGGAAATGATCAATTTTGTCTCATATTATAGGCTACAAAACTATAAGAAAAAAAATCCATAAAATGTAAATTCCACGTCAAACTCTATGAATAGGTTCAGTGACTATCGTGGAGTCCAAAATATCTCTTATTAATCCCACAAATGACTCAAATATGCTTGTATTTACTCATGGAAATGAACAATTTTGTCAGATATTATAGGCTACAAAACTATTACAAAAAAAAACCATAAAATGTAAATTCCACGTTAAACACTACGAATAGGTTCAGTGACTATCGTGAAGTCCAAAAATATGTCTTATTGATTCCTCAAATGTGCCCACTTATTGACCGCACAAACGACCCAAATGTGCTTGTATTTACTCATGGAAATGATCAATTTTGTCTCATATTATAGGCTACAAAACTATTGCAAAAAAAATCCATAAAATGTAAATTCCACGTAAAATTCAATGAATAGGTTCTGTGACTATCGTGGAGTCCAAAAATATTTCTTATTGATCCCACAAATGACTCAAATGCGCTTGTATTTACTCATGGAAATGAATAATTTTGTCACATATTATAGGCTGCAAAACTATTACAAAAAAATCCATAAAATGTAAATTCCACGTCAAACTCTAGGAATAGGTTCAATAAATATCGTGGATTCCAAAAATATGTCTTATTCATCCCACAAATGACTCAAATGTGCTTGTATTTACTCATGGAAATAAGCAATTTTGTCTCATATTATAGGCTACAAAACTATTTAATTTTTTTTTATAAAATTTAAATTCCACGTCAAACTCTATGAATAGGCTCATTGACTATCGTGGAGTTTAAAAATGTCTCTTATTGATCCCACAAATGGTTCAAATGCCCTTGTATTTACTTATGTAAATGAGCAATTTTGTCTCATATTATAGGCTACAAAACTATTGCGGAAAAAATCCATAAAATGAAAATCTCACGTCAAACTCTATGAATAGGTTTAGTGAATATCGTGGAGTTAAAAAATATCTCTTATTGATCCCACAAATGACTCAAATGTGCTTGAATTTACTCTTAGAAATGAGTAATTTTGTCTCATATTAAATGCTATAAAACTATTAAAAAAAAATCTATAAAATATAAATTTCACGTCAAACTCTATGAATAGGTTCAGTGACTATCGTGGAGTCCAAAAATATCTCTTATTGATCCCCACAAATGACTCAAATGTGCTTGTATTTACTAATGGAAATAAACAATTTTGTCACATATTATAGGCTACAAAACTATTACAAATGAAAATTCCACGTCAAACTCTATGATTAGGTTCAGTGACTATCGTGGTGTCAAAAAATATGTCTTATTGATCCCACAAATGACTCAAATGTGATCACTTATTGATCCCACAAACGACCCAAATGTGCTTGTCTGTACTCATGGAAATGATCAATTTTGTCTCATATTACACGCTACAAAACTATTGCAAAAAAAAAATCCATAAAATGTAAATTCCGCGTCAAACTCTATTAATAGGTTCATTGACTACCGATATATGATTTTTGTGAAGCTCAGCTATATTTGTTTTTGGTAATACAATATTTAAGTTCATTGGTGGTATGTCTTCATAAATCATTTTCCTAATTTTTTTCGAACTATGCAAAATTCACCTTCCCAAATTTGTAACTATCGTTTGAACCTATTACGGATTACGATCAAAACTCTCCTAGCGTGATATTTATCTTCTCAAAAATGAGATTGCTTAAAAAAAACTCTACTGGAACTTTATGTATCTCTTTTCTTGGCCTACAGAATATGATTCAATACTATGGACCCCTGGAAAGGTTTCTGCAGTCGGTTGATGATTTCGGAATCTTTCGCATTTTGAACGAAGAAAATAAAGCAGGACACCCTCCCAACGATATAATTTAGAAAGAAAGGTTGCAAGTAGATAAGAAAAAATGTCTCAACAACCTATTACATTAGGAAGTTAATCTGCAATAAATTATTGGTTCAGTTAAGTTAATACTCGTCTATGTGAATGCTTACAACTGTAGGGAGGAACCAAATGAGAAACTAGATCCTATGAGGATACTCGTAGCTGCCAGTGATGCTTCATTATTAATCATACTAGATGGATCAAGGGAGTGTATTTAAATGAGGAATACATCCATATTTCGTTTTATGTAGCCTCGGCCAAAAGGGAATGCGGTTCATCCAGAAACCCCTTCACATACAAATGCTCCCATTGGTGATTTTACTATACAAACTGCAGCGGAGGGTCTGGGATTATCTTTAGAAGCATATCGATCAATTTCGAATCTGAAGAGGTGGGGAGTTCGAGAAAGTAAGAGTTAGAGTGTGAAGAGGATAACTTGCTGGAGTGCGAGAGAATGAGAGTCGTAGACAGAGGAGAGATTCGAGAGATGTAGTAACATATAGGTTTTTCCCTCAGCAAATATATCATTTTCCTGATTTGTAGTATTAATCATAATTTAAGTTATTCTTGTAACTATTGTTAAAATGAATGCCAACAGGAGGAAGGGTTCACAAGACTCTCCGCTAAGGAGGGTTGGCAAATGCATACTCTCAACACATAGCAGACACAATACAAGTTTCCAATAGGGAAACAAATAAGATACATAAAACATGCAAAATCACGCTTGGAGAGAAAAAAACAACGCTCATACGTAAAAAGCTAGGGAAGTGGCCATGTGCGCAGAAAGAAATTAAATTCTTTGATTTTGTAGTGGTAATGAATACGAAGCTATTTTCTTAGAGCAAATAGAGGTAGGAATACCCTTCTAAATGGTCATTCTATTGGCCATTGGAGCTTCACTACATTGTAAAGCTTATATCTCACTTTAACAACAACAGACAACAACAACAACAACAAAAAACTCGATAATTTGTACAATCAAATGTAGTAACATGTATTTCAAATGAGGCGGAGATATACACACACACACACACATATAAGATAAATACACCAATGGCAATACCCACTCCTTCAAATATAGGAACAACAACCATTACCTGGAATTTAGTGTTCAATATATCCAATTTCTCGGGTTCTCGGCTTTCACTTAGAGGTACTATCTGAGTTTAATCTGAAATATACCCAAAGTAAGTTAATTAAAGACTCCCAAATCAACCAAACAACACAATTTGGGTTTCTCCCAAATCAATCTTAAACGAAGCTCAGGTGCTTAATCACTAACTGGAGAAATTCAAATTAAATGAGTCTCCCTTAAAAGGGCATCTAAACATTACGATTTTCTCAAATTCAGCTTAAGAGAAGGACAACCCATGCTAACTAGGAACAACAAACGTAGAAATTAGGGCAAATTTAGTTACCTTTCATGGAGTTTTGTGTGATTTTAGGGCTCAAATTGGAGGGTTTGAGAGAGAAAGAGAGTGATAGTTTAATGTTGCTACGATCATATGATGATCAACCGTTCAATCTGGGAGAGAGAGTACCCGGTACCTAACCTTCTTCACCAAACCACTAGTATACCGCAATACAGTGGGAAACGACCAGAGGTGACACCAAAATTTGGAAGGGAGATTGCATTAGCTCGCGTCATGGAGGGACATTCGCTTCAACATAGCCTAATCTCGAGTTCACCGAGTTGATTCAGAATTGCCTTGAATGTGATTGAGGTAATTTTTGGTGTTGAGTCTCACTTTTGATGAGACGCGCCTAAATGTATTCATCTTTTTAATGGAGACGTGCTTAAGACTTCGGGGGTTCATTTTTTCCCTATACTCGAAAAGTTGTTACAAGACATGTTCTTATATGAGGTTTGCAACTCCCTACTTTGAATTACATGAGGTTTACTCGAGCATTTGCCAGTCCAACCTCATCAAATATTGAAATTTCCTTGAAACAGTCTCTGCTGGAGATGTCCTTACTCTTACGTAACCATTTACGTAAGAAGATTTTACTTGAGACTTTACTTGCGCATCCCAGTTTTACTAGATGCGCACCCAGAGTAATCCTCATTTTTAAAGAAAAGATGACCCAAGTCCAAAAAAATTAGACATGCCCCCCTCAAAAAAAATTTAAACTCTCACACTTTCTTTTCTCTTTCCTTCTCTCTTTCACATCTCTTTCTCTCTTCCACCTCTCTATCGACACTCCTTTTTCACCTCTATATACATCTTTCTTCCACCTCCCTCTCCCATCTATCTCTGTCTCTCTCTCTCTCAAAGCGATAGTTAGGAGGGGGAGAGAGAAGTGCGCGAAAGAGAAAGAGAAAATATGAGGGAAATACTAAAAGGAGGAATGAGAGTTATTTCAATTTTAAGGGAGTGTGAGAGAGGAAACTTTTGATTTGCCACTCTCTATAAAGGATGAGTCATATTTTTTTTTTTTGGTGTGCATATAAGAGTAAAAATGGTATGTAGTTTATTTACAATATACACAATAAAAACCAAAATATGTCAAGAAAAATATATCATCTGTCACTCTTCTTCATCATCTCCTTCTCGTGTATATATCTTCTCTCCATTCTCTTCTCCGAGATTAGGGAACTTCACCCTCTGGGTACAATTAGTTTTTTAAGAGGGTTATTTTATATTATCTACCCCATTTTACTAAACCCACTGCGCTGTGTAGTCATCCCTAGCCTTAACATCCACCACCATGTGGGCCTCACGTAACCAAAGTGAAAATAAAAAATCGCACTACTAGTCATTTCTACCCTTAGTGTCCACCACCATGTGGACCTCATGTAACCAAAGTGAAAATGAAAAATTGCGAAGAGACCCTCGTTTTCAAATCACCCCCCTCTAAACCGACCTAAACTGCCAACCAACCTAAACGAACAACTGTACGGTCTTCTTCCTCGTTGAAACCCCTCATTTTCTCCCAAAATTCTCTACAACCACCACCAACATTCTCTTGCACTGGACACAACTCTTCACTCCGTTCTCCAATTAAGCACTATCGAGGTTAATAATTATGTTTCTCTCATCTCCTTTTCGGTAATTTCAAGGGTGTAAAATCACTAATTACATTGTTTGTTTTTGTAATATGATGAAACCTCTTATCTCTTCTCTATTAATGGTTGATTTTTCCATTATTGGATGCTAAATACGCACAATCTAGTTTGTTTTTAGTATTACACTAACGTTAAGTATAGTTTGTTAGGGTTAGGGCATGTGCATAGGGGAGAAGATAATCTTTATGGAATAACGCCAGGTTTCATAGCGTCCGAGTAATGTTTGGGACGAATTTTTAAAAATGTTAGTCTGTAGGGCATAAACGCCACTCTAGAAGCATTGATTGAAAAGGCTTAAGCCAGTCTGTAGTACCTGCAAGTCGAACGCTACCTCATGGCGTCCATGAAATCTTTAGGACGAATGTTGCCAAGTGTTCATGACATCTGTTAACGATATGTTCTATAGCGTTATAGAGACAGATAATGTTTTATATATTAAGTTATTTTTTGTTATTGATACATATACCTTGTAGAATGAAAGTAAAGAAAGTTAGGCCAGTAGCTGGTGCGGAACCACCTTCATATCAAGTTGTGATAGCATCTTCACCCCAACCTCGCTGTAAAGTTAAGAGTAAAACCCCTGCTGCAATACCTGCCGTACCTCGTAAATCTAAACGTAAAGCGGGTGATATTGATAATGCCCCATTACCACTAGATATGAGGAGACGGAAAACGGTGGCCAAAAATAAGGTTCCTATCACAAATAGACCATCCCGCGCGGATAAGAAGAATGCTTTGAAAATTATTATTATAAAAGGTCCCACTAGAGGACCCAAGGGCACCACGATACTCACTTCATTCCCCTCCCATTGTGCCTACTATTTATGGTATTACCTTCCAACGACTCCGGTAAGGCTTTTGATTTGTATCAAGTTATCTCATGAAGTTATATCTTGAATTATTATCTCATGCATTTCGTATGTAATTATGCAGCCAGTTTCTAGAAGAGGCACTCACCACAAGGCACCACGGCGAAAAGCTGCATGAATGGAAACTTGAGGGCGAGTCCCAGAAGTTCAGGGACTTAATGTAGAAGACGGGGTTTGGGTCAATAAGCTTGGTCACTTATGAAAAACTTAATAAACTGGTTTCCCAAATATTTATTGAGCATTGGCAAATGGAACAGCAAATGGAAATGACGATGTTCCATTTGCCAAGATATGCATTTCCCTTAACGAAGTTGAGAAGATTAGTGGCTTACCGATAACTAAAAAAGAAATACGAAAAAATCAAGTCTTACACTTCATGGAATTACTTATAGATGTCAATTATCATTGTAGTGATGGACTTTGCAACAGTACAATTGGGATTACCTTGTTTTTAGCTTCATCAAATATTTTTAAGATCACATGCACAACAACCAACAAGGCAAAATGATAAGGACAACCTATATCTATAACAAGTGAGCATAAACAACATAACACTCTTACCTGGAAAATCCTAAGCAATTGCTTCGACATTCTTTTGCAAAAGCCAATGTTGATGGACGGCTACAACTACGTCCATGCCCCCCTGATTTTGACAAACATCAACCACAATACTCTCCTCAAATGTGCTACTAGGAGAATAATATAAACCCTTTTCAAATACATCTATCATAAAGTTAAAATTCCTTAATGAAATATGGTATTCAGGAGCACGGTAAAAGGATATAAAAGCAGCAAATCAAATTTGAATTAACAAGCAGAAAATTACATGTACATTAACTCTATTTTATGCTTTAGAGTTAACAATGAAACAATTGTTGGGTGTGAACTCGAAATGTAAAGAATGGAATTGGAAGAATAAAAATAGTCGAAGTCGTTCGAACGAGCTTCAAAGTAGTTCGAACGAGATTATCTATTTTCGCGTTTTGAACTTGGTTCGAAGCAGTCGTTCGAACGGGCTTGGATGCAATTTGAACGAGTTGTTATTTTCTAGGGCTGGCGACCAATTATCATTAAAGCCGTTCAAATGGACTTGGATGCCATTCTAACGAGCTATGAGTAGGTTTGCCTTGGATGCGATTATGGGACATTGAGTTTGCCTCGAGATTCGTTTTACTTGTAATTAGTCATCTCTAGTATATAGAGATGACTTAGTTTATTTGTTGGTTAATCTTTCTTTGTGTGAGTTTAATTATAGAGAGCTAGAATTTGAGAAACTCCATTAAAGCTTGAGAATCTTTGGAGAAGATCGTGTGTAACCTTTGATCTTTGATTAGTGGATTATTTGCGGGGAGTGATTTTTATCTGCAAGGGTTTTCCACTTCCCTCCTCCGGGTAAATTATTGCGTTCTTGCTTTCGTATAATTTTTTATTGGCGTTTCCGTTTAACATTCTTGGGCGAGGGATTGGGATTAGCTACCCTGATTCATAACAACAACTGCAGCTATAACTCTGAATGAGTTCTTAGCATTAGCATTATCCGTTAGGTCTCGTTCTGTTCAAATAAATTTTAAAGGTTGGCCGTAACTAGGAGACAAATAAATGACGTTAATTAAAATTTATAGAACTAATTGAGCATAGTTTAAACATGCACAAACCTCGCAGAGGTATCAGCATGATCGACAACTACACAACTGGTTCATTCATGAGCAATGCCATCAAGGTAATCCAAAATTCAATCAATGGTCATGGTAATGTAACTAATATTAGTTGCATCATTGTCACCAAATCATGACTACCCTATATATTGGGAAAAAAGATTTATAGATTCAGATGTTATTCAAGCACTATGTAGCATACACATAAACTATATGGAGACATATCTGACCTACATATTCCAATATATCATATAACAAGAACAAAATAACATAGGAAGCATCACATAAATTAATAATATGAAGCCATATATTTGAACTTCACGATGTTTACTGAGAAATAAAAAGATCACATAAAATCCATGATTTTGCAAAACCAAAGTGAAAATTGAAAACTAAAAACTAACTATAAGATCTAAATACTCGCGAAGAAACTCATCCCATCCACATTGAAAATAATGGACTGTCAGACAAGACCATATAAATAGAAGAAACATAAAACATTTTCAACAACATCCTTCAATCTTCATACACATACTACTTATTCTCGAGTAGTAGAACTTATATGGGCATCCCTGTTCATAAAAAAGGCAAAAACATTAACTACGAGGTCCTCAAATAATGGCAAATAATATGAAACAATTAGCCAACACTAGTGAACATGAGGATGATGTAAAAACAAGTGTACACATAAGAACAAATATTATTAAATTTGAGAATCTATAGACCTTTTTCTTGCAAGAATCTCCCATTTCTTAGTTTTGTAGAATTCTTTCATCATTTCATCCATGTCGTCAGTATTAGTAAGTATTATCCTTTCATCCTCTTTAAACTACTCCGACAAAAAACACATATCCCAATCTTTTTTCTTTTCATCAATAAAACCTTGCAGAATTTTAGCAAATTTAAAGCCACTTTCAGTATCTTTTCCCTTCCGTTTTCTGATTTCTTTTTCTTTCTTCCTTCCTGTCGGCCTATCCAAGCTATCACCGTTATTTCCTGTTGCTTCATCATCTCTAATATGGGTAGTTGGAATGTATGGATTAGAACCATTAGGGAATACTTTGGTATTCCCTTTTTTCTTTTCAACTTTTAACTCCCATTTTTTATGATGCTTGAGCTGTTCCCAACAATAGTCCAACTTAAACTTGTTCTTTTCAATCCGTTTGAACCTCTTATGGGCAAGTGCAACCTGAAATTCAGGTACAAATAACAATTAATTATACGAGTACAAACAAATTTAAGAAAATATAAAGTTTAGAACATACCTTAACGGTATCGGTAGTCTCGCTAGGATCTCAATTTACAACTTGAGCATAGTACCCGCAAAACTTGTTCGTCATTAGTTGAATCTGTGACCATTGATGCATTAAAGAGCTTGCATTGCGATGTGAATCAAAGTCCTTGTACTCATGGTAATATCTCCAAATTCGTTCCCAAAAATGTACTAAACTTTTGACATGTACCATCAATTGGGTCTTGGCCCGTGTTCAGCCAAGCCGATATGAGCAATAAGTTCTCTTTTGTATAATCTCACCACGTGCTCCAACGAGTTTTGTCATTTGATTCTTCAAGAAGTGTTAGTTGAATTGGGCATGATTCATGGACGATTGGTTGAGTCGTGTTTGATGGTTGGTCATGTGAATAAACTAATTGTGGGAACATGGGCATCGAAAATGCATGTTGTTGTTGCTGCAAATAAGCTTGTTGTTGAATGAATAACTGCATATAAACTTGATGATGGGAAACTTGTTCCGGAGAAAAGGGTTGATGTGACTCATAAATGAGTTCATCATCTAATGCATAATGCTTGTCATACGTCATATTGAATTACGAACTTCTAAAATCCAATCAAGTTTAGAAACAGAAGAATCAATAACACCCATATTATAAAAACACAATCTATGAAATTAAACTAAAATCAAAATTAAACTAATTGCAAAGTAGGAACTAAAAATAGGAAATCAAACTAATTTCATTGAGAAAATTAGAGTTTGTTGAACCATAATACAATGGGGATTCCCTTTAATGATTGCCCAACTTCTTTCCTAAATAATTAATTGGTACTCCAAATCCCAATATCTAATTTACAAATTGGGATATATACTTGAAGCAAATACATACCTGAAATATCATACACCTCTCCTTTACAGGCTAAATTAGAGAGAAAAACAACTACAAAAACATGAACCTTGATGGAGATATGATGGGGGTATTTATAGGGAAAAATATGATGAGGATAAATAGGGTTAGTGGGGAGAGAAACTGAGGGAGATGGTGAAGATATATGGTTGGTGGTGGAGAAATTGAGGAAGATGACGGGGAAATAGGATTCACCGGAGGAGAAATTCAGGGAGATGATGGGGAAGAGATACAGTTTGTGAAAGATCTCTTGCGGTGAATAAAAAAACTCACGTGAAGAATGTAGAAACTAATACAAAGAATAAGAGTTTCGAGAAGGACTAACTTTATTATTATTCGATTATTACAATAGAAGAAGACCTTCTCCTTATACAGTTACAATTACTTGGGCGCTAAGTAAGAATATCATATATTTAGAGAATTCTATATTTAGTATATATCCTATATTAGGTATATTCTATATTCAACACTCCCCCCTCAAGATGGAGCATAAATGTCAATCATGCCCAGCTTGTCAATCATGTCGTTAAATATTCGTCCACAAACTCCTTTCGTAATAATATCTGCAAGTTGATCTTTCGACTTCAAGAATGGAAAAAATATACATCATTTGTCAATATTTTCTCTGATAAAGAACCGATCCACTTCAACATGTTTCATACGGTCATGTTGAATTGGATTGTGTGCAATCATAATCGCTGCTTTATTGTCACAGTGTAGATCCATTGCTTTTATGAGTTTAAATCCAAGATCCTTCAATATATTCCGTATCCATAGTGGTTCACATACTCTATGAGCCATACCCCGAAACTCAGATTCTGCACTTGACCTAGCAACAACCTTTTGCTTCTTAGCTCTAAATGTCACCAAATTCCCACATACAAACGTAAAATAGTCTGAGGTTGACCTCCTCTTTGTCATATCTCCTGCCCAATCTGCATCGGTGCATCCCATTACTTCCATATCACTACCTTTTCGGAATAAGAGACCTTTCCCCAGAGATTTCTTAAAGTACCTTAGTATTTGAAATACCGCCTTCATATGTTCTTCACTTGGAGTATGCATGAATTGACTTACGACGCTAATGGCATGTGTAATATACGGCCGAGTATGGGAGAGATAAATTAGTCTTCCCACTAAGCGTTGGTACTTTCCTTTGTCACATGGAACTTGGTCAGAAAACATTCCCAAGTGATGATTCGCTTCAATCGGTGTATCTACCGGTTTGCAATCAAACATCCCAGTTTCTGCAAGAAGGTCTAATATATACTTTCGTTGATACATGAAAATACCTTGACTTGATCTTGCAACTTCAATACCTAAGAAGTATTTTAACTGTCCCAAATCTTTTATCTCAAATTCCCGTGATAAATAGTTCTTCAGTGCCTCCATTTATACTGAGTCATTTCCAATAACAACCATATCATCAACATAAACAATAAGAGCAGTAAGCTTTCCTGACTTCCGTTTTATAAACAAGGTATGATCAGAATTACTTTGTCTATATCCAAATGCCTTCATACTCTTCGAAAACCGTCCAAACCAAGCTCGTGGCAACTATTTTAACCCGTACAATGTCTTCTTTAATTTGCATACTTTTCCTCCTTTAGAATTCGTGACTCCAGGTGGTAACTCCATGTATACTTCTTCTTCTAAATCTTAATTGAAAAATGCATTCTTCACGTCAAACTGTTGTAATGGCCAACCTTGATTGGCTGCAAGAGAAATGAGTACACGAATAGTGTTTATCTTTGCCACTAGGGCGAAGGTCTCCTCGTAATCCACACCATACGTCTACGTATACCCTTTGACAACTAGTCTGGCTTTATACCTATTAATACTTTCATCTGAATTCATCTTTACAGTAAAGATCTAACGACACCTAACAATACAATATCCGTTGGGTTTATCAACAAGTTCCCAAGTGGAATTCTTCTGTAATGCATTCATCTCTTCATTCATGGCTTTCTTCCATCGTGGATCTGATAGTGCTTCCTATAAATTACTAGGAATAGATACAGAGGATAATTGATTCATAGTGCAGGTAAATGACTTAGCCAACCTATGGGTGGACACATAATCAAAAAATGGGTATTTGGCTTTAGAATTGATATTTGGTTCATAAGTAGATTTTGGAATACCTTTAGAAGGCCTTTCTGAATGTCTAGGTCGAATATCATTTATAGTGTTAGGATTAGGTAATACTTGAGGTTCGACATTCTGCGGCAGTGCTTCGGTAGATGATGTTAGAATATTGGAGTCACGGGCAACTTCTACTACTTCAGCTTGATTTCCCCCTGTCGTCTGATCATTTCCATTCATATGAAGTTCATCTTCAATACCCTAATCTCCTCCTGTCATCTGCTCTGCTTCACTTTACTTTTCATCATCAGTTAGGTTACTATGCCTGCTCAAATTACTCGTCAAATCCTCTAGTTCCTGAAACATATCCCCAATAATAGGGTACTTTCCTTCACCATCATTATGTTTCTCTCCCTGAAGGGAAGATCCCGCAAAATACGCCTCCAATTCTCGAAATGAAACATCCAAATAGATATACACCTTCCCCTCCACAAGATCATAACAACGATAACCCTTTTTAAAATTAGCATATCCAAGAAACACACACTTTCGAGCACAATGATCTAATTTTCCTCGCTGATGTTTGGGTATATGAACAAAGACAACACATCCAAAAACACATGGTTCTAGGTTTGGCATTGCAGAGATGGTGATAAGATCATGAAGTTTTTGGAAGGGGGTCTAAAATTCAATAACCCTAGATGGTGTGCGGTTTATCAAGTAAGCAGCAGATTTTAACGCCTCTCCCCAATAATTTAATGGCATATTCATTCCAAAAAGAGATGCACGAACAACTTCTAACAGTGTCTATTCATTTGTTCAGCTAACTCATTTTCCTGTGGGGTATAAACATTAGAGGTTTGATGTCGAATACCGTTATTTGTCAAGAACTCCGACATGTCATTACTAGTAAATTCTCCTAAATTATCAGATTAATACACTTGTATCCTCATTTGAAATTGGGTCAAAACCATCTGATAATTTATTTAAAATACTTCAAAGACTTCACTTTTATGGGTAATTAAGGATACCCACATCATACGAGTACACTCATCAATAAAAGTCACAAAATAACGAGCTCCAGACAATGAAAGAATACGTGCAGGACCCCATACATCAGAGTAAATAATACTAAAAGGTTCTGAACTTTTATTAAAACTTGGAGAATATGTAATACGATAACTCTTAGCGATTTCACAAATATCACATTTAAACTCTAAAATACTACAATTCGAAAATAACGACGAATTTAATTTTTGAAGATACCCGAAGGAGAGATGACCCAGTCACAGATGCCATAACCACACATTAGCTTTTGTTTCTTCAATTCCTACGACTTTATTTACCTGATGAATTATCTGCCCTCCACTATTAGTCAGGTCCAAATAGTTGAGATTGCATTTTCTAATACCACAACCAAGAACCTGCCGAGTCACTATGTCTTGAAAAATACAGAATTGCAGCCAAAATGTCACGGTACATGTAAGTGCAACAGTGATCCTATTGACAGACAAGATATTGTACTCTAGAGCAAGAATAATAATGATAAAGTTTAATGTCAGGGATTCAGATATGTCAGTGGAATCTTCTCCAATTACAGGAGAGAAATCACCATTTGCTGTGTATATAGAGGTTTGGGTTGAAGGTGTAATGGATGATAATATGCTAGAGTCCTTTACCATGTGATCTGATGCACCAGTATCAATTAACCAAGTACTATTCAAAGAGTTTATAACTAAAACACTACCTTTAGTTTTCATACCTGGCTGGGCAACATTTACTGAATGAGGATAAGGGTTTGAGTTTGATGATATCATTGTTGTATCATCATTGGAACCCATTGGTCGAACTGCTACAGTGATTTTATGGTATCTGTTACAGTAACTTCGAACTGCTACAATAATTTTTTGGTATCTGCTACAGTGACCTCGAACCGTTACAACTACAATAACTTTGAACTTCGCAACAAAATTAAGCTTCGTGACAGCAATTCGCAGCTGTAATAGCCTATTTTTGTATTGCACGAAAATAACGTTTTACACATTTGAAATCTAGTATGTTTAGTTATGAACATGAAACAAAACAACACTAGATTTAGCGTGGAAAACCCTTGAATGGGTTAAAAACCATGACCTCTCCTGATGATTTTAGAAAGAGAGAGAGATGTATATTTAGACTGTTAGCTATTACAAAGAGAGAGAACGAGATATAAAAATGATCTCTTAGAGGTTCTCAGAGCAGTCCCCTCTTATTCGTAGCTATCTAGTCTTATTTATAGGTCTTATAGAGTGCATTTTTGCTATTTCCATTTTTTTTGTTTTTGCCGTTGCTCCAATCGGATAGTTACGCGTGGACATTATGAGTTGTCGAATATTTGAACTCTCTCTCTCTCTCTCTGCCCAAGATTTTTTTGGGCAGCCTTCTGGGTCCTACCGACTCATTACTGTTCTCTTTTCTTCTCTCCTCTTCGCTTTTCCTTTCTCCTCTTCTTCTCTCTTCCTTTCTCTACTTGCCTCAGACTACCACCATCAATCCAAACATCAAAATTAAAGAACACAAGACTCCCGGTTCATATCACTTGATCCTTCAAGGTTTTGAACTTCATCAAGGGTTACCGGTTGATGGTTTTTTTAAGTTATAAATTCTGGAAAATCCGAATCCATGCACTGGACTTTCCTGGGTACGAATTCATCGTTATCACTGATTTAAATTGATCTTCATCTTAACTCTCCTATGGTGGAAAGCTTGAGTTTGATAGTGGGTTGCTGAGATTTTCCTCTTGTTGGACTAGACGATGTGGGTTGCTGAGATTTGAAGAAATACAACTGCCATACAACTCTCCTTCTTCGAATGAACCAAGATTTGGGTTTCTTTCCATCCATTTTTGTCCTTCCATACATCCATTTGTATCCATTTTCTGGGGCTGAGAGTAACTGAGTTTATGCTAAAGATTGGTGAATATGAAGTTAATGCCTCTGTTGGGATTGTTGAATCTGAAGTTGCTGCTTTAATTAATCAGATTATGGACGAGTTTCTTAAGCATTTATTCCCAGATTTCAGTAAACATCCTCTAATATTTGATCACAGAGGGTCTTCCAGCCTTGGGATTTGGGGTTTGGGTGAGATCTGAGTATGGGGAGCCTCTTGTTACATGCAATGGGAGAGTTCAAGAAGCTGTTCAAGGGCTGCTTGGTGATGGAAGCCTTGGGAGGAGTTATACTTCCGACTTACGAAGAATGTGGGTTGCCTGAACTTTTTTCCCGATTAAGAATGGTTTCCTATGGCGGTGGCAGTGGCGGAGACAATAACAACAACGTACTTGATTTCTGAATGGTTAGAGATCCAGAGTCGCAGACGATCCGTAGTTCCCATTCAAGGTACTAATGGAAGACGTGGTTGGTGTTAGCTCAAACGACATGGCTTGTCGTCCTAATTTTGGTCTCAACGAGCTTGATTTCGTCTTCTCCACTCTTGTCGTAGGCGTGATCGTCAACTTTGTGCTTATGAATAGCTCCCATATTATCAGCATCATCATCCTCGAGTATACTCCCTTCCATCTTCTGGAACTGTCCCAGCACCAGCCGCACATTTTACACTTGCGCATCCCTTTCATTTGTTTTCATTCGTACATTGAAAACGGAATTTAAATGAGACCTAAATGCTGAGACATCAAATCTCATTGTGTTAAAGCCAAGTAGCTTAATGTATGTTTGAGGTTTTGAGTTGTTATCAGGAAGATTACTCTGATGGCTATTACCATGGCCGTAAGCATGCATTGCAGAACATATCTAGCACTGTAATATGAGGCACCTCCTTTAGATGTACCATTTTGATTAAGTAAATTATCAGAAACAAAAAATGGAAACAGCAAAAAATCGAAACAGGTATGACGAATTGAGGATCCATTTCGAAAAGGGTCTTGCAAGTTACTATGATGACATTACAATTTACTTAATCAAAACAAGATTAACTACGCAACGATCATGAGACTAAATATTTAAAGCATAACAACTTTAGAAATTTATGATCCACTAGCCTCATAACATGTCAAACTAAATCAAAACATCAAAATAAAACGTAAATAATGTAGAATCACTCCGCAATCTTTCCATTTTCCTGGTAGCTTCGTTTAGACCTTTTCATCGTTCATCAAGACTTTTGTCACTGTTAACAAGTAATATACATGAAAGAAATATTTAACAATATTAAGATAGAACAAACTATTAAACACCTACCAACCTGGAAATAATTTCTTGTATCACTAGTAAAATCTAGCATAGGGACAGGATCTCTTGGTTCTTGTATTGGTGCCTCACGAGATAACTATAGAGAGAGACAATTGTTAATAGAAATTTGATACTTTATTAACCGAAAAAATACAAATAACTCACAAACTTGAGAAAACTGAGTTGTTGATAGGGTTTGAGTTTATATGGTACTGCAATAATGGTCGGATGGGCGAGATTCTATGAGGATTAACTTGTCTTGATGTCTATACAAAAATAGTTAGTTATAAGAAACTGACTAAATTTATAAACGTACAAAATACAATCAGATTGCAAACTTGATATCCATGCAAGTTGTCTGAAGGGAGTGGCATCCTATAATTAGTCACAATTGATCTTATGGGTGACATTCCATAGGGGTCGGAGGCGAGAGTCACATCTCAATCCATTCATGAACAGTCAAATGTGCAGCCTGATGTAGCAGTCCACCAAGGGATGTACCAAACCAGACTGCACGTAAACGCACATTCCAGGAGGAAATGATGGAGAGACTATTCTCATTTTTTCCTCTCTTTTTTTTGTCAGTTTAGTCACATAACAAGGATTCCTTTGATTTAATTTACTAAATGATGATGTAATTCACAACCTCAACCCTTTTATTGGAGAATATTGATGAAAACACTTGCAATTATTTTAAAATTACAAAGTTACGCCCTATTAACTAACACCTTACCATGAACTACTTTGGAGTTATCAGTATCAATTGAGTAATCAGTATCAATTGGGTTAACAATCAAAGAAAAAATATGGTCCTTGCTTTTCGAATCTTCAACCCCAAGTCCATCCCCATGCTGGTAAATAAAGAGGGATGTTCGCGCAAGATTAATAGCTGCATTGACAAACTGAAAGTCGAATGGTGAATCAGTGATGGACCCATTCAACTTTTTCCACATGTTCATGATTAGACCTCGGATGTGTTCCCGGGCCTCGGTTTCAGAAACATTTGTTTCGCGCATGTAACACCCTATCGAAGATGCAACATCACCCCGCTCCAGCTCGGCCTACATACAAGTTCAAACATCCTATTTTTGAAACTTATATATTTAATAGAGATTTTGAGTTTAAGTATGTGAGAATTACGGATGAAGTTGCAAGATCGTTGGAGAGGCGAAATATCATCGATGCACAGTATAGGAGATTATGATTGTTGTTGAGACTTTCGAGTATATCTGTTGATATTGCTTGCTTCGTAGCAAAGAATGTGTGTACTAAAAATACAGACCCAGATGACGAAAGCCAGCCGTTGCCTAGATATTCCTCAAGAGGTGGTGTGTATCCTGCGTTGCACCATTTGGCCTCCACAAACATTGCTTTGATAAAGTTTGCCCACTGTGATATATATAAACACACCAATTTAGCAAAAATAAATACAAATTTCGAGTAATTATAAATGACGATATCATCATATCACAGAGGAAAAGTATTTGCAATACCGATTTTTTCAAGTAGGGTGTGACATCAAACCCTTGTTCTTTGAGAATTTCATAGGCCATTTCGTTAGTAGTATTGTAGAGAGCTAAGAAACATATTCTCATATAGTATGGAAGTTTTTCCATTGCCTGGTAATCCCACCTAGAAAAATAAAATCGTAATTAGAATTATATATATTTTTGGAACATGTGGACTAAAATTTTGAATAACCAACTTCATTATATACCTCTCGATTACATCCGTGAATAGCTTGAGTTCGTCCATTGTACCGTAGACATCATATATATCATCAATGATCAAAACAAAGTTCATCACTTTCGTGAGCCATTCCCTACACCTTGTATTCTTGGGTTGGTATGAAATCCCCACACTCCAAAGGAAACTTTCTACCAGTCGATCTCTAGCAAAGTTCAATTTTGCCGCAATGCCAAGGTTTCTCCACCACCTAATTAGAGAGGGAGAACTCAGTTTGGTCCTGCCAACGAAAAAAACTACTAGCCAAACAAATCTTAGATGAATAAGGTTTTATACCTTGACATGTTTCTGAGATCTTTATGAAATGTGGATTGCACCATATTGAAGTCCAACTTAGCCAATTCCAGTAAAATGGGATTCGTGCTATTTTCTCCTTCATAGGCATCTATGTATGACTTAGCCTCAGACCCTGTCATTCTCCAATGCAAGGGAACTGACAAAGAGCGGTTTACTTGTTTCACAAGTTTTGGTTCTATGTTTTCCTTGAGCTCTTTAAGATGTTTACTTGTGAAATCTTTTGCATACTCGAGAACATATTCGCCTTCGGAAGAAACATGTGCTGCTTCATACAAACTTAGCATCCCCTTAATGTCTTTGCGGATCGATTTGTTAAAGTTTCCGGTCTCATCCGTGAAGTTGTTAAATACCTCTGCCCATCATCATAAGAGCTTGTTAGTTTCTCTAACAAACTCAAATTAAGAGAAGAAATAAATTTAAGTATAAAATTTTACCTTGAGATACTTGATATCCATGTTGTCTAAGTACTCGGAAACAAAGAGATGTTGCATACAAATTTTCTTTCATCCAGTAGTTATCCTTTTCTATGTTTCCATAGATCCTTTGAAGGCTTCGGTCGATCTCCTCCTCAAACAGATAACCCAACCCCAACCTTTCTACAACATTGATCAACTCCAATTGCGCAAGTGTTCTCACCGCCCTCTTGAACATCACCCTTACACCTTCCTTCAACTCATTGCTTTGATCTGTACATGTTTCACCCTGCAAAAAAAGTGTAAATGTATTAGCAAAAATCCTCAAAACCGATAAACTCTGAGCAGGAGTACTACTTGTACTTACAGAATAATTGCTTCTTAGTGACTCAATCAAAGTGTAATCCCATATAGTAGGTTTGTATTGGGGGTTCTCTGATCGTGTGGCAACCGATGTATTAAAAGATATGGGGCCAGAAAGGCATTTGGTGCGCGAAGGTGTATGAGCATTGTTGGAAAGAGATCCTGGTCTGAGAAAATTTTGATGGAGGGATAAGCGTGTAACGGAGGATGAGATTAGTGGAGTTACTAAAGATTGAAATTGGAAAGCCATGTTGATTGGATTTTTTTTTTTGCTATGATATCGTGAAAATTATGCTTGTTCATAATTACAACTTGTGCATCCTCTCTATTTAAATAGAGAGTCCGGATTTGGGACTCGTTCTCTTATTGTCAAAAAAAAAAAAAAAAAAAACCCTGACATCATCGGTGACGGTTAAACATAAAAATAAATATCATTAGGGTCCATTTAGTTATGCTAGACATGAGATCCCATTTATCAAAAACAAAACTGATTAGATTAATTCTTAATGATAATGACATCTTGGCTCAAAATGTAAAGTAAAACTTTGTGCATTCATCGAAGCATAATTAATAAACAAACAACTTGGCTCAAAATGTTGAAATAATAGGCCATGAAAATTATTAAGAAGCAAAAATAATAATAATAATAAAATGCTCAAGGCTTCTTTAATTCGTCTATGAAAACTACACTTGTGCAGGGCGGATTTGGGTGGGGGAGGCGGCGGGGGGCCCAATAATTTTGCCAAAAAATGCCTATATAAGTTTAACATAAAGAAATAAAATTATAATATGTACATACTGGAACGTCATCAATTTTTTGGTTGGAACCCTGGATTCCTGGAATCATATACAGACGATCGTGTGGGCCTCCACCTGATTCTAGAGAGATTACCGAAGTTTCTGACCTCATTTGCCCCATTTAACACATTTAGAAGGAAGATATCATTCGATCAGTGTTTCACCAGGATATCACTAATATCATTCTCAGGATGCCGCTGAACAAATTCCAAGCCAAAGACACCCTGAGATGGAGACAGGAAAAAAACAGAATCCTTACTGTCAAAGCCGCTTACCGCTCATCCATACAGGACTACAGGACCACTAAAATTGACAATGGCAATGGTACTGATAAACAACCTAACTGGGAAGCTATCTGGAAGATGAGGATCCCATATAGAATTCAGCTCTTCCTTTGGAAAGCGTTGCAGGATGGTATCCCCACCAAAAATAACATTTGGCATGGGGAAAACAACAACGACACAACCTGCCCTAGATGCGGTGAAGGGGAAGAAACCACCACTCACGCACTCTTTTTCTGTAAGAAGAATAAAGACTTCTGGTATGTTTTCGACCCCTCTATTAATCTGGATAATTGGACGTACACGGACTCCTAGCTATATGGTATTTTTCTCAAGCTTGTCCGACAGGGGACAAATGAGATGGACCTTTCCCATTGGAGGAAGATTAGCTCTATATTTTTTGTCATCTGGATAAGCCGGAACGATCTCATTTTTAATAATATTAAACCTTCCCCTGCTATCTCTGTGCATAAAGCCAAGAGCTACATCCTTAGCCCCAACACCAACACGACAACCAGTCTCACCGTCACATCCCCACCCGTGGAGGTGGGAGAAGGGTGACATACAATCATGGTGGATGGGGATTGGCAAAATTGCAACACTAAGGGGGGCTCAGGTTTTGTTATTAAAACTCATGATCTCAAAATTGTCTGTGCAGGTTATGACTCCTCCTAGGCGGTGGACCCCGAAGAGGCCAAAGTGATATAAGTGATTCGAGGCTTGCCAGGGCTTATGAGACAGTATCTAACGACTTATCTTGGGGAGCTCTCACAGTGGCACCAGAGATGCTCGTTCTTGCAGCAAGATTTGTAGAGTTTAGATTTCGATTTGTTAGTAGACTGTACAACTTTGAGGCACATGAAGAGAACGAGTTCCAATTAGCATGCAATCTGAACTGGATCGAAGAAACACGAGAGCGTGCCATCATAAATCTGGGTAGATACCATCTCGCTTTGGCCAAGAGATCGAGAGCTTTGCAAGTTTCCCAGCTGTAAGTTCTTTGTGATGTTGTGGGATTTCTCGTAAAACGAGGTCTTGAAGTTGGAGCTCAGGATGACGGGCGTGCTTATTATAAGATTTGGCCAAAGCGAGATGGTATCTACCCAGATTTATGATGGCACGCTCTCGTGTTTCTTCGATCCAGTTCAGATTGCATGCTAATTGGAACTCGTTCTCTTCATGTGCCTCAAAGTTGTACAGTCTACTAACAAATCGAAATCTAAACTCTACAAATCTTGCTGCAAGAACGAGCATCTCTGGTGCCACTGTGAGAGCTCCCCAAGATAAGTCGTTAGATCCTGTCTCATAAGCCCTGGCAAGCCTCGAATCACTTATATCACTTTGGCCTCTTCGGGGTCCACCGCCTAGGAGGAGTCATAACCTGCACAGACAATTTTGAGATCATGAGTTTTAATAACAAAACCTGAGCCCCCCTTAGTGTTACAATTTTGCCAATCCCCATCCACCATGATTGTATGTCACCCTTCTCCCACCTCCACGGGTGGGGATGTGACGGTGAGACTGGTTGTCGTGTTGATGTTGGTGTTGGTGTTGGGGCTAAGGATGTAGCTCTTGGCTTTATGCACAGAGATAGCAGGGGAAGGTTTAATATTATTAAAAATGAGATCGTTCCGGCTTATCCAGATGACAAAAAATATAGAGCTAATCTTCCTCCAATGGGAAAGGTCCATCTCATTTGTCCCCTGTCGGACAAGCTTGAGAAAAATACCATATAGCTAGGAGTCCGTGTACGTCCAATTATCCAGATTAATAGAGGGGTCGAAAACATACCTGTTGCTGTTCTTGGAGTTGTTTGATATGCCTAAAGTACGTGTGGTAACTCGTTCACCCAATTCTCTTTTTTGTCATCTAAACGTTTTTTGAGTCCGTCCACAATCGTTCAATTAGTAATTTCAGCTTGTCCGTTTCCTTGAGGATAGTAAGGGTTTGATAGGGAGTGGATGATATTGTGCTTATTGAGGAACGTAGCAACTTTGAAGCCAACGAACTGTGCTCCATTATCGATTCTGATAAGATGCGGTCTGCCGAACCGAATGATAATGTGCTTCCAAATGAATTTGATGACTTCTTCTTCTCGTGTTCGGCGCAAAGGGACTGCTTCTACCCATTTAGTGAAGTAGTCCGTAGCGACCAACAAATGATTTTGTTTTCCTGGTGCTGTAGGAAATTCTCCTACGAGATCGAGAGCCCATCGTCTGAATGGCCAGGTGACTTGGCTTGAGTGTAATTCGAGCGCTGGGGATCATATCTTTGGTCTGTAACGTTGGCAAGCGTCACACTTGCGTGAGTACTTAATCGCTTGAGCTTTCATCTTAGGCCAAAACATTTCTTGCGTTAATGTTATGTTAGCAAGAGATTGTCCTGCAGCATGGGACCCGCATGTACCTTCGTGTAGATCATGCAAGAATTGTTGTGCTTCTTTTTTGGATAGGCAGAGGAGGTATGGACCAGTGACTGATATTTTGTAGAGGAGGTTGTCCCAGATAATATATTTACGGGCATTGTCGACTAATCTCTGCCGTTCTGTAGGATCCTCTGGGAGTGGGCCATCGAATTTGTTGTGAAGTTTGATATATTTGATGAAAGGCTGTTTCCAGTCACATTCGGCCTCCTCGTTGCCTCCAGTATTGATGGCGTTGGATACGGTGGAATTAATGCTGGGGTTAGAAATGACGTTGATTTTTAAATAGCGAGCTTCTGATCCAAGGACCCCGGCGAGGTAAGCGAGTACATCTGAATGTCTATTTTCTCCCCTTGGTAAATGTTCTATATAAATTCTCTGAAATTTGTTCATTCGTTCGACCACTGCAGCAGCATAGTCAATCATTTTCCCAATGGCTTGATAGATACCTGCGTGATGATTGACGATCAGTAATGAATCGGTGTAGACAGAGAGCTCTGCTATGCCCAGTGTGAGTGCCATGTCCAAGCCATGAATTAACGCCTCATATTCTGCTATATTGTTGGTTACTTAGAAATTGAGGTGAATGGATTTTTTGAGTCGATCATTGGAAGGAGTAATAAGAACAATCCCCACACCTGATCCCGTTGGTCCGACGGAGCCATCCGTCAAAAGTCGCCAACCCTTCTTTGTTACCCAGCCAGACTTTTCTTCAGGTTATTCTGTGAGTGGTTCATCTTTGTTTTCATCAACACCTTCTTCCCAATCAGGATCATCTACTGGAAAGTTAGCTAAAAAATCTGCTATAGCCTGTTCTTTCTCAGAGTGGCGTGGCCCAAAGTGTATGTCGTGTTCGCCGAGTGTTACTGACCATTGCTGAATACTTTGAGATTTTTCGCTCCTGAGACAATCCATGCGCTCCTGAGTTGTCTTGAAAATGTAGTGGAACCAGAACATATAAAAATAATTATCGTCTTGCCACCTCAGCTTCATCCTCCATCATGCCATGGTAACTTGGTGGAACAGGGTTAGGAGTCTCATCAGATAATTATTGGCTTCCGAAATAGCGAAGCTGGAGCTCATGAATTTTGGCTAATCAGCGGTTTTCACAGGTTTGAGCTCTTGTAGTCACCATGATTTACAGTAAATGATGCTAGCATTTGGAGAAGAATGAAAAGGTATTTATTGACATATCAATATTAATAGATAAACATTAATATATGAACATAATCAACATTGAAGACTTAAACTCATGGGAATCGCCATAGTTGAGTAACGAATACCAAAGGTCTAGATTCAACAGTCAAATTTAAATATCAATTTACAAGAAAGAAGCTTGATGATGAACTTCTTAACTCAAGACAATTGTACCTTCAGTTGAGAGAGGGGCGATTGTAGGGACCAATCCTCGAGCTACTTCCACAACAAACTACCAACATGCGAGGCTCATGCAAAACTTAAAATAGCATACGTCCTAATGATGTTGACACCTGTCCCACGAACTAGTAGATGACGTGGATCAAACTTTTAGAGTGCAATGACAAATAAATCAAGGACACCTATCCCACGAACTAACAGTTATGGGAACTACAGCCGAAAACTCTACCACTAATTCCACTATTCTAGGAGGACGTGCTATTATCCATGATCTAGGGATAAGTTTTATAAATAGGTTATGAGTGAGAAATAACAGATAGTTTTTTGGGGAGATAGAAAAACATTAACTCTATTTACCAGAGCACCGGCCTTTTATAACTTGAAATATCCAAGCAATAAAACAATTCTTCAAAATTCTTAAGCCGAGGTGGTGGTTTTTACTTATTCAAAGGTTTTCACACTAATTGCGTTCCATTTAAATGACTTGTTTACAATTGTTTATGCTCTAGGTACATTTGGTGTAAGAAACTAATTCGAGCTACGAATTAAGGCCCTTAAAGTACCTTGTCCGTTTTGAACACATTGGTGGCATCTACAATGTCAGGTGCATGGAAATGGACACTTAGTGGAATTGTATTTATAGGATCTGGGACAGACGACATACTAAAATTTCACGTACTGAGAGGAACTCCCTATAAGTTCAAAGCTACGATTTGTACCACTTAGTACAACTATTTTGAGAGCTTTCGTGCCAAGTGGCTACGTATAGTCCGCTGTAACCTTCAAGAACAAAAGTTAAATTTGTTAAAATTAACTTAATAAACGCTATTATAAAACATCAGTCGTGTACAACGAAGGATATAAAAAGACCGCTCTAGATAAAGTAAAACGCTATGTTGATGGCATCGTTGTTACAAACACTTAAGAAACATAAACAATTACAGGGCATGCGCGCTAGTAGTCTGGTGCTAGTGTTGTACATCAAACGAACTTGTAAAGTGTTGCAATGAGGTTGAGTGACGACTATATGAAGATTAGTTAACATATATACTTCAGTGTCAACGCAACAGTGGGAAGAAGATAATATTTTAAGACCAGCGCAACAAACGCCAGGTTAACAACGTTAGCTACAAATAAAATTTGAACTAGTAAAATCATGCCCTAAATACGAACTTTCTAAGGATTACATTATATAAACAACAATATAAACAAACATTAGTTACATTACATTATATAAACAACAATGTGGTGGCTGAGGAGTTCTATTGACATTGTCGAGAGATTGTTGAAATTAAAATATGTATATGGGATTTCGTCGGGTGCGTTGCCCGCAAAGTATTTATCCACCAATCGAACTAAGGGTGAACCTTGTTGGGGAATAAACTCAAATTATATTCGTGGATGTTCATTGGAGTTCGTAAGAAGAGCGAGGATAGAAGACGGAAGGAAAATATGGATTTTCAGTGTTATGTTCAAATAGACTTTGGTCTATTCGAACAAAAGAAGCAGAATAGGCTTTATTCGAATAGACACTTTGAGTCTATTCGAATAGAAGGTTGAAGTGAAGATGTTGGCTTGCCTCGTGATCCGTACTTTCAGTCCTAATTGATGTAATAACCTCCTAACTATTATAAGGGATACTTAGTGTATTTATTAGGTGATATTTGTGTGAGTTTAATTTGAGAGAGAACTAGGGTTTGAGAGACTCCATTAGACTTCGAGGAAGTTCGAGAGATCATATTGCAACATATTGATTTATAGTGTATTGTTTTTGTTCGCGGGGAGTGGTTTTTCATCCGAAAGGTTTTTACATGTTTGATGATTTATTGTAGAGATTTTTCAAGGGGATAATGGTTGGTTTAGATGGATTTGACATTGGCAAAGAGTCTAGAGAAGAAGAAACATGAACTTATTAGAAGCCGTATTGAAACAAATTGATTCAAAAGAGTAAGTTAATATCATTTTCTCCCCTATTATCTATTGTCTTTATGATACTTTTAGAATTCTTAAGTTCGCATTTACTTATAGTGTTTGTTTTACGCTCCAGTTTAATTCCATTGAGATTAATATGGAAAATTACTCATATTTAGAATTACCCAGAAATCGGAAGATGCTTGCAATTCGTTCCAATGCATCTACTCAGGAAAAACATTGGTTTCATTAGCCAAGGTATTTGCTTATCTCCATTAGCATGAGTTGTAGAATTCTAGCTATGTGTAACAGTTTGTATAAAACACGGAATTTCTCATATAGGTACTGTAAGTAGGGTTGATTTTCTTCCGTACGAAATTATGATTGCTAAAATTGCAGTGGTAATTGAATATAATTTGATACAATCACTCAATCAATATAATTTGGTGACGTAGATATGTATGATTCTGATTCCGGAGCGGGGTCGGATGATGGGGATGTGTTAGAATTGGGGGAAGTTATGGAGTGTTAGGGCCTAGCACCAACACTTTTGCTGAGCTGTTTGTTCTATTCTTTGGTCTGCATCATTGTGCTACTCAAGTAGTGCAACCTATTGTGGTGGAAGTTGATTCTATCATTCTCACATACTGGTACTGCAATCCTAATACAGACCCAGTCAAGCTCAGAGCTTTGTGGAGCAAGATCATTACTTATGCTAACATCCTTCATATATGCCTCATCTATATCTTCAGAGAGGGCAACCATGCAGCTGATGTATTGGCCAAGATAGTCAGTGCTCAAACAAAAATGTTTATATTGGAGAGTGGTAGACCTTCCGAGACAAGTTAGAGCAGCTTTCATTTGAGACAAAATGGGGGATAACACATTTTAGAGAAAAATGATTGTATTTTCTTTCTCTTAAAGGCCAGGTATTATGCCTTCCTCTTGTAATTTTCTGCCGCACCTAGCTTTAGGAACTGTATGAGTATCTGAATATGAGTGCGTTGGAATTGCATTTCAGGAGGACTCTTGGAAGAGAATTCTGTTGTTAGCGTATCAATGCCTAGGTGTGGTGTATGGGGACTTGAGCATATCCCCTTTGTATGTTTTCAAGTGTGCATTTGCAGAAGATAATCAGTATTCTGAGACGAATGAGGAGATATTTGGTGTTCTTTCTTTTGTTTCCTGGACTCTAACTACGGTCCCTCTGTGCAAGTATGTGTTCGTAGTTCTTCGAGCTGATGATAACGGAGAAGGTAAGGGTTAGTGCATATATATCCTATAGATTTTCTTTCTTTATATGTTCTACATTAGTACATATAATATAGTAAAGTGGATCAAGTATCAAATTAAGTGTCAACATATAGTTCGATATAGTTGGTCGATTTATCCACATGTTGAAACTATCTGAATTTGAAAATTTTGTTATAAAAATAGTTATGATGCTGATTACCAATCTATCCGTAAGATTTTTATTTCAATAGATACAATATATTGCAATATTTTGAGTGGACATAACAGTATGTTGGTACATAAATGTAACATTTTCTCGTCATGGCTTTGCAGGTTGCACTTCTGCTCTTTATTCCTGGATATGTAGGCACGCAAATGTAAGCCTTCTTCCAAACAAGCAAGTTGCATATGAATAACTTTCTACATATAAACAAGAAAGTCCTCCAAAGACAAAAAAATAGCTCTAATATTAACACTTTTTTAGGAGAAGCACAAGATCCTGCACACTGCTTTGTTATGCTTGGTACTTGCATGGTAATTGGAGATGGAGTCCTCACTCCGGCAATATCTGGTATTAGCTCCTCTCAACAGCACAAGCTTTTATTTGCCTTAATAGGATGTAGTACCTCCGTTAATGATAAATCTGGTTCAAGAGTGTTGCCTTAACTTCAGATGACGACAGACGGGGACAGGAAGGCCTAGCAGAAAAAGGGAAATGAAGCTGAGTAGATTCCAAAGAAACCATCGAAAACCCTCAATTATGAACTAATTCCTCGGCATGATTTACTAAATGCGAGATTTGTGTTATTTAAGAGTTTGCCTTGTTGTGTGTGATATTAGTTTGATTATTGATGGGGAAACATTGCTGATAGTGTCCACTTCAAAGAATAAGACCTAAGAATGTTGTCTAGGTTGAATGTGTGTTTTTGGTCCTTGGTGCAGCCAAGCAAAAAGTACCAAGTTTTAAAACAAATGTGTCCGCTACTTTTGGAGTAATAACATTTATTTATCGTTCTTATCTGTAAGTACAGGTTCATGCAATGGTATCCCCTTTGTGCCTTCAACTAATGGTGGAAACAAAAGTTGTGATCAACTTCATCTCTGCCAATGTGTTGCCAAATGCCTTGGTATTATCTACTATGTATAAATTGAACTGCATTTGATACTAATAACACGCTTGGATTTGAGACGTTTCAAAGTCAGTAGAGCTCCTACCTTCACATTTAACATCGTTTATAAGTAATCATCCCTAATATTGACCCCCAAAACACAGAATATGAATGTCTTTTGTTGACTTGTTATTTCAAAATGTCTAACTATGCCAACCATTTGTAATGTTCAACATGAGGTAATCTAATTAGATCAAGATGAGTTAATGATGAACTACGAGGAACAACCATGGTCAATGAAAGATATTACGAGGACAAATATATACTTCCCTATGCTAGGTCACCAAGCCGAGGACTATGATCTTGCAGAAGGGTTTATGAGATTCTAGAGTTTCATTTTGGAAGCTTTGAGAGATAATTATATCAGGAGAGATAATTAGGGTTTGATTTGAACATCGCGAGATTTTACAGGCACAATTAAGTTGCAGTCATTTAATAAACCAAAAATAAAAATAAAAAATCGTCGTCCAATCGAAGTAGGTTGCTTGCTATGCTTGAGTAACAAAGATAGATCTCTATAGCCCACTTCACACCATTTATCACAAACAACAGTGCCATGTTTAGTTTCACATCTCCTTAATCCATTACACACGTCCAATCATTTTACTCACTATTTATCAGAGTACACACATACAAAAAACTAATTATGTCCAATATACTACACATCACAGAGAAAAAAAAAGGTGTTATAACACTGAAGATTAATCCATCCCTTTTGTAGCGCATGCCTAATTATTGCTAGTCTAATTAGAAAGGATATATTCACAGAGAGAGGATGATATGCAGGGAGTGATAGAGAGGGACCGAACCGACTACCTTGTGCTCCAGTAGAGATGGTGTGTAATCCACCATCGAGAGATAAGGGTTAGATTCTCTCCCACAACCAGATTCTCGATTCTAGCATTACTTGAGTGTTAAGGTTGTATAGCACCCCTCAGCATCTAGATAATAGATAATGGAGCCACGCATAAACCGTAAAGGGTTAATCTACTTAAGAATACATTTGAGAATGAAAGATTTAGATATAGCAAAGTCGATCCATACATAGAAATGGAGAAATAAAAGCAAGTACTAATCAAACCATCGCAGACTTGGACACAATGTATAATTACTACTCCAAACATAATAGACACGGACAAAGAGTAGAAGTACTATTCAAAACATCATAGACACAGACAAGACTTAACCAAGTTTTCATTATAAGCTTTATTATCGCTGACAAAAGGGCCCGACAATCAAAGGCTATCCACTTTGAGAGTCCTGCGCACCTATGCTCCTTTTCTTGTGGCAACATCACGCTATGAAAGATGGAGAGATATAAATAAAATATCTTAGAGATACAAATACAAAATCTTTGAAGAAACATAAGTAGTAACAAAGGTAACGGTTATGGCTAGTGATAAAAGAGGGATCAAAGATTTGAGAATAAACCAGTCGGATAAATAGATTTGAGGTCCCAAATATATAAGCTGCGGCCATATGAAGGATTATCATCCTATACAAAAACAAAGAGAATTTAAATATAAATCTCTGAATAAACTTTAAGATATATACTAACAAAGGTATTGGCTAGTGATAAACACAGATCAGAGTTTTGAGAACAAACCTCTCTAGCCAAAATAAACCTTTTTCCAGTGGTAACTATCTCTAAATCTGCCTCTGAAGCAATAGTTAGGTAATCTACAAGGAGGTAGAGCATGTAAAGCATGTACTGCTGCCACTTAGACCAAAACTCTCCATCAACCTTAACATTGTGAGCAAGCCATGAAATCAAAGAGCTTAAGTGTAAGGGAATCGGGAACTTCTGTCAGGAATTTAATGAATTCTCTTTGAAGTCCAAACTTCCTTAGGTTAAGCTTGGTATCTGTATCTGAGAGATATATGGTTGCGTTCTTTATCGTCCTCTTCATCCAATTGAGATAATAGTGGTCAAGTTTTGCTCTGGAGCCCCTCAACTTGGATAGCGTACAATTCTGCAAATCAAGACCGGAAAACATTTCTGAAATATCCAAGTACCCAGTCTCGTTCGTTTCCCATTCGTAGTCAAAATGCTCCGACTCTAGGAACTCGTCAAAATCAACACGTGAATCCCAATCATGGTTCCCAATAACTCGATTGAGATCCAAGTATAAGCCTTCTCGACATAAGGAGAACGCGGGTCTGCCTTCCAGGCTTTCTACCAAAGCTTGTATCACGAAAACAAAGATTTTCCTAGTAATTTTTTTGGACATTATATCCTGAATAATTTTCCCAACTAGCGTATTATATTTCAACAGAGTCGTCTGGAGATGGGAAGGATCGTTCATACTCAACGCTGACGTTAGCTCTTCACGACAATACTAGTATCTGCCCAATTGACGGACTGTACCAGTACCAGGAATAATAATAATAAACCCTAGAGAGGAGAAAAGATGAATCGCACCTTTGTTGCAGAGAGATGCTTAGTTCTGACTTCTGATGTTGTAGAGAGATGCTCCGTTCTGATGTTTATATAAAAATTAGGGCTTCTATAAGAGGAAATAGCTACGCACGTACCTGGGTTTCTATAAGAGACACTCTGTTTCCTAGAATAAGTATAGGGTGGCTGCTATGGATGCTCTAACCATCTACGATAGTACTTGCCCAGCCACGTCGGAACAGTGCTTGCTTTATATAGGAAGGCAAAAAAAACTTCCTCGTGTTTAGGATCTACTGTAAAACCTCGCCTTGGGTACCTGGCCCATGTGTAGACCCTCTAGATTTCCTATCCCAACTCCGAAATGGTCGATATATTAGCAGGGATATACTGATATGATAAGGTTTGGGCTTAGGGTCTATTGCTGTTGTTTGAGAGTTTTGATTCAATGACTTAATTAGTTATATAAATGAAGCAGAGCTTTGATTAGAACTAGACAACAAAGGCAAAAATTTGGAAACTGGATTGTATTTCTCGTGTAATAGGAAGCAGTGTTTTTGCTGGGGCGCCATGCACACAACGTACCACTGTGTTGGGGTAACAGTTTGAGCCTTTGAGGTAATCTTTAAATGGCCTTCTTCACAACACAATGTGAGAAGGGGAAACAACCCACGGAAACCAAACCATGGGTGATCATGGTTTAAAAGTTCTACAAAGCTCCGCTTACACAAAAACAAAGAAAATTCAAATGTAAATTTCCAAAGAAACTTTAAGATAATAACAAAACCATTTGCTAGTGATAAACACAGAGATTGAGAACTGCCTTCCGGTGCTAACTAGCAGGAAATCCGTCTCTTTACCGATAGTTAGGTACTCTTCAAGGAGGTCCAGCATGTAAAGCATGTACTGCTGTCACTTAGACCAAAACTTTTCGTCAACCTCTACATTGTGAGCAGATATGCAATTGTAGAGCTCAAGTGTAAGGGATTTTGGAACTTCAGACAGGAAATTGGTAATAGGCCTACAAGTTTCTAGTATTAGTTCTGAAAAAACCAATTTGTACCAAAGTATTTAGGGTAGGGAAAAATAGTTAGGGTTTATAAAAATCAGTTCGGTGTTAGACTTCCTAGTATCAGTTAATTAGGGTTTATAAAAATTAGGGGAAAGTAATTAGGGTTTATAACAATTTGTACCAAAGTAATTAGGGTTTATATAAACCAAAGAATTCAGAATCTGCTAAGCAACAACAAATATAGAAGAATATGTTTTTGTTAGAAAAATCTCATTCGATCTGTAAATTGGAAGGCGAAAAGAGGACAAGGTAATTAACTGAGATTTTTTCTAGCAAATAAAGATAAATTACAAGGTAAGAGAACGTTTCCCTACTCATAATAATAAACCCTAGAGAGGAAAAAAGAGAGATTAACTTACTATATCTATTTAATGAATCGACCTCGACTAAATTGGACTTCACCTCACCAATATTGACATTTCCTTCACTCTCAAATCGACCTGACGTGGACGTATCTATCTCGAAAGACGAGTTCAAAACTAATTGGTCTCTATTGAGGAATAATATAATTTAGCTTAACAGTTCTATATTGAGAGCAATTGAGAGAAAATAGGATTTCTTATTAACTGGATACTATTTCTCTTTACTTACTACAAAGAAAATTAACCCTCCAACAAAGGTTACCAATCCACTTAAACTCTCCCCATAAACCCTAAAGGCTTATGGGCTCGTTAGGAGTCCAATATGACACCCCAACCCAGTTGGGCTCCTAACTTGGGCTGGACCCAACTCCTAACACTCCCCCTTCGGGTGTTTCATACCATGACGACTTGCCTCATCAAAATCTCTGCCTAGCAAAACCCCCTTCGGCAAAAAGTTGTGCAAGAAAATAGTACAATCTTATGCCTTATATGGGTTGTGGACGCGAATATGTTGCCTCATCAAAACCTCCAGTCAGTAAAACCTCCTAGGATAAAAGCACTACTATAAGGAAAAAGAGTACACTACGCATCCATCCACGTTAGGCTGGGACTACTCCCCCTGAGATAATAAATCATGTAAACTTCGCATACTGATTCCGTGTACTAATCTCTTAAACGTAGAATATACAAGAGCCTTCATGAATAGATCAGCTAAGTTATCTTATGAATGGACTTGAACAACGTTGATCTCATTCGTCTACCGCAACTCATGTATGTGGAAGAACTTTGGTAAAATGTGCTTCATTCTGTCACCTTTAATAAATCTGCCCTTGACTTGAACGATACAAGTTGTGTGTCTTCATAGAGAGTCGTCGGTTTATCTTGGATAAAACTCAGACCGTAACTCCCGTTGATGTGGTTGATCATAGACCGCAACCAGAAGCATTCTCTGCTAGTTTCATGTAGTGCAATAATCTCCACGTGGTTCGAGGATGTAGCAACCATCGTCTGTTTCACTGATCTCCATGAAATTGTTGTATCTCTATACAAGAACACATAACCCGATTGTGATCGGCCTTTATGTGGATTTGACAAATATCCTGAATTGGCGTATCCTATAATTTCTCATTTGTCAATTTGTAGATAGAATAGACCCCAGTCTTTCGTGCCGATGAGATATCTCAGAATGTGCTTGATCCCATTCCAGTGCTTTTGGGTTGGTGCAGAACTATGGCGTGCTAAACAGTTCACTGCGAATGAGATATCGGGTTGAGTATACCCTGCTAAGTATAGCAAAACACTGATAGCTCCTAGATATGGTTTCTCAGGCCCTAGGAGTTTCTCCCCCTCGTCAGGAGGATGATAAATGCCCTTGTCCACATCCAATAAACGAACATGCACATGCGTCTTGGCATTGTGTGTCATATCCATACTGAAACATTTTATGATTCTCCCGGTATACGTCGCCTGATGTACAATTATACCACGACCAAGATGTTCGATCTGCAAACCGAGACAAAATTTAGTCTTCCCAAGGTCTTTCATTTCAAATTCCTTCCCAAGGTATTCGACAGCATTCGTCACCTCCCCCGGAGTTCTGATGATATTTAAATCGTCTACATAAACTGTAATAACGGCGAAACCAATATTCATTTTTTTGATAAAAATGCATGGGCAAACAAGGTTATTTATAAAACCCTTGGCCTTTAAATATTCAGTCAGCCTGTTGTGTCACATGAGCCCTGATTGTTTTAGACCATACAATGACTTATCCAGTTTTATTACGTAGGTACCCCGTGTGCCTAATATTGTCACTTCTGGAAGCTTAAACCCTTTTAGCTCCTTCATGTAGATCTTCATATCTAATTTCCCATATAGATATGCGGCAACTACATCCATAAGACGCATGTCTAGCTCATTCTCAACGACTGACAAACTGATCAAGTAACGGAACGTTATAGCGTCCATGACTAGAGAGTAAGTTTTATCAAAATTGATGCCAAGTCTTTAAGAAAAGCCCTGAGCAACTAGTCTTGCCTTGTACCTTACAATATCTCCAAGTTCATTAAGTTTCTGTACGAATACCCATTTATACCCGACAGGCCTGACATCTTGCCTAGGGACTATTGACCCAAACACTTTGCATTTAGCTAATGAGCTGAGCTCCGCATTGATTGCAACCTCCCACTCTGGCCAATCTGTACGACTTTTATATTCGTCTACGGTAAGTGGTTCTGGATCATCATCCTCGATGGTGAGCGCAACAGCGAAAGTGAATACTTTGTCGACTACTACTTCTGAACGATCTCACATAGTACCATTAGAAACAAAGTTAATCGAGATCTCTCGATTATCATGTACATGTGCCTCACCGGGCTTGTCTCCTAATGCTCCACGTTGATACGTAGCTACTATAGCCCTGTTGTGGGAGGTTCCATCCCCGATGGACCGACTACACCATTAGTCTTTTCTTTTAATGTACGATGTTTCTTAGCCTTCGGCTCAGTGTCTTTCTTTGCAGCGGGGAGTCCTCTCATGACGCGTGGCTTGGATTCATTAGTAGGTTGTACACCAGTTCCCTGAACATCCAGTCGTGCAGGTGCATTACTTGCAGGTACATGCGTATTGGTTACTTTAGCAACATCATTGAATATATCTTACAATTCATTAGCGACCTGTTGTAAGTATATAATCCTCTGTACTTCTTCATCACCGTGATTGGCTAGGTGATCTAGATGAGACAATGATGGTGTATTCTAACTAATCTTGGAACCATCCTCAGCATTAAATGTCATATCTCCCCCCAATGTTGGGAATATATTGTTTCATCAAAGTAACAATCTGCAAATCTCACAGTAAATGCATCGCTCGTAGTGGGTTCCAAGTATCGAATGATAGATGGTGAATCGTAACCCACATACGTTGGGGCCCCATCTTCGTATATTGTGGTAGTGCAATCGGCACCTGTACGGAACATCTAAATGTTCGTATATGGGAGACACCGGGCACCGACCCAATTACTAGTTGCAATGGGGAATATTGATTATTGGTTGTTGGACGAATTATAATCAGGGTGCTAGCATGCAGAATTGTATGGTCCCACGCAGTAGCCGGAAGCTGAGATCGTAATAACAGTAGCCTAGCGATTAACTATAATCACTTGATTAGATTCTCCGCCATTCCATTTTGGGTATGGACATGGGGTACTAGATGCTCAACATCTATCCTATTAACCGTACAATAATCAAGAAAAGCTTTTGAGGTAAACTCGTCAGCGCCGTCAAATCTCACAGATTTGATCGGGTGATCCGGGAAATGAACCCGCAATCGGATAATCTGGGCAAACAGCATTGGAAGCGCCATATTCCTAGACGATAAGAGGCAAACGTCCGACCATCTCACAGATGCGTCGATTAAGACCATATAGTATTTGAACGGACCACTATGTAGATGGATTGGTCCACATATGCCTCCATGTATATGTTAGAGAAAGGCTGGAGACTTCAACTCCATCTTGGTCTTACTAGGTTGGACTATAAGCTTTCTCTGAGAGCAGACGTTATATGGGAAATCTTGCAAAATTTTGATCATCTTTCCCGTGAGTAAATGTCTAGAGGTATTATTAATATTTTTTTTCATCATTATTTGTCCAGGATGTTCGAAACGATCATGCCAAATCTTAAATATTTTATCTTGTAACGGAGAAAAATTAGTGATTGCATATGTTTCGACATGCCTGAAGGCAGTAGAATAAAGCTATAAGGAATACATTGGACACCGTTCCAATATAAGTTTTTAACCGTTAAGTGAATAGGTGATGCATAAAATTTGATTATCATCATTTCCTATCGTATTGACTTGATAACCGTTATCATGTATGTCCTTAAAGCTTAGTAAATTCTCGGGAGATTTACTAGCAAACAACGCGGTCTGGATACTCAGTATCGTACCGTTAGGGAGTAATAGCGTGGCGCTCCCTAGGCCCTCTATGATACTGGCTGACCCAGTAACAGTGTAAATGTCCCCGACATACGCGGTCAAGTGCGAGAAATACTTTTTATCTCGAAGGATCGAGTGTGTGGTACCAATGTCTTCTAGATATGTGTCGCGACTCGTCTTATTATCAATTAGTGCTCTATAGGCAGAAAGATCCATGGGTGACCTGTATATATAGAAGATTAAAATCTATATATGACAAATTAACTACTATCCCAAGCAATAATTTGTATAATCAGTATTTATAACGAAATAAAATCTCATGTATGTCACGAGCACATTATTAAAATATAAGTGATATGTTTCTAACATAATCAAATATACTGATAAAAAGAAGTAAATCAAGTCTATACTAGAAAAGAAACTATTAGTGCTCTCTACTATAACATCACATATCTACTGAGAAATTGTTACAGATTACTTCGTATGTTGATCCATGCTGGTATCAGTGTCGTCGAATAAGTCTGACGTTGTAAACTCTACAGGGGCGGAGTTAGTGTCAACAACTGTATGGTGGGTTTGGACTCGGTAACATGTAACCACCCGGGGTGTATGGCATTCCCGTGCCCAGTATCCTGTGCCACCGCAGTTAAAGCAAGTAGATCCCTGATCTGTCTTCTTCTCCTTCTTCACATCTCCTGGTGTCCTAGATTTCTTAAATCCCTTACCTCTCCTAGGGAAAAAAGGGTTTCTGGTTCCCGCCCTTCCTACTTTCCTGGTATCCTCCCCTACCCCTTCCATATCTTCGTCCCTGACGTGCAGAGTTATTTCCCCGAAATTGAACATTATTTGATACAGACAATGACACACTCCTAGAAGGCCGCATAATATGATTATTCATCAAAAGTTTATCATTCTGCTCAGAGAGAAACAGTGCCTGAATCAAGACTTCATGAGTCATCAAGTTTACTCACCGATATTGCCTCTGAAACATAATATTAACATGGATAGTTGATAGAGTCTTTTCTTCTATTTCAGCATTATTGACTTTCCTCTCATACAACTCAAGTGTAGAAGTAATTTTATAGACTGCTGAGTTGTAATCAGCGACCATCCTAAAATCTTGAAACCTAAGGTTGTTTCATTGGTGTATCGCCTTAAGGAGCATAATGGTCTTTTGCTGACCATAACAACCCTTTATGTTTACCCATAAGTTGAATGACTCAACCTTGTTAAGGTATTTAGTCTTCAGGTCATCTTGAATATGATGACAGAGAATAAACAAAGCATTTACTTTTTCCATAAGATCTTCCTTGTTGCCAATGACGATGGTCTTCTGCAGACCAAGAGACTTTAAGAACAAGTCATCGCTAATGCACCAAGTGAGGTAATTGGCTCTAGTGAGCAGCAATGGCGGAAATTCAATATTTTTAAGTTTCACAGACATCTGTTTATGCAAAATATAGATTGTAATTAGTGATAATTCTTGTTAAACATATCAAATATATTAAAGACAGATCATAATATTTAGAATAACGAGAAATAAATGATTCTTAATCATATTATAGTTGAACCATGTTCATATTCTAAAACTTATGAAATTCTTTTATAATAATTAAATCCCAATTTCACACCATAAAAATGACGATCTTAATCTTAGGTGTGCGTTTTAATATAATCTTAGCCAAAATTGCTATTCAAAATCACTAGATGTGTATGTTTCTTATTCTGAGAACTAGGGTGTTCTAAGCCCTCAAGTTCTATAAAAGTCTGTATATTCTAGCCAAATAACCCTATTTACTATGAATATGAGGGGTATTAGATATTTAGCTGACAAGTGGTCTCACCTTAAAGTCTGTTGGGTTCACAAGATAGGTTGATTATGTCTGTCTTTAAACTAATATTCTAGGGTACTATAGGTTGCTATAAGTGCTTATATACCTCCAAATATTATCATATAACATATAATTGTACTCTGATACGGAAAATTAGTTCCTCAAATACCAAGTTTTTAGAAATAAGACTAAGTTAATTTCTAATTGAGCTCCGATTATTTATCTTTGACAATTAACTAGGATTTAGATATGACTCCTAGTCGTATTCTAAATTAGTCTTAGTTTCGTATTATCTTTGATCCCGAGATCATGATAATTAGTATCCTAGGGGCATACCACTAATATCTTATTAGCTATCGTAAGATACTTAAATAGGTATTAATCTATTTACTTATATCCTATATAAGTGAGTGAGTATTCCTATACAAGGCACCTATTTCCAAAAAAAAATTAAAATATTTTTCATAAAAAATATATTAAAAATGGGTCCTCTACGGGGTAGGTCGAGTCAATAGGAATTTTTCAAAAAATATTGACTCGATTTGACCAAAAATTAGGCTATTTATTTCCAATTCAGTGTCTGAACCGGTCCTGGACCAGTCTGACTCGGCCTGGGTCAAGGCCTGGACCGGGTTGGCCGGTCTGGACCAGTTTGACCCGGTTATACTTGCCCCATACGTGTCTGTCACACGTACCCCGCACGTGACTGCCACACGTGTCTGTCACACGTACCCCGCATGTGACTGCCACACGTGTCCCACACGTGCCTGCCATGTGTCAATCCGGTAACCGGTCTGGTGTCACTCTAGTGACTGCCACGTGTCCTCGACACGTGTCACTGCTGACATTAGCACAAGAGATAATGATGACGTCATCAAGAAATAAATATAAAATAATATTTTATTTGCTGATGCATCATGACCTAAAATTGTTATTTTTGGCCATGAAACTGCCTAGTTTCAACATCACTTTTTCGGTAATTGGAACATCTCTCTGAGACGTGCCATATACCGTTGGAAAGCTCGTGGGATAGGCTACCTAAAAAAATTAGTCTCGCCTCTATCCGATGTCCATAGAGAAAGAAAATTTTGTTTGAAAACAACCTTTAATCAAAGGTCAAAATTACCAAATATTGTTATTTTTAATCCGAAAAAAATAGGTAAAAATACTTATAATCTATATTCATATATCATATATCATAGATTAGAGAGAAATTAAATCTAAATTTGAAAATATTTAAATACCTCTCCTAATCGCAAGAATTCCCTAAAAACGTTGATTTTGGAGAGTGTTTTCTTCTCCTCTTGATCCACTAGCTTACGTATTGATGACGTATTGAGGAATAATATAATCTAGCTTAATAGTTCTATATTGAGAGAAATTGAGAGAAGAGAAGATTTCTTATTAATTGGATACTATTTCTCTATACGTACTACAAAGAAGAGTAACCCTACAACAAAGGTTACCAATCCTACTTAAACTCTCCCCATAAAACCTAAAGGCATATGGGCTTGTTAGGAGTCCAATATGGCACCCCAACCTAGTTGGGCTCCTAGCTTGGGCTGGACCTAACTCCTAATAGTCTCTACTAACTAATACTTTGTCACACATCTACACCTACATCGAAGTATAAGGTATTTAATCAATTTTAATTTCTTTAGGTCAATTTACTCTAAATTCAAGAAAGATCTAGAGAATCCCATGTCTACAAAATAATTTCAATTTCTTTAGATCAATTTACTCTAAACATTTTAACACTTACAAGATTTTCACAACCTTTAAAACTTCAAGTGCTTATGGGTTATGACGCTTTTTACTGGTTAAAATATTTATCACATAAATGACAGTTGCATCCTACTTTTGAGTTGTTTTTCAAAATTCAAATAAAGGGAGTGAAGAGATGCCTTATATGCATTTAACTGGCATTTATGTAAAACAATAAGAAATAGAAAACAAAATAACAACAAATAGAAAACATAATTTTTATCCAACAAAAATTAAAAGATAATTGCATCCCACAAAAAATTAAAAATCAAGGACACTAAACTTGAATACCAGACAAAGAATCTGGAACAGGTGACGTCTCCTTCTTCACATACTACATGAAGTATGTTGTGTTTGGATTTAGACTCCTTCGGGATTAAAACAATCTCTCTCTGGTTTTATAAAATGAAAGTTTTTTCTCTCTCTCTTTCTGCAATTTTTTTTCTTTAAGGGTAAAAATTGTTTTTGAAAAGAAAGAGGGGAGGTATTTATATCAACCCTCGATAACCGCTGCTTTTTGATGAGGGTACGTGTCAGCCGCCCTCGGTTTCTCAACCAAGGTGTTATTTATTCTCCTCTAATCAGACAACTCACCCCTCTTGGAAACCAAACCTCTCTCTTTATTATACCCCTTCATACTTTTCAAAATAGACAAATCTTTCTCTTTCCTACTCATCTATTCTTTAGAGTCTCTCAAGATGATAGCATGCTCTAATTAGTTCATCATCCCAAGCACATAGAAAATCGTATTGCTTGTCGAGTTTGTTTTCCCTAACTTTTAACCACTGTTCTTTTTTCTTTAACTTCCTCCTAAGTTTCCTTGCTTTTCTCACAACAAATTTGCTTCGAGTACATAGATATTCGAACTCTTGTTGATAGAAATTCAATAATAAGTCACTACTCCGCTTCAAATTACCTAACTCAATCAGATAACAATTCTTAGAATAGCTAAGTGACTTATCAAACCTCAGACCTTTGAAAAAATCTACCCCAACATCCATCTTAACATTCCTAGTATATTCTTTGTACCTAGCCATCTTGTAACAAAAAGATCATAAATATTTATAGAATTTGAACGACAATAACAAGGAGAACTAAATTTCAAAATTTAGAGTCTTTAACAAATTACCTAAAAATGTGGAACATATTCGGGAAATCAATACTACATTATTACATTTATTCAAATGAATACACAATGTCAACGAACTATACAAAATTCGAGTATTCAAAAGTAATTGCATTTGGAACAACCAAGATGTCCAGTTGCACCACATGGAATAACTTCACATTAATTTTGTAGTTTTTTTTATCTTCATCAACTATTTCATCCAGAGCAATCTCTCGAGTTGTAGAATCAGTAATCAAGCCTTGAAATACAATACACCAAAAATGGCGATCGACCTCAATCTGCTTCTCTTCTTTACTCAAACCCTCAATCTTCAAATGAGAGTTCGGTAGTTCATCTTCATAAGGAAGAAGTCCAAAAAATCTCTCGCGAAGTTCAGCAATTTTAATAGCCAACAATCATTCAGTAGTATGACGAATACGTTGAGAACAGTTTCTCACCATGATTACACACAAAAATAATTGAACCTATCAATCTATTTATAGATCTCAAATAATAGATATTATTGAATCACGGATATCAAGGGATAAGAAGAAATTAATAGTAAATTTTGACAGCTGGCGTATTTATCTAAACAATTATCAATGCCTTTTACAAACAGATTACAGATCGATTACACAAGACAACAAATCGAGGAACAACAAAATTTTAAAAACAAAAACAGTTTGATCCAAATTCAAATTTTATTTATAAAAATAAAATTACTGGGTGCACATAATACCAGCAGCCTAATCTTCCTTAAAAAATAGCCTACTTCACAAGTCGCCTGAGACAATCCCTGCGCTCCTGAGCTGTCTTGAAAATGTAGTGGAACCAGAACATATGAAAATAATCACTGTCCGCCACCTCAACTTCATCCTCCCTCATGCCATGGTAAGTTGGAGGAACAGGGATAGGAGTTTCATCAAACAATGATTGGTTTCCGAAATATTGAAGCTAGAGCTCATGAATCTTGGCTAATAAGCAGTTTTCATGGGTTTAAGCTCTGGTAGTCACCATGATTTACAGTGAATGATGCTAGCATTTGGAGAAGCATGAAAAGGTATTTATATACATATCTGCATTAATAAATGAACATTAATATATGAACATAATTAGCATTAAAGACTTAAACTCATGAAAATCGCAATAGTCGAGTAACGAATATATACCGAAGGTCTAGATTCAACAGCCAAATTCAAATATCAATTTACAAGAAAGAAGCTCGATGATGAACTTTTCAACTCAAGACACTTGTGCCTTTAGTTGAGAGGAACCTATCCATCGAGCTACTTCCACAACGAACCACCAACATGCCAGACTCATGCAAAACTTAAAGAGCATACATCTTAATGGCGTTGATACCTGACGTGGATCAAACTTTCAAAGAGTAATGAAGAATAAGTTAAGGTCACCTGTCCCACGAATTAGCAGTTATAGGAACTGCAGTC
The DNA here is from genome assembly GCA_014058105.1 of Kingdonia uniflora. Taxonomy (NCBI): domain Eukaryota; kingdom Viridiplantae; phylum Streptophyta; class Magnoliopsida; order Ranunculales; family Circaeasteraceae; genus Kingdonia; species Kingdonia uniflora. Next base: position 2,253,921 of record JACGCM010002114.1, read on the forward strand.
GAAAGCTCCACCACTAATTCCACTATTCCAGGAGGACGTGTTGTTATCCACAACCTAGGGAGAAGTTCTATAAATAGGTCATGAGTGAGAGATAACAAATAGTTTTTGGGGGGATAGAAAAACACTCACTCCATTTACGAAAGCACTGATCTTTTGTAACTAGTAATATCCAAGCAATAAAGTAATTCTTCTGAATCCTCAAACCAAGGCCGTGGTTTTTACCAATTCAGAGATTTTTACACTAATTTTGTGCCATTTAAATTACTTGTTTACAATTGTTTGTGTTTTAGGTACATTTGGTGTAAGAGACTAATTCGAGCTAGGAATTTAAGTCTTTACAAGTACCTTGTTAGTTTTGAGCACATTGGTGGCATCTACAATGTCGGGTGCATGACATTGGGCACTAAGTGGAACTGTATTTATAGGATCAGGGATAGACGACATACTCAAATTTGTCGTACTAAGAGGAACTCCATCTATACGTTCAAAGCTACAATTTGCACCACTTAGTACAACTGTTTTGAGAGATTTCGTGCAAAGTGGTTACGTATAATCTGGAGCACTAAGTACAAATGTTTCTAGAGTTTCCGTGCCAAGTGGTTGCGTATAGTCTGGAGCACTGAGTACAAATGTTTCAAGAGCTTTTGTGCCAAGTGGTTGCGTATAGTCTGGAGCACTGAGTACAAATGTTTTAAGAGCTTTCGTGCCAAGTGGTTGTGTATAGTCACGAGCAATGAGTACAAATGTTTCAAGAGATTCCGTGCCAAGGGGCTGCATATAGTCCGTTGTAACCTTCAAAAAAAAGAAGTTAAATTTGTTAAAATTAACTCAATAAACGCTAGCATAAAAGCGCCAGTAGTGTACAACAAAGGATACGAAAAGATCGTGTTAAATAAAGTAAAACGCTATGTTGATGGCGTCATTGTTACAAACACATAAGAAACACAAACAATTACAGGGCATGTGCGTTAGTAGTCTAGCGTTAGTGTTGTACGTCAAATGAGTTTGCGAAAGCGTTGCATGTCAATAGTAATTGAGGTTAAGTGGCGTCCATATGAAGATTAGTTAACGTATATACTTTGAAAATCCATTTGGGGGCTCTCATCAACTATGGCAAGGTACTCTACTCTCACTTTGAAAATCTCATCTCTAAGATACAAAAAAGAATTGAAGGTTGACAGGGTAAGCTATTATCTCAAGGGGGGAAACTCATAATGATAAATCATGTCTTGAACTTCATGCATATACACCTACTAGCCTGCATCAATGTTCCAAAATCTGTTATTAGTAAACTTGATTGTATGTTCGCAAACTTCTTTTAGGAAAAGTTTGAAGATAGAAACAAAAGACATTGGGTATCATGGGGTGACATATGTTGGCCTAAAGAAGAAGGGGGTCTAGGCATAAGAAAACTTGAAGATGTAAAACATAGCTTGCTGCTTAAGAAATGTTGGAATGTGCTATACACAAATTCATTATGGGCTCAGTTTCTCAAAACTAAGTACACTATCAATGGAGATTTTACTAAACTAAGAATAAGCTCTTCTCCTTTGTGGAAAAGCATAAGAGGTTTAATAACAACTGTTCAAGCAAACACTGAATGGATACTGGGTGAAGGCAGCTGTAATTTCTGGATGGATGACTGGGCCGGGGAGGGAAGACTAGCAGACTTGATGGACATAGACTGCAATCAAGAGATCAGTGTGAAGGAAGTAATTGTAAATGGGGGGAATTGGCATTGGAATAAACTACAGCATATGAACTGTCTGGACAATGGAAAGCTAGTTTTCTTAACAAGTTTTATATCAATGAGGGACAAGATACACCACTATGGGGTCCTTCTGAAAGTGGAGATTTTATTGTGAAGTCAGCTTGGCAATTCTGGAGATGTAACGAGGATGTACAAAGTAGAATTGACTGGATATGGTACAAAATAGGTCCTACTAAAATTCAAGTTTTCAGCTGGAAAGCGTGGAAAAAGATCATTACAGTGGATGACTTCTTACAGAAAAAGATTCCTTTTGTGTCCAGATGTAACTGCTGCAGTTCAGGTAACACTAAAACTCTGGATCATTTGCTTGTAAATGGAGAAATAGCTCAACAACTCTGGCAGTTTTTTGCTCATGCCTGTGGAGTACGAAATGTGCCAACTGAAGGTTTTTGGTCAAGACAAGGGGTATGGTTGCTAGCAGCAAATAAGTGAACTCAAATGGGCATCATTAAAGGAGTTCTACCTATAGTCATAAGCTGGGAAAAATGGAAAGCTAGGTGCAAGCAGAGGTTCGAAGGTGAGCTGATGAATGCACAATCCATTGTCATAAAAATATCCAGATGGTTACAGGATATTATGATCAAAACAAAGGTAACACAAAGCTGCAGTTTTGGTGATACTCTGTCTCTTCAAGTTCTATGAGTACACAAACAAGCAATCAAGCACAGAGTGAGAATAGTTGTGAAGTGGCAAGCACCGTCAGCAGGGTGGTTTAAATTAAATATTGATGGCTCCTCACTGAGTATAGGATTATCTGGTGCTGGAGGTATCATAAGAGATTCGCATGAAAAGATGGAGTTGGGTTACAGTGTTGCTCTAGGCAATTGTACAAATATGACAGCTGAGTTATATGGGCTTCTTCATGGCCTAATCCTATGCAAAGAGAATCATTGGTTTCCACTTGTGGTTGAAATGGATGCTGAGGTAATAATCAACTGGTATAAACATAGAAGCTTGTGTCCCAGCAAGTTTCAAGCAATATGGAAGATGATTTTACAGCTTAGCGAGGAGCTACATATCATCATGGTGCATACATACAAGGAGTGTAATGGTTCAGCAGATGGATTTTCCAAGTTGGGCAGTGCACAACATCTTCTCTTTTGGTCTGTTGTCTCTTTACCTAGAAACATTTTCTTAAAAAATTAGGGGTTGCTGCTATTAGACAGTGATGTTTAACTACTGATATGAGATTTAGGCTTTATGTCCGCCTCTTGTTTTATATCTCTTCATATATAAAAACCATATTTGCTCAAAAAAAAAAAAAAACTTCAGCGTCACACAACAGGGGGAAGAAGATAAAATTTTAAGACCAACGCAACGAACGCTAGGTTAACAACGTTAGCTACAAACAATTTTTTTTCTCGAAATGTTCAGTATTCCGATTTTTTCGGATTCGGATCCATTTTCATTTTTTCGGAAATAAAAAATAAAAAATCGGATCGGAACGGAACGGATTTTCCGTTTCCGAAAAAATCTCCGATCCGATCTGATCTGATCCGAAAACAGACCTACTTTCTATGATGCAAGATGTGATTCAATTGATATTCCATACCCTAGCCCAAAACCAATTTGATATTATACTATTTCCAACCGTTAAGCCTGTCTACTGTCCATCTTTGGTTGCCACCACACTCTAGATAAGAAGATAAAAACTTCTTGGAGAAGAACTCTCTCTCTCAATTTGAAAACCAAGGTACTACTGTTTCTTTATATTTCATTTCTTTGATGTAATTCTGTGTGTTTGCTAATAATTTGTACAATTTGCAACTCAACAACAACAACTATATTAAAGTTTGATAAATACTTTGAAATAGTACAAGAGTGTGCTTAAGAGTGATGTATTTGGTTTGTAGAAAAGGAAACCATTTTGGCTATCAAATTAATGTCTCAAAATAAAGCTTAATCTCCAATAGTAAGTTATTTTTTCATTTGAGAAATGTTTAGAGTAGAGATGATTTATGGATTAAGGTAATATGGAGTGGTTCAATTTTAGAGAGTAAAAATTTTGATTAAGAGAATTTAGATCAAAGAAATGTAGCGAGATAATGTATGGATAATATTTTAACAAAGTGAGAAAATTTGGGCTAAGTGAAGAAAGGGCTTGGGGGATTTAGCTTGAGAAAATTTAGATATAAAGAATATGGAGTTATGGAGATAATGTATTATATTGTAATATTCATTAATGGAGATCATCAGACTCATCATATTAAACATTTTTCATTCGGCAACAGGGAGATAAATGCGGACATCATTGGTTGGTCATCGCTGGTATTTTCTGGTCCTGTAACTCATCCAAATTTTGGTGTACAAACACTCACCTCGACTCGTTTTAATTTCAGCTATTCAGAGACTTGGAAAGGTTTGATCAGCTGAAGGTTCTCTCTTCCTATCTCGTCTTCCTTCAAATCCTTAGTGTTGAAATTCTCCTTATCTTCAATGGTCTCACTGCTCTCTTACTCCACGCCTATTCACCTCTCCAAGTTTCCTTCCATCTGCAACACCATCCACACTTCAACCTTTCAACACCGTGATACCAAATCCATACTCCAAAATACCTATGTCCATCATTCCATCAATGCGCTTGGTACGAATTCGTTCGAGTCAAAGCAGCAGTTTAGAACATTGTTTCCAGGTGAATTTCAAACCTTGGAGGATAAAGAAAAATTATTTATAGAAACTGAGCGAATGGTTTTACTAGAGGCGATTTCTGTTATCCGCAAAGCTGCACCACAAATGGAAGAGGAAATTTTACTTCTCAATGATGCTACTTCTAAACTTGATGAACCATTTTTGGTGGTTATAGTGGGGGAATTTAACTCTGGTAAATCAACTTTTATCAATGCTCTCCTTGGAAGGAATTACCTTAAAGAAGGTGTTATTCCAACAACTAATGAGATCACTTTATTGCAATATTCCAATGACAAGGAACATTGTGAAAGGCGTCCTGATGGTCAATTTATATGTTATTTACCTGCCCCAATTCTCAAGGAAATGAATCTTGTTGATACTCCAGGTATTAACGTAGTTCTCCAAAGACAGCAACGCCTTACTGAAGACTTTGTTCCCCGTGCAGATTTGCTTCTTTTTGTAATTTCTGCTGACCGGCCCCTTACTGAAAGCGAGGTTGTTTTTGTTCGATACGTTCAACAGTGGAGGAAAAAAATTGTGTTTGTATTAAACAAATCTGATATCTATCGCAATACCTCTGAGCTTGAGGAAGCCATTGCATTCATCAAAGAAAATACGCAGAAATTGCTGAACTCTGAGCATGTACTGTTATATCCTTTATCTGCACGATTAGCAATTGAAGGAAAACTTTCTAGTAAAGCGGAAGACGTTGAAGATAATCATTCTGGTTATGATGGATTCAATCAACTCGAAGAATTCCTATTTAGCTTTTTAGATAGATCAACAGATAGAGGAATGGAAAGAATGAAACTTAAGGTTGGAACACCAATTGAAATCGCCGACCGAATAGTTGCTGCTTGCCAAAAACTTGTGAAGAAAGATATTGAGTCTGCTAATCAGGATTTAATCTCGGTTAAGAATATAGCCAGTGATGTGGAGAAATATGCCATGAATATGGAGAGTGAGCGCATCATGTCTTGGAGAAGACAAACCTTGTCACTGATTGATGCTGCAGAAGCTCGTGTTGTGAGGCTGGTAGAATCTACTCTTCGATTATCAAATCTTGATCTCGTTGTTTCTTATGTTTTCAAAGGAGAAGCAACCGTTGGTTTGATGCCTGCTACCTCAATTGTCCAAAATGACATACTTTGTTCAGCACACTCTGATGTACAAAAACTGCTCAAGGAATATTTTGAATGGTTAAATTTGAACAATGCACGGGAAGGGAGGCTCTACAAGGAAACCATAGAGAAAAGATGGCCTTCATTGGCAACTGGATTAGTGCACTCGAGAACTGATGAGGAGGCTCTGATGAAAAAAGAGCAGTTTAGTATTAAAGAAATTGAGATTTTTAGTGCTACTGCTGCTGCGAAACTTTTCGAGCAAGAAATTCGCCAAGTTTTCTTTGAAACTTTTGGTGGACTAGGAGCTGCTGGTCTTTCAGCTTCTCTTCTAACGTCTTTGCTACCAACTACATTGGAAGATCTTCTTGCTTTAGGTCTTTGTTCTACTGGAGGTTTTATAGCTATATCAAAGTTCCCAACTCGTCGAAAGGAGATGATAGAAAAGGTGAAAAGGACCGCCGGTGCCTTGTCGCGTGAACTCGAGGATGCAATGCAGAAGGATCTCTCAGAAGCAATGGAAAATCTGGAAAGTTACGTTAAGCTCATTAGCAAGCCTTATCAGGATGCAACACATGAAAGGCTAGACAGATTGTTGGAGCTGCAGAAGGAATTAACAAGTGTTGAGGAAAAACTGCAAGGATTAAAAAATCAAATACAAAACCTGCATTTATCCTGAAATAGCTATATAACCTCTAGAGATCGATTTTGAGAATTCCCTCTGGCTAATTTTAATGGATGTGGTGCCATTAATCTTAGTAGCGGGGATATTGTAAGGGCAATATATTGTAAAAGAGCTCTGGCTCTGTAAAGTAATACATATTATATATATCCAATTGGATCACAAATATGTTTTCTTCAAAAGGAAAAAAAAAATTGTGCTATCTTCTTTTGTGAATCTTTTGCTTTGCTGCCTTTCATGTGATTTTCTTAGCAGATGATCACAGAGGTGCATGGTTTGTATTCATTGTTGCTTGCAAGGTCACGACATCAGCATTTGGTTTCTAAAGAGGAATTGGCTGCAAAACAACCTCAATAAGAGCATGTTCAATCTGATAAGGCTTCTACCTGGAAGATACGCAGTGATGTTAATACACAGTACAAGGTGAGAATCTCTGGACAAAATTTGGTATGTCTTCTGATTACTATGGTAAAAGAAAGTGAGATAAGAAAGAGGAGCAAATGTTGATGGGAAAGTCACTGCAGCTGAAGTTCATGCGAGGAATAACACCAATGGTGGTATCGCGGGGATGGTGCATAATAATAAGGCTGATTCTCCAGGAATAAATAGAGTTGTGTCGTGTTTACTGGAGTCCCCTCTTATCAGAGGGGTTAGGGGCGGATTGTGAAAATAATCTAAATCTGTTTCTGATGATTTCGGTTCAGAGGGTGCTACATGCGGTAATATATGTAGTTAAAGAAGATTTGCTATTGTTGCAGGTATGTTATGATTCCTTTCCTTAATGGTTGCTCAGCTCTCAGATGTATCTTCAGAGACAGTTTTTCTTGCAATTTCTCTTGATGATTACTTGAGAAATTTGAAGCCTTTCTTCTGATTGATCTTTCAAGGATATGCTATACCAAGAGGTATGATTATGATAGATCATACCTCGTGGGTCGTCTACCCACGAGGCCACATACCTTCTACTTTAGCTATATATTGATGTTAGGAGCCTACTAGTTGTTCAGTTCTCTTGTTTTGAGTTGAGGAGAAAACTCTAAGAAACCCTAGAATTACAATAAGAGATAATTTGTTGCTTCCGTAGTCGTAGTAACTAACAACTTGGTATCAGAGCCATGAGCGAACCTAGGTTTGCCTTCTATGTGCGTGCGCTTGAGATAACAAGGTTGGAGGCAGGAGTTGTGACGGAAGATTCAAAGAAATTCGTTGGAGATGGCTGGGAGATAAACACCTCGAAGAGACGACGGAGAGAGAGGGTCACCGTGCGATTGATCTAGTAGGTATGAAAGATGGAGACATGTCAGAGAGTTCTCGATCAAAAGGCAACACAGGGCTGTGACTTTGATGTGAGGAGTTCACGCGATCAACGATTTCAATCATCAGGAATCCCAACCGAAGAAGACCAACCCTAATCCTAAACCCTTGCCGAGAATTCGATAAATGACGGGAGAAGAGCGAAATCACGATCGAGAAAAACCAAAATTTTTGTGAAGAAGACGAAGGCATGCCTTCATGCCAGGGCACATGCATGCCACAACAAACACACGCCAAGGCACCTGGCGGGGCATGTCCATGGCAAGACATGATACGGGTCAAGAGGCAGGCACAACCAACACACACAAAGGCAGGGGCACATGGCAGGGTATGTCATAGACTGGCACATGCATTCCCCTGCAACAGCTTACGCTGAGTTTATCCCACATAGACGGCAAGGCAGGGTAGGGAATGCCATCGACTGGCACAGGCATGCCATTGCAGCAGCCTATACTACGTTATACCCACGAGGAAAGAAAAAGATGAGAGTCGTGGGCCAACGACCCCAATCTGGGTACACCACAACTGCCTTTAGTCACCGAACCAACAAAAGGAGGGAGGGTACAAGAGAAGGCGATCATATTGGACTCTTTACCACACCAGCGTGTGAAGCAGGGAGTACCACATGGAGCAATCACATTGTGTGGGTCATTGGTAAAGGGCGATGATAGTAACCAAGGAACCAACGAGTATTGGAAGAAACATGCGATTTTTCACACGCGAGTAGAAGCTCAGGAGAAGGGGTTGGAAACAATTATCGACGGTGGATAAACTACGGCTCAACCTCGTACACCATCCCAAGGTTACTAAATTGAGCTGGCTATAGACGGGCAGGAAACAAGGGGAGATTTCAGTACTATATCGTGCGCGTGTGAAGATAAAAATGGGAAAGTATAAGGAATCCATATCATGTATTGTTATCAAGATGGATGTCTATCATTTACTATTAGGTGGGCCATGGCAGTGGGAGAGGAATACAATGCATATTACGCGTCCTAATGTATATGTCTTCATGTGTGTGTGTGTGGGGGGGGGGGGGGGGGGGGGGGTATTCCACAGAGATGGATAGGTCTACTGCCAGAAGAGCCTTCAATTTGTAAGACCAATAGCTTCCTAACAAAAGGCAGGAGACATGGAACTGCTTACACCATGGTTTGTGCGATGTCTACCGCCCCTACTTCAGTATTTGAGGAGTTACAAGCCCTTCTTGATAGGTTTCCCGACGTCTGTGAAGAGTCGGATCCCCCAGAGTTACCTTTATTGCAAGATATTCAACATAGTATTGATTTGATTTCAGGGGCGCCTTTGCCTAATTTGCCCCATTATCGTATGGCCCCCGCAGAGCATGCAGAGTTACAGAGACAGGTTGCTGAGTTATGTGCCAAAGGGGTTATGAGGGAAAGCATGTCACCAATAGCAGTTCCAGCACTCTTAGTCCCCAAGAAGGACGAGAGTTACCATATGTGTATTGATTGTCGGGCAGTTAACAAAATCACGATGAAGTACAGATTTTCCATTCCTCGATTCGAGGATATTATAGATCTAGATGATCTATATGGCGTTCGGTTCTTCTCTAAGTTAGATCTTAAAAGCAGATACCACCTGATTCTCATGCGACCAAGGGATGAGTGAAAGACAATTTTTAAGACCAAAGACGGTCTATATGAGTGGTCAGTGATGCCTTTTGGATTATCTAACGCACCGTCCACATTTATGAGATTGATGACCGAGGTACTACGAGACTGTATCACAAAGAGGTTTACGGTTGTTTACTTCGATGATATCCTTATGCACAGCCGCACCAAGGAAGTGTTGAGAATCCGAGTTAGCTACTCTCTTCCTCTCGTCAAGAACGATTACGCGGAAACACCAATATAAAAGAATAAACAAGAATCAAGCAAAAACAATAAGACACACAAAAGTTCCAGAGGATGGAAGTGGAAAATCCTTTCGGATAAAAAACCACTCCCGAGCAATTCACTATGTAAATCAAACAGGTTACAATGATCTCTCAAAGGTTTCTCAAAGCTTAATGATGGAGTCTCTCAAACCTTAAAGCTTCTTTAAGATTAAACTCTCACAAGACGGTTAATACAATAACCTAGCACCCCTTTATATAATAGAGGGTTCACACCAAGACTAGAAACTTCTAATTTACGTGGGTACAGATCTCGAGGGAAAATCCTACGTCTCACAATCAAACTTCTAAATCGGAGAGAACTTCTAAAAAAAGTTAAACGCCAATCTCGTTCGAACGAGTCACAAAGCCGTTCGAACGACTTTGTCCTTCTGGGCCAAATTCCAGCAAGCTTGACTCTTCGTTCGAACGGACAACAATATCGTTCGAACAAATCTAACCAGTTTCCAGTCTTGACTAAACATAGCTTCGAGTTCATACCTTAACAGGAAGAACATCTTATTCATGTAGATAGAGTTTTAGAGGCCCTACGTCAGCACCGGTTATTTCTTCAGTTAAAGAAGTGTTATTTCCTCGTCGATGTAGTACGGTTTTTGGGGTATATTATTTCGTTTGAAGGGATCAAGGTAGATACAATCAGAAATTGGCTAATTCCTACCACAACGACATAGGTACAGAGTTTTCATGGGTTGGCTACGTTCTACAGACAATTCATAGATGGATTTAACAGTATTATGGCACCGATCATGTCACTCATGGGAAATGTGCCTTTTGAGTGAACTTCTAAGGCTGAAGAGGTATTTCGTATGATCAAACAAAAGCTTACCACATCTCCTGTTCTTGCATTACCAGATTTTTTGCGGTCAGTTTTCGAGGTTACTACAGACCCATGTAAGATTGGGATTGGTGCTACGCTGTCACAGTCTGGGAGGTCAGTGGCTTATTTTAGTGAGAAGTTATCTGGAGCACAGTTGAACTACAATACGTACGACATCGAGTTACTAGTGGTAGTGCGGTCTTTACGCCATTGGCGACATTATTTGGTTCATCGGGAGTTCGTTATCCATTCCAATCATGACGCGCTACGCCATATGCATAGTCAGCAAAGGACGTCGACAGACAGGCAGGCCAAGTGGTTCAGTTACTTCCAAAGTTTTGATTTTCACATTCAGCACATCAAGGGTAAGGAAAATAGGTTTGTTGACAAGATCAACAGGACAACTCATTTCTTGGTCACACTACGCTCCTCTGTATTTGGGTTTTCTGTGTTACGTGCCTTATACCCTTCTAATGAGTATTTTGGGTCTATTTACGAGACATGTGACCAACACCAGGGTTATCATGAGGATTGCATTATTTAGGACGGGTACTTATTTAAGGGTACCGCTCTTTGTGTCCCGAGTTCTTCTATGCAAGAATGACTTATTGCAGATATCCATATGTTGGTGGTCTTGGATGACATTTCGGAGTAGTCAAGACCATGGCCCTTATGCGAGAGCGGTACTTCTGGAATACTATGCGCAAGGATGTTAATGTTTTTATCCGGTGATGTTATTCATGTGCAACGGCTAAAGGGAGAGAGAAATACATTGGTCTTTACACGCCTTTGTCGATTCCTTCTAGCCCTTCGAAAGATGTTTCGATGAACTTTGTCACTGGGTTGCCAAAGACACACGGTTTCGACTCTGTCTTTGTGGTTGTTGATCAATTTTTAAAAATGGCACATTTTATACCCTGCACTAAGACGAAAGATGCGGCTCACATGGCTCGACTGTTCTTCAAGAAGGTGTTGCATTTACATGGAGTTCCGTAGTCAATTACTTCCGATAGGGATCGACGGTTTACAGGGCATTTCTGGAAGACATTATGGAGACTTTTACTCTGTAAGCTGTGTTTTTCCACAGCTTTTCACCCTCAGACAGATGGACAGACAAAGGTAATTAACCGGAGTTTGGGTGATCTACTATGGTGTATTAGGGGGGTAGGCCTACGGAGATTTTGCACTTTCACAGGTCGAGTTCGCCTTCAATAGTTTTGTCAACAGTTCGACGGGACTGTCTCCTTTTTAGATCGTGACGGGTTACTCTTTAGATTTGGCGTTGGATTTAACACTTATTCCCTAGTTAGTACCTACTTCGGACTGTGCGGCAGAGTTTACTGAGTTCATTCGGGCGATACATGAGGAGGTTCAACGATATTTAGCTGATCTTTACGCAGGGGTAAATGAGAGGGTGGATCGGCATAGGCGTGAGGCTATCTTTTCACTTAGAGATCGGGTTATGCTCTATATATAAAATGAGCGTCGCACAAGAGTGGCATTTAAGCTTCTCTTGAGTAAATCAAGGCCTTATCGCATCATTCGGGGCTATGGGGCAAATGTTTATGAACTTGACATTCCTAGAGCGTGATCTCATGTTGTTAACGTCAAACTTTTGACTCAATTATATGGGGACATTGAAGCACAACCAGTGACACCTACAACTGATGTTGCAATGACTAATGAGATTGATGAGATATTGATAGCCGTTTAGACGCCGCAAGTTATATTGAGTTTTTGGTGCGATGGGTTGGTCGTACAGAGTAGGAGGATTCATGGATTTCGGGGAAATCTTTCGCACAGATAGACCCGACATTTTACGATGATTAAATGCGGCTACGGAATTCGCGATCGAATTCTTCTTAGAAGGGGAGAGTTGATAAATCATACCTCGTGGGTCGTCTACCCACGAGGCCACATACCTTCTACTTTAGCTATATATTGATGCTAGGAGCCTTGCTAGTTGCTCAATTATCTTGTTTTGAGTTGAGGGAAAAACTATAATAAACCCTATATTTACAATAAGAGATAATTTGTTGTTTTCGCAGTCGTAGTAACTAACAGATTATATGAAGTTTCTTGATTATTTCTAGACTGCGAATAAAATCACTCCTGCAAAAGATTAATGTAGTATTTATATGTCGTGTTCGTCCTCTCTGCAGTGTATTTAGGATTTGGAAAGTTTTCGTTGGATGTTTGTGATGCTAAGTTTTTCGTATATTGTTCGATTATGTGCTAAGCAGAAAGAATACTGAAATAGGTCTCATATTTGGACCTTGTTTTGTTCACTCCCAGAACCCATTTATGTCCACCATAGCCCAGGGTAGTGGTGATAAATATGGGCCACTGAAATTGAAGCTTAAAAAAAGGGATGTCTTTTGGAACAAATTCCCACTACCACTCAGAAAAGAAAAGTTGAAACACAAAACGTGGAAGCGCGCGAATTTCTCTCTGAAATAACGTGACCTCCATTTCCACAAAATAAAAATATTCCCATTTTCACACACTCTTTCAACCCCAAAGTTTGAAATTTTGAGAGAAACCTGTTTGTTGCTACTGCTCTTCATTGTTGCTGCAAAACAATAACCATCTCTCAATGTCGGTAAGTTTGTAGATCTGTTGGTCATTTTCACACTAGTTAGTACACATTGTTGCAACTCATATATGTTCTTCTGATTCAGCATTTGTTTGGGGTATTTAGGGATGTTATGAAATGGGGTTGTTTGAGATCTTGGGTTGGGAAATGGGGGTTCTTAGATTGTGTTAGGACCATTAAATATCGTACCACTAACACCTAGGTTTTATGTGGTGCAATGGTATTGTGGTCTTAACAATTAGGTGTTAGTGGTACGATATTAAATGGTTTTAACCCTTTGGATCCTAACAGATTGTTGCTTAATGTGTTCGTTTTAGTGATTGGGAAATTGGTATGTCTGGGGAGTTTTTGTATATTGTTTAGCCTATATTGTCAACCCTACAGGTTAGAATAATGGCATTTGGTTAGGGAGTTAGAGTATCAAATTGGGATCCCTCGGTATTTGTCTGTGTGGGGATGGAAGAATTTTGTTTGAATTTGTAATGGAATCTATTTGTTAGAAGTCGTTTCGCATAAAGGGTTTTTATATGTTGCTGGTAATGAGGTAATGTGGTGACTGGTGGTGGCGGTTCTTAGTTCGGGAAGACAGAAGAAAAAGAAATCAGTGCAGTATACCAAATTTGTGATGTGCCAATGAGGGCATTTTCATGCTTTCTACTCCTTAAGCCTACAGGTCCGGTATTTCTATTCCGCGGAGGCCTTCTAAGTATCTTTGAGAAGACTCCTGTAACCAAAATTAAAGGTAAACCGTGTGCTGTTGTTGGGGGTAGGAGTCAGATGTTGGCTCTATTTAGATTCGAGAATATGTGGGGGAATTGGTCAGGGAAATTTTATGACTAATGTCAAAATTTTGAAGGAAAATTTACTAACGGTAAAAATTGGTTTTGGTAGAGTGAAGGTGAGACTGAATGAATATACATATGATTGTCTTAGATATGATTGTCTTAGACATTGAATCACATGCACTTGCGTGTATATGATTGTCTTAGATATGGCTCGATCCTCGGGTTTTGATATATGTTTTTCAGTATCTTATTCAAACTTGTTCTCCTATGTTGTGCTTGAAAAATATACATATCTATATTTAGGGACATCCTTTGCTATATATTGATTGGTCTTTATTTGTTTCCCCCTTCAGTGCTATACTTTATCGTCTTTTTTTCCTTACTCCCTGAGAAATCCCTAATATAACATGCCATATTCAGGTCCCAGTGGAGCAGTATGATCCAATGATAGCAAAGTCTCCCCATGCAAAGTCTCCCCACGCAAAGTCTCCCCAAGCAAAGTCTCCCCACACAACTGTTACATCTGTTTGGACGATCAATGTTTCAGAGGTGAGGACTCAAACTAAATCCAAATTTTATTTGTTGGTTTCTAAGTTGTGAGTTGTTATTGCCAGTACCGATTTATCCATGGACCGTGGTCAAATTGGTCAGGTGAATGTTAAGTCACTAGAATAAAAAGAAAGAATCTCTAATCATGGCAAATATGTGGAAACACAGAAAAATCTCCAATGTGTTACATATTCACCCTATATTTCAATTGCTAGAAAAAGAAAAATCGTACACATATTCACCCTGTATTTTAATTGCCAAAAAAATTGGTGGGAATAAATGTCTATCCTATAGGGAAAAAAAAAACACGTCTTCAGCGTGGCGGAGATCAAAGAGTTTAGTTCAGCTTAATTCTGGTCTAAGAATTTTACTTCACTTCATATATAAGTATGAGTTTAAAATGTGCTAATGAAGAAACTGCAGGTTTTGGACAATAGAGTGGCGTTTCTAGACTGAAAAAAATACACTCTTATCATTATCTTCCTGTTTCTTACAACTGACAGTTATAGCCACTATGCTTTTATTCTGAAAAAACAATTAACCTTTTATTTACGTTTTTTGGTGGATAACCATTTGAGATGCCCTAACAGTCATATCTTGATTTTGAACCTGATCTAAAACTGCAATCTTCTAATTTAATTTTCCGAAAGAATGAGAAGTATAGTCATGTGACCTTAGTGTTTTGCAGCTGGTTGGAAGATTAACACATATAATTATCTGATCTTCTGATATCTCCTGTCGCAGATAAGAACAGTGAAAGTAGCCAATATCTCATTGGATGCATCAGAATCGGATATCAAAGAATTTTTTTCTTTCTCCGGTGATATTCATTATGTTGAGATACGAAGGTAAGTTTCGGTTTTTAGATCTTTCAATTGCTGACCTCTTAGTTCTTACCAATTTAAACTAAATGAAGGTTTCATCACTTACTGTAGAGAATCTGAAAGGTCCCAGGTTGCGTATGTTACCTTCAAGGATCCACAGGGAGCTGATACTGCATTGCTTCTGTCGGTGTGTACATGTTCATTATTATCAATTTGATATTTTTGCGGATATTTTGACATTGACAGCATTATATGTCTGAACTTAGACTTACAACCTCAAAAAATGGGGTCAAATCCAAGTCAGATTATATAAAATTTTCCAGTTTCTTACGGGATACATCCTCTGTATGGGATTTCATGCATTGCTATACACATCACTGACTTGGAGTGCTCCTCTGAATTTTTTCATCTGTTTTCTTTACACAGGGATCAACTATAGTTGATCTTTCTATAACTATATCGCCAGTTGAGAATTACGAGTTGCCTCCTGAAGCTTATTCACAGAACAAGGTAATCCTCTGATATCATCATGCTTATTATTTGAGCGTGCAATGGAATTAACCATATTAATTTATAAATAATGAACAAACTGTTAGAGAGGCGTGTAACACTCACGGTGTTCCTAGTATAATCAAGTTTAGGTTACTAGGAATTGCTTTTAGGTCTGAGGTCTCATAATCTCTATATAAACTTGTCAATAGTCCATGATCTAAAAATAGAGCATAATATCGTTTTACCAGGATAAAGCTAATGTAAAATCCTGACTTGTCAACGTTATAATTAGTGGAAAATTTATTGTGTTCTTTTCTCCTTGCGTGAAGGAATGGAAATCTTCCAATCCTGATTCGGTTGTTAAGAAGGCGGAAGACGTAATGAGTAGCATGCTAGCCAAGGGCTTTGTGTTGGGCAAAGATGCAGTCAACAAAGCCAAGACCTTCGACGAGCGCCTCCACTTGATATCAAATGCTACTGCCACAGTTGCTTCCCTGGACAAGAAGATTGGATTGAGCGAGAAAATCAGCACGGGAGCGTCAGTGATTAACGAGAAGGTACGTGAGGTAGACGAGAAGTTCCATGTATATGACAAAACAAGGTCAGCCTTTGCTGCTGCTGAGCAAAAGGCGAGTAGTGCGGGTTCTGCTATAATGAGTAACCATTTCGTCTCAACTGGGGCAAATTGGGTGTCAAATGCCATAAGTATGGTTGCTAAAGCTGCGGAGGATGTGAGCGTAATGACTAAGGAGAAAGTTGAGAAAGCTGAGGAAGAGAAGAAAGAGACCATTTATAGGGAGCGGACTGGGGTTGTCAATGACTTTGCGCATATTCATCTCGACGACTCTTTGGCTTCTGAACCTTCGTTTGTCCCAATTGATAATTCTGACGAAGGCAAGCTCGGTATCATATAATTTGTTTTTTTTTCATTTTTCAATTTCAGCTTGTTAGTAGTGTGCGAAATGTACTTCACGTAGATTCTACAATTTTTTGTAAATCATGGTTTTGTTTGTTACAACGACTATTCAGAAATTCCAATATGAAATTTATCTGGTATAAGAAAGTTTTTGTACCTCCTATGCAGATCATAACGAACTTGGGTCGATTCTGTTTTCTCTTACACTGTGTGAGTAGAGTCGGGGATATGGGACAACATTTGAACATGTTTTGCAATAAGTGAGCGAAATGAGATAGATACCTTTGATTGATATCTATCTGCCTAATTGTAGGCTTTTATTCCTGTCAAGTATTACAACTGATTTTCGTACATTTATTGCGAGAGAAAATACTCTCACCAAGAGTTTGCTATGAATTGCTATTACAACAAAAAGCTTTCCTCCCCTTGTTGTATGGGGAAGAACAAGACGTAATGAAAAACCACTAGCACTGATCTGAACTAAGAAGGCTATTTTTTGTTTATACCTAGTTGTCTTTGTTTCGTTGTTGACTAAACCAGATGAATGGGGAAGAAGAAATGCTTCTCCAGGGTGTAATGGGGGTGTTGAGCGAGTTCTCCGTAAATGCTAACAGACGTACTTCACTAACCAGTCCAGGCTCTGTATGCATTCTGGTAGATCATCTTTTTTCGTTCTCACGTGAGTCTGCAAAACAATAAGAGAATTTACCCTTTGTTTGTAAGTACTTAAAAAAGTGTAATGTATGTAGATTGGAAATATCGAGTAATGAGAGAGACAGAGGTTTTCGCTTATAATGTTTACTAATAGAAACTTTAGATAATAAATATGACAGAAAGTCTGAGTTAATGAAAATCAAAATAAAATCAGAGATGTTTCCGATTCTTTTACATAAGCTATCTAAAACTTCTCTGGAAATCAAAATAGTTTGTCGAAGACAATCCAATTTCATACTAGAGTTGCAAGTTAATAAGGAGACCAAAATATCGAGATTGAATCAAAGGTTATCCATAATATCACAGTATCACTTCAAGCATATAACTACACTATGGTAGTTGAAGTGCATAATTAGGAGAAAGCAATTACTCCAAGGTACATCGCTCCATAAAGATATGTGTGTTGTGTATAGAGTTTACCTCCATGACCCATTGGCAAGAGGAATCCCGGTTGGCTGCAAGAGAAGCAAGGATCACAAGTCCTGCAGCTACAGTTGAAGGCCAATAGGATAGACGCTCGTTGTCTAGCAAGGATAACATTGCCAGATAATTGGCCTTCTTCTCTAATTCTGCATCCGCTTTTGCCGCCTTCAAGTAGAACCTGCAATAAGCTTTTTGTAAGAATTGTATCACAGATAGATTTTCTGAAATGTGCAGAGAGGGATAGAGTACCATAAGAAGTTGTATGTGGTGGGTAGGAAACACTGGAAGTTAAGAGTCTCTTGTACGAGCCACTCCATGGCAACCACTTCACTCCTTCCGTACGAATTACTCCCAACATGGAATGCCAATTGGCGTACACTGAAAATATCGATTTCATCAACTCTTTCACTAAAGTAGTAGGTTCATTAACACATCTAATCAAGGTATATGATCCTGATTCTAAAAAGTAGGTGTTTAAAATGGATTTTTGTCGAAATGCTTGAACATTAGCTGAGATAAAACCTGGGATACAGGTCTAAACCAGTGAAACATAGCCATTAAAAGTTAGTTCTATATTGGGTGCAGCTCTTAATTCATCTAGAACTGAAGTAGTAGTAATTCAACAATTTTCACACTCAATCATGCATATGGACTCTCTAGCAAAAACAGAAATAAAGTAATGGCAAATGCAATCGACTAGCCAACCTCTAATGTCACAAACATATAACATATAGCACACGTATCGGTATTACCTTTAATCATGCACATTGAGTGGACTATCTAGCAAAAAAGAAAAGGTAAGCGCCGGTGCAATCGACTAGCTAAGTGAAAATTTCCCGCCTCAGCCTAGAGTTATGCAACTAAATGCACAAAAGGTAAAGCCTCTATTTGGAGTGGATATTGCATTTAGTTTGCGGTTCTAGGATATAATTCAAGCACATGCATCATATTGTTCTGTTTACGTCTCTGCAAAACTTCACTGCCAAGACGATAAAAATGATAAAAAGCAGGGTGTGATTAAGACCTGTTAAGAGGCTGATTTTCTTCAATCCTTGTAGCCAATGTAAGACATGCGATTCCGAGTACTTGAAGCTTTCTTTTGCTCTTAAAAAATCCTTGGGTCAAAAACCGATCCAAAAGGCTAACTCCTAGAAACATAGTCTCTGGATGAAGCTTCTTTGCATTTGATAGCTGTAATATTCACAAATAAGAAAACATAGTCTCTCAATCAGCCAAGTAGTTAACTAAAAGTACCGCGTGGCAAAATGACGTCACTGAGTCTGTGTTACAATCCTACCCCAGAAGTACAGTATCAAACTTATGCGCCATAACTAACAACAATTAATCGTCTCATTGAAATGACGAAAACACCCTCCACTAACTTAATCGTGTATAGATCGCAGGGGGTTTTCAGTCATTTTACTTGAAAATAAATAACGAACTCTGATCTTGTTTAGAGATGTAAAGAACCGTGATCTCAGAGTCGCACATGTTTCTCTCTCTCTCCCCCCGATTTTTTTGTTCCCGTAGTATAAATAAAGCAAAATCCTTAATCGTTGGCGAGGAATTGAAATAATCGGCATACCTCTACAATCCAATTCACCATTAACAACCGCTGTTGTAACACTAAATCGCCGTACTCGGTAGTCGAGACGTACTCCTCGGCGTAGTTACGAAGAACGATTCTCCTCTCTCTGGTCCTAAACTTCTTGTAGCTCTCTTCGTGCTCTTCGTCTTCAAACTTCAACAACTACAACAACAACAATCAAACAATTAAAATCATAAATAAATAAATAAAAATATTAAAAATTGAAATTGAGGTTGATTTGTTACCGTGAACTCGTCCAAGTACTCCTCCTGAACTGTACCGTCGTCTTCACCGACTCCATTAGAGCTTAATTTGAGGAATTGCTTTGAGTACTGTTGGAACAAGTTGAAGTAGAGAGGAGGAGTTGAGTCGTTTCCTTGAGAGAACTCGGTCGGTGACTCAGTGAGATCAGAGTAACTGTAATCAGACAGATTGTACTCCATTGAGTCATCATCATTGTATGTTTTGGGAAAAATATCGGATTCGATATCGGAAAGCGTCGTTTCTTCGCTCGAATCTGCGTCTTCATAGGAGAGATGCTCAGAGCAACTGAGATCGTAGTAATCGGAATCGACTTCCTTAGTTGATTCATCACCATAGTTACGTGAGATCTCTGATAGTGATAACTCTTGTGGTGCTCTGATCGAAACTGAAACACTCGCATTCTCGATTTTCGCCTCGAAAACACGAGAATCGACAATTTCGCGACGAGTTTCAGCCTCCTGTAATGAGATTTGTTGAATACAAGAGGTTTCAGAAAGAGAAAGTTCACCTGAAGTCGAATTCAGACTGCTCTGTTTCACATTTCGCTCTCGAACCTCGTTCGCCTCATTCGATGATCCACCGAGATGACGTTGAGCACAGTTAGCACCAGAGAACGACTCAACACAAGACGACTCAGAAACACTCACCTCTACACCGAGATCTCCTTTGTTCTCGAGAGATTTCTCAAGTTCTCGCCTCTTATAGTACGATCTCGTGATTCTACGACTGTTTTCGACCGGAATCGCGTCGATTTGCCTCTTTGAGCGCGGTTTGCTTGTGATTTCGTCGGGAAAACATGAGGATGAACTTGAATCAGCTTGTAAATCAGAGATTTGAGGTTTAGGATCGTTTAGGAAGAGAGGAATTGGAGTGATTTTGGCGCGTTTTCGTCGAGAAATGCTTGATCGAAGCTTCTTCGTGATTGGTTGATGTTTGCGTTTCAGCATCATCGATGAATTGTTACGTTGTTGGAGAAGAAGCGAAGTTGTGGTTTCGAGCATTGTTGTTGCAGAGAGAGAGAAATCTCAACTGTTTTTAGTGAGGGAGAGGGAGGGAGTGAGAGAGTTAACTACTAAACGTTGGGAGTTGGTGCATTTTGCCCTTTTTTATAGGATGTGGGTCTCATAGATCTACTCCCGCACGGTGAAGACGACCTTTCGTATATCAAATACTACTTGCCATGTTTTTTTTATTTGATGAGACGGATTACACTGGTATATCGGAAAATTATTTCAAACTTTTGGTACTTATCAGTTATCACTCATAAGTGTCGTATATGGTATAATTTCAAATTTTGGGACTACCATAGTCACAATCAATGATATATCCACGATACTTTTCGAGACCAAAATAGTCGAGAATCGCATCGAACATTTTGCTATAAAGAGTCGCAACAATTTGTTGAGTTGATTGTAGGCCTGATAAAATAACCCTTGGCCCGACCAACTTGACCCTTGCCCTGCTTTGAATATCTAAAAATTGGGCTGACTCGTCCTTTGCAAACCCGTATGGTAGGGTCAGGGTCTAATGTTTGCAGCCCTTAGCCCGACCCTTAGCCAAGCCCTTTCACATTTAATCTAGCCCTCATTAAACCCATCCTTACTAAGCCCTATAACAATGTAGATAAGTAAGGTTATATACCCATTTTAATTATATATAATAAATTGATTAGTGTTTTTGTCAAAATATATGAATAATATTATATAATATGTATTAATATGATGATTTTGTATTTAATTTAATTTATATTATAATTATTAAAGTCGGCCTAACCTGGCTCGACCATAAACCAATCCCTTATCCCTTACACTATTTGACCAATGGGTAAGTAAGGGTTGATATTGTAGCCTAAGGGCAAAGTCGGTCCAGTCCTTAATACAGCTAAGGATCGGGTTAGCTCGTCCCTAAGTTCATAAGGGTATTATCTCTCTAGCCGGGTTGATCTAAGCCCAACCCATTTCACACCCCTAGTTGATATTACTGGCCCTCGCGCACAAATCATTGGGATAACTCTTGTTTTATTGCGTCGTTGATGCGACCTCTTGTTTTATTGGGCCTCTGCTCTGGTATTTGTGGCGGTACATGGCTCGACCGACCCTGATAATGATATTAAAATGTGATAAGTTTATCTTGAAGCCTGACCTTTATGTAAAACCAGTTTGGGGGGATCTAGATAATCAATTGGACCCAATTTAAGTTATGGGACAGAAAGAAGATATTACATGTGATATGATCCAAATAATGTCGCGGTATGGTTTGATGAGGACTGATATTTTGAAGTAGAACGTAGAAGAAAAGAGATTAGAATAAAGAGAAGAATAATAACATTTGGAAGAAGAAGAAGAACAAGTAGAGAAGAAGAATATGAAAGAAGAACGATAAATTTTTATTCCCTTTTCTTTCTCTGACATTACAACTTATATAGCTAATTGGTTCAACTAAATTAGGAATACTTTCTAATCTCATAATCAAAATATTATAAGCAAGGAATCCAATCTAATTGTAAACCTAGCCTAATTATGAAAAAAGAAACTACCAAATTGATAATAATGAGATCCTAGGATCTCATCATCCCATCCTTCTTGAAAGAAAACTTTATCCTCAAGGCTTGAACTCCGAAAATAGACAAGAAAAATCTGGCCAAGATTCCCATGTAGCATCCTCGGGAGTTGAGTCGGCCCACTGTACCAAAACTTCTGTCATTGCAGCATTATCCTTCTTGATCATACATCGTTCTAGAATAGCTTCCGGATCGGCTTGAATGATGCCCACATCTGTAAGCACCGGGAGATCAATCACATGTACATTGGTAGTACCTAATTTTTTCTTGAGGAGAGAAACATGAAAAACATGGTATATTTTTGAACCATGCGGCAACTCCAACTTGTAAGCTACAACTCCAACTTTTTGAATAACCTTGTATGGACCGTAAAACCTTGGGGAAAGCTTCATTGATGTCCTCGTGTGAACTGAGAGTTGTCGATACAGTTGCAAACGCAAGAAAATCCAATCTCCAACGTCAAAAGAACGTTTTGTGCGATGCTTATCTACTTGTTGTTTCATCCGATGTTGTGCAATAAGAAGGTTTTCCCTTAATATGCGGTTAATACGGTCACGATCACGCAATTTTTGATCCACGTGATGAACAGAAGTTGTACCCGGAATATATGTCGTCAACGACGGAGGTAGTTGTCCATAGACTGCTTCATAAGGAGTCATCTTTGTTGAAGTATGAAATGTTGTATTATACCACCATTCAACCCAAGAAAGCCAACGGACCCACTAGCGAGGCTGAAGTCCAGCAAAACAGCGCAAATAGTTTTCAAGGCAACGATTAACAACCTCCATTTGTCCATCAGATTAAGGGTGATAAGCGGAGCTCATTCGAAGTTCCACACCTTGAAGTTTAAAGAATTCTGACCAAAAATGGCTTGTGAAGATAGGATCACGATCACTCACGATCGACCGCGGCATGCCATGAAGTTTGAAGACATTCTCGACATAAACTTGGGAAACTTGTGCGGCAGTGTATGGATGAGTTAAAGGCATAAAATGGGCAGCCTTAGAAAAACGATCAACTACAACCATAATGCAAGTCTTCCCATTAGAAATCGGAAGACCCGTAATGAAATCCATAGACACATCAACCCATACAGAGTCTGGGATTGGAAGAGGGTGTAACAATCCAGGAGGAGAAATCGATTCTGATTTATTACGTTGACAAGTATCACACTCTGCAATGAATTGTTTAGTGGAGTGTTTCATACCCTTCAAATAAAATGTAGTCGCAATGCGCTTCGCAGTCTTTAGATAACCTGAGTGACAGGCACCAGGAGAAGAGTGCATTAACCACAAAATTTCTCTACAAAGCATTGATGACGGGAAGAAAATAATACGTTGCTTGTAGCGTAAGAGGTCATCAGACCAAGTATAATTGTGATGCGAAAATGGATCATTTTGTAAGTCATGAATTATCTTGCTTAAAACAACGTAAGAGTTGTACATTGCTTTAATATCATCCAGCCACTTAGAAATAGGTAGAGAGAGAGAGCATTCAACATGTTCTCTTCCAGCTTTCGTGAAAAAGCATCCGCGGCACCATTCTCACTGCCCTTGCGATATTCAATAATGAAGTCGTATCCCATTAATTTGGAAAGCCACTTTTGTTGAACCGAAGTAGACACCTGTTGTTCCAACATATACTTGATGCTCCGGTGGTCTGTGATGATGGTAAATTTCCGACTGAGTAAATAGGGACACCATTTGGACACACAATGGAGAATGGCCAGCACCTCCTTTTCGTAAGTAGATAGCCCTCGATTTCGATTGGCTAAAAGTTGACTCGAAAACGCTATAGGATGACCTTCCTTCATGAGAACTCCACCAATGCCAGCATCACATTCAACGGAACAAAGCTTGTTGAAATTTGGTAAAACCAATACTGGTGTGGATGTCATTGCGGCCTTAAGTGTGGTAAAAGTATGGTCTGCCTCGTCACTCCATAAAAAAGAGTCTTTCCTGAGTAAATGCGTAAGGGGTACACTAATTGACCCATACTGTCGGATAAATTTTCGATAGTAACCTGTGAGGCCCAAAAATCCTCTTAGTGCTTTAATAGTTCGAGGCGTTGGCCAGTCGAGCATGCATGCAATTTTATCGGAATCCGCCGCTACCCCATGAGCGGATATAATGTGGCCAAGATATTTCACCTCTTGCACCGCAAATGAACATTTTTCAAGCTTCACAAACAAATTATGATTCCGTAATGTCGAAAATACGACAGTTAAATGTTCCCAATGATTATCAAGAGATTTACTATAAATGAGAATATCGTCAAAAATACGAGAATGAACTTACGTAGATATTGACGGAATACGGAATTCACCAGGCTCTGAAATGTGGATGGAGCGTTGGTCAAACCAAAAGACATTACTAAAAACTCGTAGTGGCCCTCGTGAGTTCGAAAAGCCATCTTGTGAATGTCGTCAGAATGGACACGAATCTGATGATAACCAGATCAGAGATCCAACTTCGTAAAAAATAATGCGCCGTGTAATTCATCGAGTAACTCATCTATTACTGGAATTGGAAACTTATCTTTGGTTATGATGTCATTTAAAGAGCGGTAATCAACACACATGTGCCATGAATTATCAGACTTTTGAACTAGAATGACCGGCTACGAAAAAGGGCTTGTACTAGGTCGTATACAGCCGAAACTTAGTAACTCACCCACGATTTTCTCAATCGCATCTTTTTGAATCTGTGGGTAGCGATATGGGCGATGACTATGCGGAAAAGACTCGGCAATAAGTGGAATCCGATGATCTTGCTCGCAGATTGGGGGTAATTGAGATGTGGTGGCAAACAAATCGCCAAATTCAGTTAGTATCTGCTGGAGAGCCAAGGGTTGTTGTGTAACAATAGGAGCCTCTGTAACCAAGTTGAGGTAAAAGAGAACACCATGGTCACCTCGACGGAGTGCTTTCTCGATGCAATTCAACCCAACTACTATTGGGGGTGGCGTGCGAATCCCTTTAATCTCCTGTAGGTTCCCATGATAAATAAAACGCATCCAAAGCTCTTGAAAATGAAATGCTATTGGACCCAAAGTGCGTAATCAATGAGCGCCCAATACCGCATCACATCCCCCCAAGGGTAAAACAAAGAAATCAGCATCAAATTGCATGGAGCCAAGTAAAAACGGGACCTTTGGACATCTCCCATTATAGGAACGCTCAGCCCCATCAGCTACCATAACATTAAAATCAACTGCCATTTGGGGGAGTCCACCAACTTGATGCACCACTCACGGATCAATAAAGTTGTGAGTACTTCCCGAATCTACTAAGATAGAAATAGAACGACCCTTAATAATGCCCTGCACTCGAATAGTTTGTGGATTCGAAGCGCCACTCAAGGCATGTAGTGAAATTTGAGGCGTACCAACCATTTCCTCGTTGACATCATCTGTAATAATGGTCTCCTCGGCGACGTCTTCATCTTCCGGCCATTCTCCTTCCATAAGGAACAATTGTTTAACCTTACATTGATGACCCCGTTAAAAAATTTCATTACAGTTGAAACAAAGGCCTTTACTACGTCTTTCATCCATCTCCGTAGGGGTAAGGCGACGAATAGGCATAGTGAGGGGTTTAGTACCTGGAGAAGGGAAAGTAGTTGGAGCCGATGTTGGGGATATGAACCTGCCATTAGCCGCCCTTACTGGTCGCCGAGATAACGCTAACTTCTCCTCCACCCGTCGTGTTAACCCAATAGCTTGATGTAACGAGTCAGGATTAAAAAGTTTTACTTCACCTTTGATATCATCTTTAAGCCCTCCGACGAAACAATTCAGCCTAAACGGTTCAGGAATCTTGACGGTTAAATTGGAAAGACGTTCAAATTCCGCTAAATACTCCTGAACAGTTCCTTTCTGTTGTAATCGAGACAACATCTCCCCAGGGCGTGTATATTCAGCAGCACCAAATCTTGTGCAAAGTGCGATTTTAAATTCTTCCCATGACCAAGTTCATATCGTATCCCCTATCCAATGATACCACTGAACAGTTTTCCCTTCAAGATGAAATGAGGCTATGGCAATTTTTTCGGATGCCGGAGTTCGGTTATACTTGAAGAACAATTGGGCTTGGTATACCCAACTAAGAGGATCTTCCCCGTAAAATTTGGGAAAGTCAATCCTAGTATAGTGAGTTTGTAGGGAGGATGAGGAAGTGAAGGAATTGTTGTGAGTTGATGGAGTATGTAACAATGAAGGTGATGGAGTGGGTAAAAAAGAAGAAGGTTCAACTGCCTTACTGGAGGATATTGCTAAAAGCTTTTGCAACGATACGACAATTTTTTCAAGCATACTATCTGTACGAGTTTGGTGCTTCATGGTAAGAGTCTGGAACGCAGTTGTGGAAACTTGTTGTTCACGGAGTTGGCTCGTTAACGAAGAGATCTGTGACTCCATCGCATCCAACCTATCATGAGCTTCTTGAATTTTTCCAGCCGCCATTGTGGATCACAAGCTCTGATATCAGATGATGAGGACTGATATTTTAAAGTAGAACGTAGAAGAAAAGAGATTTGAATAAAGAGAAGAATAATAACATTTGGAAGAATAAGAAGAACAAGTAGATAAGAAGAATATGAAAGAAGAACGATAAATTTTTATTCCCTTTTCTTTCTCTGACATTACAACTTATATAGCTAATTGGTTCAACTAAATAAGAATACTTTCTAATCTCATAATCAAAATATTATAAGCAAGGAATCAAATCTAATTGTAAACCTAGTCTAATTATGAAAAGAGAAACTACTAAATTGATAATAATGAGATTCTAGGATCTCATCATGGTTCAATATGATTAGATACAACAGACTCAAAATTTTAACCATACGACGTTCCTTCCTGCTGCACGGCCACAAGTTACCAAGACGCCATGTACGAATATAGTTAAGGAAAAGCTCATTCTTTGTTGAATCCCTTCCTCTCACCGTTGTTTTATTTTGGATCTAATTATCTTAGTCCAGATTCCAGACTCCGTTGGAACGAGATCGAAACCTACTTCATTTTTGGAGGCCATTTGACAAATCTTAATGACAGCTGAATTTCAATATGGTTTTGCTAATGGCACTCACGAGGCACACGAACTGCGTCGTGAACAGTTCAGCCAACACATTGTTAGTTTGAAATTGAACCTTGATCAGACACGTAACAAAACTATACAAGAGTACCACCAAAGATTTAATCTTCAGGCTTGATGGTCAAACAATTTTACGGCCACAGGTCTACCTAGGTCCAACGAAACCTTTATATAACCTTGGTTTCATACGCCCAGAGAATTCATGTGCCATATAAGCTAACTTACTTGAAAATCTGATACCACTTAAACCATACTCGAATTAGAGAACTTCCTAATCGAAGAATTAAATTAAGAATAACAATTTGGTGGGAAAATTTCTCTATAAGAGCTTCAATTGCTCAATGGATTGATTTTAATTTAATTCCTCTTTCATTCATTTATTCTAGATTACAAAACTTGGATCATTTCTCTTGCCTAGCCTTGCCCTTTTATGAAAGTTACAAGTTTCTAGTTGTAAAATAGGACAATTATGCCCTTAAAATGCACTAAATTATGAAAGAATCGCGATAGTCGTTCGAACGACTAGCTCAATTAAGCTTAAAATTTGAGGTAGTCATAATTGGTCTTATGGGAACACAATCGTTCGAACGACTTGCCAATTTAAGCCTAGAAATTGAGGCAGACAGAATTGGTCTTCTGGGAAACCAGGTCTTTCGAACGACTCCAAATGTCGTTCGAATGACTTGCCAAATTAAGCCTAGAAAATAAGGCAGACAGAATTGGCTAACTTTCCTTTAAACTCGTTCGAACGACATGACATCTTTTTAAGAGGTTGAATGTCTAGATTCTCTTGGATTACTCTCTCCATATCACGATGATCATATGACTCTCATCATTTCGATGACATTTAAAAAATGTTTAACAATCTCTAATTTTTAATTAATTGCTTATTGATAACTTCCATGTATAATATCATGTTATGTGTTTATTGCCAAGATATTAAAAGTTCAACTTGATTTCTTATCGCTTCCCCATTTGTTTAAAATACAATAAAGTATCTCATGTTTAATTAGGCTGTAGGACATGGTTACCTTTCAAAAGAAAATATGTGATGTTTTTATTTTGAGGGTGCATTTAAAATTGAGGATTTTTGTTAGCATTTTAATATTAAATTGAGGTGAGCTTCTAAGATTTTGGGGTGTATTTAAAATTTCTCTAACCCTAATAGACCAAACGCCTATATAAAGCCGCCTCTTACTAAGAAGCATAAACCTTCTTCTCTATCCCTCCTATAGCCGCTCTCACTTGAGCAACTCTTAGATCTCAATCCCTCTCAATCCAACCATCATCGTTCCAAATCTGTGTACCCAGTTTTTTACTGGGTTACGATGACGATCAATATCAGGATAAGTAATTTATCATTTAGTACATGTACCATTTCTTTACTCATTTAATTTGTTTTTGGAACTTCATTCAAATAGGCAATAGTAAATATAATGGAAATTAAAAAAAAAAACTCTAATTAAATTTCTCGGTTCTATTTCAGATTTCTACTAATTGGAGCAATTTCAGGGTAGTCTAATCTAAATGATTTATTCAGAGTTTTACAAGTATTTTCTGCTTTAAAAGGTAAATTCTACAATGATGTTCATTCCATATAGATTTTTGAGATCCGGAATTTATTTTATTAAGGCGGTGACGGGGACCCCCCCCCCCCCCCCCCCCACAACATGCATTTTTAATGAATTATTCATCAATTACTTCCTCTCCCCATAAAACGTTCATTATTCTACATATCTATATTTATTTTGGTTTTGTTATAAAATTCTTAAGTGATCATAATTTAATTGTTGTTTATTTCATCTAAGAAATTATTTAGATGATTGCTTCGAGGTAAAGTAAATTGAGAGTTAGATTCAGTTTAAATGTTGAATTATTTTCTTTTGGGCATTGTTTAGGAATCTAGATTCCAATTGCATGTATAGAAGTTGAACATGTATGTTGTGTTATGGTTTTCAAGAAATTTGTTTTTAAATCACAAGTAATCCAGAAAAATTAATTGCTCATCATCTATTTTTCTTTATCTTTCTCTAAAAATAAGTTTTTCTTTTAGTTGTTGAATCTCTAGATTATTGATGAATTGAAATGATCTCTGGATTGAGCATAAGATTTTTCAATTGGCTAGTACTTTTGTTCTTTTAAACAGACACATGCAAAATTACAAGGAAACAGATCAATTCAGAAGAAGTATTTGTATTTCTTATTATGGCAAAATTTTATCAAATAAAACTTCTAAATGGACTACAGTTTCCTGCTTTAATGATCGACCATTATACGTTCACCGTTATTTGCTAAGTATTAACTGTAATAGACCTAGGGGTTAATCGAATAAGGAACAAATACGTACTATGATGCGGAAATACCCTATTGTAACAATCACACATAATTCACATAATTAACTTAAAAGTAAATGACACACAATTTATACCCCGAAGGAAACCCACGAATGGGTGAAAACCTCCAGTCCTTAAAAATCTACTTGTAAATTAATGAACTGTTACACAAAAGTTAAACTAACACCTTTGTTACCTCACTAAGTATTCGCTTGCCTCGCCAAGCCTTAGCCAAAGTCTCAAAGTTCTCTTCGGTCTTTACTATCTCCGTGAATCACCTTAGAATAGTTTGTGCCTCTAAGCTTTGCCACACTCGAATCCCTTAGCAGGTATAAAGTAAAGATTATGATTTATTTTTCGATTTGAAGGTTTAAAAATACCTTATGGAATTCATCAAATTAAATACCAAAAACTTAGGAGAAGCTTATGGTTTTTATCTCCGAACAAACTAGATTTATCTTATTTAACAATAGAGTTAATGATTACAAAAGTAGGTATGGATAAGTTTTATTTTCCCAAATTGAAAATGTAGAAAAAGATTTTCAAAGTAAAACTTTTACGGGTTTAATTTTTCCCATTATTTTAAACATTTCTCGAGATTCTAGCTGTTTTGATGATTTTTAAATTTAGGAATTTATGATCTCCGATTTCTTCAAAGAGTAAAATCGGAGATCATAAATTTCTAATTTTAATTTTTAATAAATAGCCTAATTTTAAAATCATCAAAACAGGGGGAAAATTAAACCCAAAAAAGTTTTAATTTGAAAATTGTTTTTTACGTTTTCAATAAGGAAAAATAAAACTTATCTATACCTTCTCGAGGGAATTCTTTGTGTTGATTACTTCTTATAGATGATCTCCGCAATTTAGGCTTTACTGATAAATGAGTCATCCGTGACACAACTATAACATATGGTTTTTGTAATAAAATGACAATCCAAAATATAGTGGAACTTCAACTTATTCCTTCTTGAATAGGTGTATACAGGTAGTTAGAATTGGGGGCTTTGATGGTATTTCATGCTAGGGCAGCGCTAACGATTTTTGCAGGCATGGGTGGCATCGAAAAATGAGTATGATAGATCAATGGAAAAGAAAGGTGTCACTCAATTTTAGCATTGTGTCTCTCAAGACTTCTACATATAATTCATATTAGGTGATGACCATTTTTGTTAAATCGTGAATCGTAATGTTAACAGTGTTGGGCTGTCTTTTACAGAAGAAGTGTTTGGATAGTTTCGAGAAGTTCTATCACACGAACTTTGATTCAACCGGGTACGTAAGATTCATGCACACTTTGACACAAAAACTATAGAGTTGATTTTGACAACTTATCAGGTTACTCTTTCCGTCTATAACGTCTCTATAAGGTGTTGAGCTGGTTGATTTTGAATTACATTTACTCCAATATTGCTGATAGAATTACATGGTATTATAACATGCTTCAGTACATTATCAATTTAATAAATCAGATGGACTCAGTTTTTCAGAAATCCAGACCGAGCTGGACGTTGCGGACATAGCCTTATAAAACGTTTCTCTACATCATGTGCAAAGTACAACATTCTTACTAGGTAATATCAGTTTCTTATAAAGATACTCGATTTCACTCAATATATTTCTCATTACAGTTGTTTTCTTATAAAGATACTCAATTTCACTTAATATATTTCTCATTACAGTTATCTAAAATTTTAATTAGGGTTTGAAGCCAGTAACAGTAAAACGTTCAGAGCCAGAGTTCAGGAAAACTAGTTGTATGCCAACATTGTGATGAAGAAACTGCGATAGTAGATTCAGGAGATGAAAGCAACTATTTTGATAATTTTAACGATGAACTAGAATCAGAATTTTCGCCTCAGGGTTTGAAGCTAGTAATAGTAAAGCGTTCCGAGCCAGAGTCTAGGAAAACGAGTTGTATGCCAACATTAAGAAGAAGAAGTTGTGGTAGTAGATTCAGGAGATGAAAGCAACTACTTTGATGATATTGACGATGAACCAAAATTAATTATTTTACCTTAGTATTTACTACAGTAACAGAAGAACTAGGGGAATAAAGTCTTTGCCATTTTTGGTGGACTTATTATGTATTTGCCTTATAAATGTTGTTTCACAATTTTTTATTTTTCATTTAATAAATGGGATTTTTCATTTACTTTTTTGTACTTGAAAACTTAAACTGCACAGTGTGCACTACCCTTCAGTATCGAAACGGATGAATTGAACATTTCATCTGTAGTGTTAGGTGAAAATAAATAGAGAATAATTTGCATGCAATGGGGACAACGGGTAACTCTCCCCATTGTTTACAAGATAAGAGTCATAAGACAGATACAGGTGCGGCGTAAACATCTTAAGAGGTCAAAAGATGTTCCTAGAATCAGTCCATGACAGTACTTAACACCAACCTTGCTCCAAGGCTCATGCATACTCTGCATAATACTTGTGAGACTATGGTATATTTTCTGGGAAGCAAACAATACGGCGGAGAGTCTTGCTAAGCTATTTTGGGATGTGAAGAATCGAAAAGTCATCTGGAGCCGTAACGTTATATTCAATGAGGAAGTTTTGCATAAAGACTTTAAAATACCTGGTGAAAGAAATCGAAGTGAAGTAGCGGAAAGTATAGACATTGATGATGAACCCTCTTGAGAGGTTGATGAAGAAGTCGTTGTTGAGTCCGATGCACTGGATCAAGACGTGAAACCAAATGATCTAGACATTCTAATTATACTTCAAAAGGAGCCAAGAATTTTAAGAGTTACGGATAGTAGTAAACCGAAAAGTTAACTCTTTAAATCACTTATTACTTACGGATAGTAGTGAACCAAAAAGTTACAAAGAGGCTCTAGAGGAGGAAGCCAAGAGCAAGTGGGAGTTTGCTATGGATGATGTGATGCAGTCATTATCTGTTAATCAAACTTGGGATTTAGTTCGGTTACTGAAAGATAAAAGAGCATTGTACAACAAGTGGGTATACAGACTAAAACAGGAATCTGACGGTTCAAGGAGATTCAAGGCTAGACTTGTGGTGAAGGGCTTTCAGCATAAATAAGGCGTTAATTTTGTTGAGATCTTTGCTCCTGTTGTGAAGATGTCTATCATTCGGGTTGTGATGAATATAGTTACAGTTGAAGATTTGCATCTTAAGCAACTTAATGTTAAGACAACATTTCTTCAAGATAACTTTGATGAATAAATTTATATAAAGCAACCAGAAAGATATTCGGTTAAAAGGAAAGAAGATCTTGTGTGTAGGCTCACGAAGAACTTATATGGTTTGAAACAAGCGCCAAAACAATGGTATTTGAAGTTTGAGCAATTCATGTCCAAAAATGGTTATTCGAAGAGTAATGCGAATCACTGTTATTTTATCAAAAATACGGGGAACTCATATATTATTTCACTTTTGTATGTAGATGATATGTTTGTTGCAAGTGCCAAAATTGGAGAGATTGTCAAGTTGAAGAAACAGTCATCCCGAGAGTTTTCTATGAATGACTTGGGTGCGGCGAAACAAGTTCTTGGTATGCGTGATACAAGGAAAAAAGCGTTGAGAATTGAAGTTATCTCAAGCCGAGTACATCGGCAAAGTACTAAAGCGGTTTAATATGGATGGTTCTAAAGTTATTAGTACACCATTGGGAGGTCACTTTAAATTGTCAAAGGATTATTGTCTAAAGAAGCAGAAGGATCGCGATAAGATGCGGAAGGTTTTTTATCAATCCGTGGTTGGTATCCTAATGTACGCTATGATTTGTACGAGACCAGATATTTCCCAAGCAGTGGGAGTTGTTAGTAGGTATATGAGTAATCCAGGCAAGGTGCATTGGAGAGCTATGAAATAGATACTGAGGTATCTAAAGGGGACTTAAGATATGACATTATGTTATGGGGGTTCTCAGATATGCTTACAGGGTTTCATTAAATCTGATATGGCAGGTGACATTGATAGGCGGAAGAACACTAGTAGTTTCGTGTTTACATTAGGAAGCGGTACGACAGAGGCAGAATATGTTGCGGCTACAGAAGCTTGCAAGGATATGGTTTGGCTCAAAGGGTTAATGAAAGAACTTGGTAAAAAACAACATTCTCCTGAGTTGTATAGTGATAGTCAAAGAGCTATACACTTAGGATGTATGTCTTGGTTGCATTTAGGAGGTCGTCTGAGACGTGTAGTTTGCCTCGAGATTCGTTCTAATTGTAATTAGTCATCTAGTATATAAAGATGACTTAGTTATTTGTTAGCCTATCATTTCTGTTACATATGTTTTCAGAAATAAAATAAAAATGAACGAAAAGGAAATGAAAAACTGAAGATCGAGGCTTGCAGTCATTACAATTTCCTTAAGACAGATTTCACCTTGCGTATGGTGCTTCACAGATAATGGTGTCTGTCTCCCAAGATACAATGATTGAATCGTACAGACTTGAAGCACTCAAGTCGATATGTCTGTCAAACTATCTGTAATATCACTCTCAAGAAGGAAGCAATGAAAAAGTAAATGAGATCCGGGTATTTTTTCAGTGTCTCAAACACATCAAGAAAAAATATATTTATAAGGAGAATGTGACTATTAGAAGCACCTATAGATAGGGTTGTACCCAAGAAACACCTCTAAAAAGAGTTGCAACTCTTTGAGAGAAAAAACAACTCCTTAATAAACACCCAAAAAAGACCTAGTGTAAACTAAAAATCATAAACTTAATGCCCGCCTGATACCCGCCTCAATATATCTATGTGCAGATCTCTCATGTATTTTTATTTTCATGTTTAACATCTCATACTTAAAAGAGGGGGAAAGTGGAGTTGGTGGGCATAGAATAATAGATAAAAGAAAAAGCTCTAAAGTTTTGTTTGGAGAACTAGATCTGGGACATTGCTAGGATTCAGAGTTACATACCTTCTTTTGCGCATTGCTCACAGCTCTCCAAAGGGACTGCTCCACAATGTGCAAGCCTGAAGGGGAGAGAGTAGATTATATACCAAAACAAAACAAACCAAACCAAACCAAAACATAGAGGTTTTGATTCAGCTAAAACTAACTACTTCACCCGCTCTAGCTTCATCTGCTTCATCTACTGGTGTTGGTTTATGGCGTCTAGCTTTGGGGTTCAACGTTTTTATTTTTATTTTCTTTTGATGTGAATTGTGAGAAATAGAGGAACTGTTGGAAAGGTTTAGTTTTTTCGTTATAAGGAGAGACTAAAGAGGCATTGAATGGGGAGAGCATTGGCGACTGCAAATGATGGTTTATTTCTTTCATGAAGTGCCGTGTGGTCTCTTCAGTTCCAAGGTGCCACCTGGGATATTATTAAATTCATATCATACAAAATGAGTTCAACCATATCCCTCAAAGATCATGAGTCGTCATTTCAAATAGCTACTCTAGAGATGCTGCATGCAGCTAGATAAACATATGCATTCTCCCCAAAAAACAGTGCCTTCAAAGTTGTTGGAGCTCCCGAATACTTGGACGAAGGATGAGCCCGCTTATACATTTTCCAGACCACGAACATTCATACGTAAATGAGTCCGGTCACACTAGTTACATTAGTGGACTTCCTCTTTCTTTACAAATTCAACTCAATTTTCATTCAAAATTTGCACCATTTCTATTCACCAAAAACCCTTTCAACCACATCACACCAAGGAAGCATTGAGAAATTGAGAGAGCTACATTTGCCTTTTTGGGCAAAGCTCTGTATCCAAACAAATTGGTAGAAAAGCAAATTCAGAACATAAGAGACAAAGAACAAGTATAACATCAAAGATGTAAAATATAAATCAGGTTTGATAAAATACCCCAACATATCTTTCTTTACAAGAGAAAGATATTTTGTCATCACATCCCTATAAAACTAGTTTCATCACTTCTTTTTTGCAAGCAACGATAGATAAAACAAAAACTAAGCCCCAGAGGGCAATACAAAAATAGCCGAGTTAACGAGGTCCGAGGCCTCGCTGGGCTCAAAAAGAGAAAAAACTGGGGAACATGCTCCCAAGGCTGTTAAAGCATGCGCCTCAAAATTGAAATATCTATTTTATAAACTGAAAACGAAACTCTTGAAAACGGCCAGCGAGAAACAACATCTCTGGAGCCAAGGTGAGGGCTCCTCAAGAAAGGTCAGTGGATCCCGTCTTGAAAGCACTGACGAGACGCCAGCAATCTGTGAGAACCATCACTCTCTCCATGCCCCTCCCCAGAGCGGCTTCCATGCCTCTGATCACTGCAACTGCCTCTGCCTCTTCTGAGTCTGTTGCCCTGGCGGAGTCGTAACTAGAAAGCTAGAAGTACTAGCTTCATCACTCACCCTAACTAAAAAGACAAAAATATATGAGTCTCCCAATACAACACAGTTTCCCCAAATCTGCTCATTTAACTTCTTGCTTGGGTTTACACGTGGTCTCATCTTCCCTTTGCTTTGTTTGGTTTATCCTATCTTTATTTACAAACGTTAGGTGTTGATAAAAGGTGTACAAAGAGAGGAAAAAAAGGGTGCAGATGGTGCAGAGATTGATCGCTAGAGGCCTATGTTTGTAAGAGCAAACGCAGTAGGGTGTGGGTTGAGTTGGGTTTGCAAACCCACACTCAAACCTCCCCCAGCAGCAACAGTTTAGGTGTGAGTTGGACGACCTGACGCTACAGTAACTCAATCGAGTGTGAGGAACTCACACTAAAAGAAAATTGAGTTGGCGGTGTTTAGATCACCGCGCGGTGTTCTTTTTACCACGCGAAAAAATGAACACCGCGCAGTGTTCTAAACATCTCCAAAGTCAATTATTTTGATTAACAATCCATGGCTACTTGTTCTTCCCCAAAGCCAATTACAGAGCAGAGGAGAACCTCTACGCTCTCCCCAAATGGCGAACTCCGGCACCAATAGTAATAACTCTACATTGTCGACCCCATCCTCCCATAACCCACCTTCAACACCCATCATCACAATTCACTTCATACCTCTAGCAAAACCCATCGCAATTTTAACCTCAATTCCAATCACAGACCTCACCTCCGTTTACCATGTCGCAAGGGGATCCTAGTTATGGACAATATCAAAATCTATTTACACTATCTCAACCGCAACCTCAAGCGTTTAGCCCGTACTATCAACCGCATCCGCTCACTCAACCTCAAGGTTTTCAACCTCCAAATTAATTTCAGAACTATTTATTTCATGGTGAATCTACTCAGCATAGTCAAAGTGACGCAAATGCGTCAATACCTGTTGAAGCGGCGGCTCCCCCGAAATGAAAAGAAAGAAAAGAACACCCATAAAACAAAGACAAAGCGTGCAAGTGCCAGAAGATGTTGAGTTTTTGGACGAGATGGATGATGCTGGAATGCATTGGACGGACGCAGACTTTATGTATCTCGCAAGGGCGTGGGTAACAACTTCTGTCCAAACAAATGGCCGCACAAAGGTTTTTACTTTCTATCAAAAGACCCCGAGCGCCCCACACGACGATCATGTGGGTTGACCAAATCTCAGTGGTATGCCCTTAATGCACAATGTGTGGCGTACAAGAGGATAGTTGCTCAAGAACGATTTAGGAATAGCAGCGGAAAAAACAGATGAAGATCGGGAACGTTATGATTTCCTTTAACTCAATTTAAATTATTTATCGCTGATATACACGTTATTTATTTGTATTGGGTAATTTTGCAAATTGTTGAAAAACGATGCACACGAAATCTATAAAGGCTTGAATGACGGCAATGACTTCAAACACCGTGAAGCGTATAAGATTTTGGTACGAAAACCGCGATAGGCCAACCTAAGGGATGATGGGTTGAACCATGCAGTGAATATACAAGGAAATGTAGCTACGATAACATCGGACAATTCTTCTCCGGGGAACTTGGTCGGATCAAACAATCTATCGGAGGACCCTGACGGCCCACCTACACCTCAATCCGCGGGCCAAAATTTTGACTTAGATGGTTCGTTGTATGAGGGTAGAAGCAGACCCATCGGCCAAAAAATCTATAGAAAGAACCTTACATCAAAAAAGGCAATGGAGGGTGTTGCTGCATCTGGTCGCGGTATCCAAATAATGCTGGATGAACTACAGTTAGAGAAGATTCAAGCGAAAGAAGAAAAGGAAAGAATAAGGGAAGAAGCAATGCAACACAGGCAAGCCAAAATTGATTTGGAGCAAGCAAATAAATATCACAAAATTATGGAGAAAGACTTGAGTACTCGTTTTAGACGTCAATTGCAATACTATCTGTAAAGGCAAGCTGAGATAATGAAACGTCTTGCCAATAGGGGAGGACCAGGTACTTGAAGTGGTGATGAAATGTAATTTAACTTTGCTGTAAATAAAAGTTTTATTTCCAAGAATGTAGTTTACCTTCCAATAATGTAATCGTTTGAATAATGTACTTTGCAATTGAAGAATGCAATCTTGTTTTCGAAATATTTATTTCCAATAATATTGTATTAAAACAAGTACAAGATTAATGCAATATCAAAAACTTGTTTAATAAACTTGTACGACAAAAAGCATTAAATTACATAAATAACACTCTGATAATACAAGAAATTGAGTACTAGGTTTGAAGATTTTTTTCACGACCCAGAAATGCTCGATTAGATCATCCTATAGATCAAAGTGAAGTTCTCGACTTCGAATTAGGTTCCTTTTCGATATAAAAGATTATATTGTTCCACGTTCGCTTCCAATATCGAACTGTTCGCCTTCGATAGTTGGGCTCGGCCGGATTGTAGTCTAAGTATGATAGGAATGTACCTCGTTCCTCTTCGACGATCATATTGTGCATTATAACGCACGCCTTTATGGCATTGCTCAAAACCTGGGGGTCTCACAATTTTACCAGATTTTTTAAATTATTGAACCATGATTGTAAAACCCCGAACACCCGTTCTACGTCTTTTTGGCAACTTTCTTGTTGCTGAGCAAAGAATTTTTGTTTCGCTGTAACCAAATTGGATATGGTTTGGACAAGTGTTCCCCATTAGGGAATATGCCATCCGCTAGGTAATACCTCATATCATAAGCTTTGTTGGCAATTTTATAATTGCCGGGCGGGGAGATACCATTGGCCAGGTCAGTGAAAAGATGCGATTGTTGCAGGACATTGATATAATTTTTAGACTCTGCTAACCCAAAAAAAGTATGCCAAAACCAAAGGTCGTGTGAAGCTACTGCTTTAAGAATCAGTGTCGCATTGGGGTAATGACCACTAAATTCACCGTGCCAAGCTTTGGGACAATTTTTCCATATCTTATGCATGCAATCAAGGCTTCCTAACATGCCGGGAAATCCCCGGGACTCTCCGATCGCTTTTAACTTTTCGACGTCGGTTGGGTTTGGTGCTCGAAGATATTCCTCGTCCAAAATTTGTATAACCGCAACACAAAACATTTTCACACATAACAATGTTGTGATTTCTCCTATTCAGATATATTCGTCAAAATGATTTGCCACAACACTGCAGCTTAGGAAACGTTGTGCCGCGACTACCTTTTGGTACGGTGATAACCCCATAGTACCAGGGTTGTTAAGTTTCTAGACAAAATAATGATCATGTGCAACAACTGCATCTAATAGACGTATAAACATATCTCTACTCATACGAGAACGTCGCCGAAGTAGTATCGTATGGCTCATATGTGCAATTCGGCTTGAAGTAGTCTCGTATAATGCTGTAATGCCTCAATAGGTGATCTCGTTTTTTCTCTTATCCTTACGGCCCATGACACTCCCGCCGTAACTTGAAATTGCATCCTCAACTACTATGTTTATTGCAGCTTGGTGCAGAACACAAATTGCCGCCGCACAATTATAGATAAGATCGTCATCGGAGGACGACGGCGATAAACCTGGAGGATCGGGTATAGATGAATCAGATGATGAAGAAGACATTTGAGGTTGTGGAGTTGAGAGAAGGGTGCAATACCAGATGGTAAACAAGTTTTCAATGGAAGTGAGAAGTACAAAAATGGGAGAAATGTAAAAGGGGAAGAAGCTGTGGGTCTTTTTCCCTAGATTTGGCGGTGAAATGAACACCGCGCGGTGTTCCTTTTACTGCGTGGTGTTCATTTCACCGCCAAATCTATATTTCTATTTGACCTCAGTGACCATTTTATTCGAATAGAATTTGGTTCTATTCGAATAAAACTGCTCAGTGCCAAATTGTGCAAAATTGTTCAAACAAGTAGTCTGTAGAAATGTAAAAATTGAAAAAACTCTGCCAAAAACCTAAAAACTTCACCAGATAGTCTGTAGAAATATAAAATACCTAAGTACAAATTTATTCAAACAGACAAATAATCAATTTCAACAAAAACCAAATAACTTATTCGAATAGAATTCAGTCAATTTCAACATTAGATAATCATGGCATATGAACATTAAGAGCATTCAATACATCATCTACAAAAATATCGTCTACTCAGAATCATCTACATTATCAAAGCTGTGTTTCTACATTATCTAAAAAACATAAAAAAAAAAACCAATATCTACTAAGATTCATCTCTAGTACGCCCTCCCCAGGTTCACAAACCAGATCTACGTTGCCTCGTCCTCGCGCTACCTCCATGTGGTAGCGGCACCACCCGTACGTCACGCCCCCTCCTCAGGTATAGGTCCTGAATGGGACAAAGAAAATTTATAAATATTTTGACAAAATAAATATGACATTAAAAAAAATACCGCAATAAATACATAAATAAATTATTTACATGGGCATATAGCTGATGATTTATAGTGTCAATTTGCCTGTGGGCAATAGCAAGCTCATCCTCCAACTCCTTAAACCTCTGTGCATCCCGCGCAGACTCTGTAAGGACGAGTCGCCGCATACCATGAGTCAGGTGCCACAGCTCCTCTACGCCGTAGGAGGAAGACATGGGTGGTGGGTCTCTCAAGCGGGTGATGGGGAGCATCTCACCTCGCCCTGTCCACTCCATGTGCCACCCCGGGTCTAGCCCTTCCGCCTCGCCAGACAATCTGAAGTCCTAGGATGCGCTATGAACCGACGTTGACGTAACCACCACGGGTGTAATACCAGCTCTGAGTGCACTCGGTCCGAGCAGATCTATATTTCCCATCCTCTGGGAATCTGTCAACATGTGGCCTACCTCCAAAATTTGTTCATCTCAGTACGAAGCGTAAGTCTCTTGCTCCTCTCCTACCACAAACTGCATGCATTCAATGAACCCGGCATGTCTCATCTCATGTAAAGCCGTTAGACTAATATGTGGCGACATGTTAAGCGGAGGATCCAAAGGAATACGCGTCTTGCCTTCCAACTGCCTCCAGCATCTATCCCCCAAGTAATATTCCCAATTTTCGTTTGGTACTTGAAGTGGCATCCTCTTGCAGGATATGAGTTTTGCAATCAGTACGTCCTCTATCTCAGACACCTCAGACTATAACCAAGGTTCCCAGGTGATCGTCTCAATCGTGCGGTGGTCAATGTGGTATCTGCCTAGAATAAATAGATTGGTTGCCTGGTCATTTGTTTTCCTCTTGTTCCCTCTCTCCCATGCTCTGAGGCGCGGATAGGTTGAGAATTTTACCTCTTCCTTGACTATAGGGTGACCAACCCCACAATACTCGTAGAACCAATACTGCATTTCGGAATAACATAAAAAATAATAATAATTGATATTTAAGACGTTTATTGGTAGATATTTGATTTGTAAAAAAAAAAAGTGTTAGTGTACCGTAAGAAGCTGGACAAATCCAGTGATGGCACCCCCGGTCGTGACTGCGGTATCCAAACCATGGTACAGGAAAACAAGAATAGCAGAACCCCAGTCATATTGGGCAGCCGAGTCCAAATCGGCCACGGCCGCGAGATATCCAAGCAGGATGGTATCGTTGGCCGTTTGGAACCACAAATGTCCCATCATGAAAAGGATAAAAGTACGAGCAATAGTAATA
Organism: Kingdonia uniflora; assembly: GCA_014058105.1. Classification (NCBI taxonomy): domain Eukaryota; kingdom Viridiplantae; phylum Streptophyta; class Magnoliopsida; order Ranunculales; family Circaeasteraceae; genus Kingdonia; species Kingdonia uniflora. The sequence goes on from JACGCM010002114.1 coordinate 2,295,231, forward strand.
TCATCCCCCCGATCAGCTGCGACGGTCTAGTACGTCCTCAAATGTGCAATGCTGATGTTCCCATTCTTTATATGGCTGGAATCAATGTTGGGGAGCAATTGTCTCGCATTGGATAAAATAGGTCATGTGTCGTCATACGAAACCTGTGCTGGATATCGGCCGATTGACAATGATGTCAGCATAGTGAAATCGAGAGGAGTGATCCCTATCTCTGTCAATGCCTGAATTAGCTGATTATCTGAATTGCCCAAGCGTATATCCATAAACTGCATGAAAATATTCACTACGGCGTCCCTTACGGGTAGAATTATGATAATATTCTTCCACACTTTGAACACCGTAGTGAATGTGTCGTGCACACGCATCGAATCTCGATTTTGTTCATTGAGGTATTTTTTCAAACACTTGATTTATGGAAAAAAACAAATTCACAATTACACTAAAACTTACCGTGAGTTCTTTTCCCGTGTAATAGATGTGACTGACTCCGTTTGAGAGTTGGGTAATACACCTCCGCGGGAAGTTTTCTTGGGTTGGGTTTGGTATAGATTGGGGTTGGACATCTTCAAATTCCACTCGTTTTTTCTTTCTTCCGGACCTTGAGCGAGTTACGGCACGTTCTGAATCTCTTGTTTCTCTAAACCCAGGCATAGTACTAGGGTGTGGTTCTCCCTCTGGCATATGCATTTTGATTTTGTTGGAATTACTATTTTTTTTACCAGGATTTTGAGAGAGAGCTAGATGTAAAAATGTGGAAATAGTCGAATTGGGAGTGAGTTTTACTTACAGTTGAAGCGGCGGTGTTTGGAATACCGCGCGGTGTTTTAATCTCCTCAAAATTTTAAAAAAAAATTACACGTTGGCAAACTCACACTGGCTACTGGGAAAGGTCGGGTGTGAGTTGTGGGTTTGGTGGGCCAGGGTGTCAGAACTCACACCCGAACCCACACTCGCTGCTAGAGATGCTCTAAAGAGAGCTTGAGGCACATGATGCCTACATAGATGCAACAGTGTAAGAGGAGAGGAACATGCGGTTTTCGCAGGGTATAAGTTAGCATGTTTAAGGAAACATTTTTGGATTTGTATTCGACGGTATTCACCTTGGGGGCAACCATAGTACGGCCTGGACTTTTGCCTAGCTCACCTCAGTGGGAGCTACAAGCCTACAATGGTGCTGGTAAGAAGTGCTAATCTTACCACATCTAATCTTTGCCACTTTCCATCTCTCAGAGAAACAATATCATTGAAACTGAGACCCACACTTTGCCTAGCTCAAACCTCAGGGGGAGTAAGACCTTCTGGTTTTTGGTTCCTAGGATTTTATTAGTAGCCATGATTGGGGCTATAGTACTGACTATGCATAGGCCCCGCCCCGAAAAGGTGAGTGCTTGCATACGAAGTCCTTCCAAGGCTTACTCCGAACCTTAATCGACGCTTCACTGATCTTCTACCACCAGTCTTTTGGGAGACGCATACCACCAGTCTTTGGAGAGACGCAAGCAAGAGTGAGCCAGGGTGAAATCGTGGTTTTGATTAGGTGAGAAATACAGAAGGGAAATCGAGGCAAGCTCGCCCTATCCAATCATTGCGCCAAAAGGAAGGATTAAAGAAAAGGGGTTCCTGCACTAGTTAAAAGAGCCGGGTCCCGAAAGAGCAGTTGTGTTTTAGAAGGCCTGGTTTCTTTACCGTACTACTAGACACGAAAAAAGACTGATCCATTCCAATGCGAAAGGAACTACCTAGTTTCTTATGGAAAGTGTTCCTATTCATAGATGAATTGTGAGAATGTTCCAAGTGAACAATAAAGAAAAAGAAAAAGGAAGATGGATTATTTCAAAGCGATACTTTTATGATGCATTGCTTACTTGGACTTAAGATTTTTAATAGTAAAATAGATGTAGATCGGCATCCCTTTCAATAATATGGAATTTCTTCTACTTGGGGCTGTCTGTTTAGTGTTAATCTATAGTTTGATTAATACCTAAACAAACATAGGTTAGATACAAGAAAACATAGGTTAGATACAAGAAGGGACTAGGAGTTTGTTCTATATTTTGTTATATTGAAAACTATAGACTCCCGGATCCCCGAACAATTATTTAACTAAACACAACATTTTTCGTATAATAACTACTAAGACTAAGACATCTTGCTTAGCTAGAATAACATGTTCTATGCACATCTGTTCCCATTTAAATGATTTTCTCCATTGTCAAGCAAAATATAAGTTAGAGACACCATGATAGATGCTGCATTCTTCTCTCCTTTCCCTCTCTACTGCCTAAAGGGTCATTGGTGCTTGTGTCAAAGGACTGAGCTCATAGCCTTGGTCCTCTGCTGACTCTGGCAAAGAAAAGACTGCGGAAAAGACGTAGTGCTTCTTCTTTTCTAACTGCTTAAAGCACTATACCATTCTTTACTATCTATATGTGACACGGCCCTAGCCGGGACCGACTCTACAGTGCCCGGAGTGCAGCGGAATACGGGACCGTGCGGCGTACACGGACGCGAGGTCGGCGTGTACCAGCCATCTTCACAGGCGCGGCGCGCCAGTGGCATACAACCCACGGATGCTAGAGCGACATCCGGATTATCCTGGATACTCGTGAGGGGTCATCGAATATGTATTCGGTATAGGCAACAACGCTGAAGGTTCCCTCAATAATCCCTACAGCGTAATCTCTCACGACGCGCGCGAGATACGGAAGCACACCTGTCCTGTAGCGGATCAGGGTAGCTCAATATGCCGGTTTCCATCTTAGGGACTCATATCTCAAGGGGCGACGAGCCTGGACTAATTTTACTGTCCATCTGAAAGGGGCGGTGCGTCTCGGATAGCCCGCGGGGCATAGCGGCGCCATATGAAGCCCTCTAATGAAAATCGGCCCGCATTGCGAGGCAATGTCCCCTAGCCTACCCTAGGCCTAGGAGAACTCATAACTATCCCTTGTAGATAGTCCATGAGCCGGGGTCCTTGATGACCAAGCATTAAAGCTCTTTTAGTCATGGGGAGGATCGGACCAAGGTTCCTCCTTAATATAGCTACTAAGTAAATAGTCAACTTCCAAAAGGAAACGTTAAAACATGAGACGAAGCGTACTGGACCTTTTCGCCCCCTTAACTGAATCCGATTGCGACAAAACTTGGCGTGCTGCTATATTAGGGCATAGAGAACAAATACATTCGGACAGAACTCAAAACGCTCGGGTAGATTTGGCCGGCGTTCGGTAGGTCGTCACACCCTCCCGCACTTAAAATAATCTCGACGTCCTCGTCGAGGACCATCGCCAACACGGCTCTGCAAGGATTCAATCTTCTGCATCTACATGAAACCAACAACTCTCCCGCACTTAGTTCAGAGTACTATATCTTCTTCTGTCCTAGCGGATACTGAGCCCAACTGCTAGTCTCGATGCTGACAACTGTGTCTTCAGAACTGAACCTTAACTTCGCCCATTCCAACTGAAGTGCGTAGTGACCGAACCTTCATACGACTGGAGTCTGCCTTCTCCTCTGGGTATTGTCTCTTGGTCTCAAACCTTCTGAAAAATGTATGGGCGGTGCACTCTAGCATCGCGCCCTCTGAAATGCGCTGCATCCTTCCTGCTGCAAAGCGCCTTCTCCCCTGACACTGTGGAATGTAGCTCTTCTCGACAAACCAAGGGCGTCTCCTCCGGACAGCCCGACGAGGATATCTCCAATCCCGTCCAAAAGTGCGCTCACTTCCAAGTCGCACAATGCCTTCGCTGCTCGAGAGTTCAATCTTCTGTGAATCTCGGCTTCAAACTTCACTCTTCATCTGCGAGTGGCAAGGAGCAAGTCTTCTAAAACAAAGGGGTAACTCACCCCAACTGCACGGAACATCTGCCGCACACTGAATTGCCTGACTGCCCTTCAATCAACTCCGCGAAGGTCTTCCAACCTTGTCCGCCCTTCTTACGGACCATCGGGGATACAACATCAAGATGCGGCACTCTAGCCTTACCAGTATAGAACTGAACTGGTACTCATTGTTCACTTGGGCGAGGGAGGGTAGCTCCTAGAAGGTAGCATACTCTCAACGAGGCGCGGGTACTCTGTTCCCTACCGCCAACAAAACCATCGAGGCAGCCTATCTAGGCGCGGGTACTCTATTCCCTACCGCCAGCTAACCATCGAGGTCCGCCATAAAGGCGTCCTGTGTGAACTTCTAAAACCCATGAGACATCTATCTGTGCAGCCGCGTTTCTGCTCTACCACCTCGTAGTAGGCCATCATCTAACTCATGTAACGCTAGATGGCATCTGCACCTAACTTGGCTGCAGGAAGGGTGATCGCCACTCCGGCGTCCCCAAAGGTCTCTCCACTCCGGAGGACTCTAATCTGCCTCACTCTCCAAGGAGGACTTCCCAATGCCTCTTCTCTGACGAGGACTTCTCAATGCCTCTTCTCTGACGAGGACTTAACATTGGCATATGTACTTGCCAAACTCTGGTGGTAATGACCCATGCTGGAACCTGCGTATATCTGCGTCACAACTTACAGCTCTTCCCACACTCGATAAGCTCGACGTCCGCGTCGAGATCAAAGCTGTGACATATAACTGACGGACTACTGAAGCGTTTCTCCATCTCTACATCCCTACTCCAACCTGAGTACTTGGGGAACTTGGGAACAAGATACTGTCACTGTACCTATCGCCCTGAGCTCGTTGGCTTGCCATGTCCAACTGCTATCAAACTCGCGGAGACCAACCTTCATACTGTCGCAATCATCTTTGAACTGAAGCGTAGCCATTCTCGGTCTCTTGAACTAGCTTCAACAAACGCAGCCAACTCTAACCGGTCACTGAGATGTGGTCTTCTAAAGACACTCCATCGATATAAACAAAGAACAAGGCGCGGGCACTCTATCCCTACCGCCAACCACCAAGTGATAAGGAATTGGGAAACTAACATCCAATTCCGCTCAGGATCTTTCATCCTAGAGCAATCTTCCGTCTGAGATCATGTCTGAGGTAACCCACACAACTGACTGAAGCTCAACTCTATTCTGCGACAACCACGTAACTTACTAACCTTCGGAAACGTGAGTCTTCCATCTGAGAGCTTAAAATGACCCAGAACCATCATGTGGAACAACATGGATCAACTCGGCTAGAGCACTCGAACGCCGACAAACCTGAAACTCACGTCGGAGCCAGAGAACAAACATCACTCTGTAACTTGCCTTCTTGGAGTGATCAAAGCAGGGTCCCAAGTATCTGGGGACCAACTGCGGACAAGCGACAACCCATCTGGGAGGTCGCAGTTCATGTCGCGTCCTAACGAATCACTCTGCCCTCGACGTCTACCTGACGACATCACTGTGTGCAAACTCGGGACCCAAACCATGTCTTCATCTCTTACTTCATGCCGCTTCATCTTCGGCTCTTGACATTCACCTCTGGAACGTCTCAATGTCCAACTCAGGACAATCACAACGAGTATCTCTCAGGATTCTTCAATCTTTAGTAGACACTAAGGAATTCCAACAAAACCAAGCATCGCGGCTTCCACACGAAAGTACTCGGCAACGGACACTGACCATATCGATCTCTGCTGAGGGGCATCGTCCTTGATCACACCTGTTACTAAACTTCGCAGCGCGGATACGGACCGAATGCAATAACAACCTGCTAGATCGCTCTATTACTATTCTTCATAGAGCATCTGCGACACTGATCAGCCTTCTAGAGACAACCAACGATATAGATCATCGCGTCCAACACAATCCCAATCCTCCTCTTAGCGTCACTGTCCAAAGCACATTTTACTTGAGCAATCTCGCACTCGGATATGGAGCCTTTCTCTTGCGTCCAATATCGACTGACATGTAGGCAACACACTCTACAAGCGTTCACAACGGTGCTAGGAACATCTCTAGGGAGCAACTACGGCTCTGGAGAGAACAACAGCCAAATGGGTAACCCATACTACCAACTCGGGAATCATTACTCCGTTTACTCCGACGGACGTAGGCACAACCCATCTACGCTCTGACAAGCAAACTCCCAGCAAGCCTTGCTCGGATAAGCCTAGACCCAACTCTGTCTAGCTCTGGCAGACGTAGGCACAATCCATCCACGTTCTACCAACTCAAGAGCTAAGCTTCAACAAGCTATTCTCGCTCTGATACCAACTGACACGGCCCTAGCCGGGACCGACTCTACAGTGCCCGGAGTGCAGCGGAATACGGGACCGTGCGGCGTACACGGACGCGAGGTCGGCGTGTACCAGCCATCTTCACAGGCGCGGCGCGCCAGTGGCATACAACCCACGGATGCTAGAGCGACATCCGGATTATCCTGGATACTCGTGAGGGGTCATCGAATATGTATTCGGTATAGGCAACAACGCTGAAGGTTCCCTCAATAATCCCTACAGCGTAATCTCTCACGACGCGCGCGAGATACGGAAGCACACCTGTCCTGTAGCGGATCAGGGTAGCTCAATATGCCGGTTTCCATCTTAGGGACTCATATCTCAAGGGGCGACGAGCCTGGACTAATTTTACTGTCCATCTGAAAGGGGCGGTGCGTCTCGGATAGCCCGCGGGGCATAGCGGCGCCATATGAAGCCCTCTAATGAAAATCGGCCCGCATTGCGAGGCAATGTCCCCTAGCCTACCCTAGGCCTAGGAGAACTCATAACTATCCCTTGTAGATAGTCCATGAGCCGGGGTCCTTGATGACCAAGCATTAAAGCTCTTTTAGTCATGGGGAGGATCGGACCAAGGTTCCTCCTTAATATAGCTACTAAGTAAATAGTCAACTTCCAAAAGGAAACGTTAAAACATGAGACGAAGCGTACTGGACCTTTTCGCCCCCTTAACTGAATCCGATTGCGACAAAACTTGGCGTGCTGCTATATTAGGGCATAGAGAACAAATACATTCGGACAGAACTCAAAACGCTCGGGTAGATTTGGCCGGCGTTCGGTAGGTCGTCACAATATGTGTGTTCTAGTTTCGGTTAGTGGTATACAGGGCTTTTTAAAACCCTCTTCGGCTTTGTCTTCCCAATCAGATTGTAGTCCTATCTCCGGTTGCCACAATTCACAGAAGGAAGAATGGCTTTCTAGACTACATTTACGCCGCTACTAACTCGCGGTTGGGTTATGAGCAGCAAGGATCCTACCAACAAATAGGGATTTAGTAGTTAGGAGTTAAAGTAGTTTAGAGCAGGATTCTCTCGCAGCAAGAAAAGGTAGTTTGGAGCTCAGCACATGCCTTGTTTTTGCTTCGTAAGGTGGAAGCCTTTCAAATAGCAACAAGCAGCTAGAGGGATTGTAGTTTAGAAGCAAGGATCCTAAAACCATTAAAGAAGCAATTAGAGGTGGCTTGTCCTTATATTGAGTAGCCTAAGCAAGGGGTTAAAGATTGCGCCGGGTGAATGTGATCAACTTCATTCCTTATGGGTGCATGTGATCAAGTTGATTCCTACGCAAATCTATCTCCAAACCACTTGTTTTGAGTGCATGTGATCAAGCAAATCTTCCGCTAAACCACGTTGTACCAACTACAACTCGGTACGAAGGAAAAAGAGCATTAAAGAAAGAGGTGGACATCGGAGTTATAAAGAAGTTTAAAGAAAACAGTTAATTGCGTACGGAGAAAGAAACAGGCGCCGGTAGTTTGGGAATGGAACTAGCTCTATCTAGCCTTTTGTCTTTTCGAAAACATGTTTCTCTCTGCTATGACTCACTTCACCTACAGCTCCGTTACTGTTACTAAGGGATGGGAACTCTAAGGGCCTAATAGCCAACGGCTCGCACTTTCACAGATACTCTTGTTGTAGCAAATTCCACGGATATTCTCGATTAGCCAATTTCGTGGATACTCTTGATGAAGCAAATTCCCCCGCGCATCCTCTTAAATAACAACCCTAAACTACGGACAACTAAAAAAAAAAACTTGCCACAAAAAGCAGCTAGAAGTGGATAATGCTTGTTTCATCAAATGGTAACCAAAGTGACGTCTAAAACACACTCCTGGCTTTTAGGCTTTAAAAGTTTGGAAAACACCTCTGATTCTTTGAGTTTTAAGGATTTTGGAGGGTTTCAGGGGTATAAAAATGGTTTTAAGGGTTTTTGGAGGGTATCAGGCAATTTTTTTAGGGTTTTGAGAGGGTTTTTTTAGAGGGTTTTCAAGGGTTTTGAGATGGTTTCCAAGTGTTTATGAGGGTTTTTGAGGGTTTTCAAGTGTTTTTTTAAGGATTTTGAAAGGGTTTAGGCAGGTATCAGGGTTTTTTAGAGGGTTTATGAGGGTTATAAAAAGGGTTTTCAAGATTTTACAAGATTTTACTACGGAGTTTCAAAACCAAGCTTTTGTTTTGGACATTGATGTGGACAAGTCTGAAGTGTTCATGAAGTATACGGGGGTTTGTTGGATTCCATTAGAAGGGAGTTGAAGCTCTTTACTGTGGAGAATATTGAAGACGCTATTGTAAAACTAATTGCTATTGAAGGTAAGTACTTGAAAAATGACAAGAAAGACGACAAGAGCTAGTCCGGGGTACAAGTCTAGTTGGAAGAATGAGCACAAGGGGGGTCCAAAGAAGATGGGTTTTCATCCAAGGAGACTTATTGTAGTAATTGTAAGGCAAATAAGAACATTTTTGATAAATGTTAGAAACTATTGAGAATCAAGGTAGCTAATCTCTCTTCTACGCCAAGAATGATTCGCGGAATAAGCCCTAACAGGAGAACAATCAAACAAGAACACTAAAGAACACAAGAATTCTGAGATGAGGAAAGTGGAAAACCCTTATAGATAAATAACTACTCCCCGGACAATCCACTATGATGATCAAACAGGTTACAACGATCTCTCCAAGATTTTTAAGTTTTAATGGAGTATCTCAAATTCTAGGTTTCAAAAATTAAACTCACACAGGGTAAGATTAGGCAAAAAAATAACCTAAGTCCTCTTTATATACTAGAGGACTAAATACAAGTAGAACGGATATCGAGGCAAACTCAATGTCTTAAAAGACCTCCCAAGGACAACCTAAGTACAACTCGTTCGTACGAAATACAAACTCGTTCAAACAACTTTAATGATTAAACGTTCCAGCCCTATAAAACATACATGTCGTTCGAACAAAATCCAATGTCGTTCGAACGAAATCCAATCTCGTTCAAACAACTTCTTCGACCTATTTTGAGTTCAACTTCAACAGATCGAACAGAACCAGCTCGAGTCTTTAGGTAGCTTAACCAGTTCAAACTTTAGGTAACTTAACCAACTTGAATCTTCAGGTAACTTAACCAACTCAAACTTCAATCAATCATAACCAGTTCGAATCTGAACATTGAAAAATCTCATTTTCAATCCGTTTCAATCCGACTTCAATCCTTGAACTGAAATAACTAGAACTGAAACGAGCTCAAACATAATTCTAGTTCATACCTTAACAATCTCCCACTTTAAATCGAATCTACCGTTACCCATCTCCAGATCTCCAAATAAATTGTTCGTACTACCCAGACCTTTAATCTTGAAGATCCATAGAAGTTGTATATGTTGTCAACTTCTAAAAAGTCACCACCTTCGTAAACATATCGGTCGGATTTACATCAGTATGAATCTTCATGAGCTTCAACACACTGTCTCTGAGGAACGAGCGAATATAATAATATCGAATATCAATGTGTTTGGTCCTAAAGTGAAAGCCGAATTCTCCGCTAAGTGTATAGCGCTTTGACTATCACTTTACAGCTTAGGAGAATGATGTTATTTACCAAGCTCTTTCATCAACCCTTTAAGCCAAACCATATCTTTGCAAACTTCTGCAGCTGCAATATATTCCGCCTCCGTCGCAGACAAAGCTATAATCTTTTGTAGCCTAGAAATCACAAAATCAAGTGAAAACCCTAAATTAAGAAGTAACAAATTATTGGAATGATACATTTACTTCAATTACACCAAAGAAATTCAAAATAAATGTGTATAGAGAGAGATAGAGATACCTGAAGATAGATGTTTTGTTGGAAGAAATTTGACAAGAGAGGACCAACAGATTCATCTTGAAGCTTCAGTCCATCAGGCGCCTAATTTTTTTTTATAAATAATTTGGGCGCCCAAGTGTTAGGCTCCTGTATATTAAAACAAATAGGCGCCCAAGTGTGTTATGCACCTATTTAAAATCCAAGTCAGGAATTGTTAGAAGAAATAAAGTCTCACTACCTTGGATTTGGCTTTTTTTCAACCAAGGTAGTGGGGTACTTTAGGAGATTCCCTTACATATTGCATTGCATTGCATTCCTGCCTTTATTAAAAATATTCCCCCAATTTTTATTGCAATGCAAATTATTGCAAATGCATCGAATTTGGATTGCATCGTTACTTGCAGCGAACCAAACTGAGCCCAAGTGTTAATACGAATGTGTACTTCATAAAGCATAATTACCACACCATACATTATGGGTTTTCGTTTGAGGTTACTTCAAAATTTACTTGTGTTTCTTAATATGACGATGTTTTTGAATTTTTTTAGTACTAGGTACCTTAAAACATGACGTAGTGAGCTACAAAAATTACTAGAGAGACAATATTAGAGTTTGAAATTTTGTGTACTAGGTACCTTAAAGAAAGACATTAATTCGATTGTTAAAAAGGCGTTAATCTAGCTTATTTTCACACTATATGTTTTTACTTCTATGCTAAGAGCACGCATGCAGTAAGTGTTGTGGTAAAACCCCCAAAGAAGTCAAATGAACGAAAATTAAAAGCAAGACAGAATTGTTACTAATTATAATTCTTCTAAGAGCGGGGCTTCCATATACTTCCTCGACAAAAGTCGGAAAAATAGAGAATGTCCATCGAATGAATTGGTAGTGTTACTAATTGTAAAACTCATAAGCTTCGCCGAATGATTTGGCATTTGAGTGAAAAGATATATTTGATATTTAAGTTGCATGCCAAATGATTTGACAACTTAGTCAAACAGGCCGAATAATTAGGCATAAAAAATTAAACAAACCAAATGATATGGCTTTTAATTTACATGCCAAATGATTTGGTATTTTCAAAATAATCCAATCTAAATTAAACAAGCCGAATGATTTGGCCTTTAAGACATAATATGCCAAATGATTTGGTGAACAACCTCAGAAGTCCAGGTTAATTTATTGTTTAGCCTAAAATAAGAGACCGCGAATTTTAATATAATTCGGATTTAAGTACACCTTAATCAATTAATAAACATAAGGTAGCGCTGCTGGAATTATACAATTTCACATATATTTTATGATTACGCGTCTTAAGGCTTAAAAACAATTGTAATGTCTTTTACTTAAGAACATAGTTCTTAAAGAATGACCGACCACCCAGATCGAACCTTAACCCTTAAATTTTGTCTGTCGTTAATGGATAATTATTTTTATTTTTATTTTTATTTAATTTTATTTGAAATCCGGAAGTTCGTTGGAATAATCTACGATTATTGATGTCTTTTTCTTCGTAAGTCTTCGCATACACACCAAGCTACAAATACTAGTTTTTTTCCGAAGTCTCTATCGCTTAATAAAATGTTTATGACCTAAAGTAAGTGAAGTTTCTTATTTATAAGGCAATTAGCAAATTAAATAAGATTGATTATAGGTGACTTGTTCAGGATAATTAATCCGAATGCATATGTAGCTGTTGTGAACAAAAAACATGTTTGTAAGATCATCATGGTTTAAATATCCAAAATACATTGGCTTTTAGTGGATATGAATGATATTTGAGAGCACATCAAAGAAATTGACATAATATACCGATGTCGTTGCAGCAAGATGCAACGTCTCTTTCCATGTCGTAATTTTGAAAATTTGTTTGGGCTGCTTCTTACGACTTACAATGGTGGACCTACTAATGGTTAGCAATAACACGAGTTTACAGAAGAGTATGAGTGCACTCCAGTAAAAGCATAGATAGATAGACAGATATTGGTAATGGCTATTATTGTAGCTATTATTGGTAATGACAGAGTCCGGATTTGCCAACCCTCCTTAATGGTGGGTTGTGCAAACCCTCTCTCTTATTGGTTTAGGGTGATTAAGTCTCATAGGGATTTAGGAGGGTTTAGGGTATAGTGTTTAACATCTATTAACTCTCTAGCCAATAAGAGAGAGTGTTGGCACAACCCACCATAGGGATTTAGGAGGGTTTAGGGTGTAGTGTTTAACATATGTTAACTCTCTAGCCAATAAGAGAGAGGGTTTGCACAACCCACCGTTAAAGAGGGTTGGCAAATCCGGACTCGTAATGACAGTTTATCACTCAAAATTAGCATAGTTTTTAGCTATTATTATAGTTTTTAGAGCATCTCCAACAGAGTGGTATGCTGTTAAGGTTTTCTCATACTCTTGCAAAAAACTCATCCAACAGGGATATGGTGTTCAGCATACTCACCCCCATACCCCTCCAAAGTATGTGAAACCTGAACTTGACGAAGAGCATGCGCATACCGCCTAGGCGCTGAACCGTTTAGCGCCCAACAACTTTTTTAATACAGCTGTCTAGGCGCTGAATCATTCAGCGCACAACATTTTTTTTAATACAGTTGTCCAAAGGGAAAAGTAATAATTAACAGACGTTAGGCGCTGAACCGTTTAGCGCCCAAGAAAAACTACATATCATTTGGCTTTTGGGTGTTAGGCGTTGAACCGTTAAGCGCCCAAGAAAAAAAAAACATAATTTGTTGTTGGACCAAAACAATATGCCATTCTCGAATACCGGTATGGTAAACCGGAATAGCATACTCTTATGTTGGAGATGCTCTTATGGACCGCCTTAAAATGTATATAAAAGATAGATATTATTGTAGCTTTTATGGACGGCCTTAAAATCATAGATAGATAGATAGACATATATTGGTAATGGCTAAGTATCGTTAATTTCAGTTTTATTTGAGAAAAATACACACATTTTTGTCAATATTCAGAAATTATGTGTTCAATTTTTTATATTTAATGCTTTGAATTTATTTGAATTCTAAAAATACCTTCACATTATTCGCAATATCTTGAAAATATGAGTAGCATCTCAATATTTAAGGATATTGAGATGAAATATTAAAACCCAATCTTAAATATAATCTTATAAAGTCGTCTTATAAGTCACTTTCGAATAACCCAATCTTGTATAGTAGTTAACAAAATCTGAAAATTGCGGTCTTTCACGTGGCGGCTATATTTTTTTAAGAGTCAATAAAACATTTATAATACGACATGCCCGATGAAACCTTATCGTCTCTTTTTTTTATTTATAAGAAACACCATTACACCTCCATTGTTCTACAAAAACTCCACAATATTGAGAAGCGATTTACGACCAGCAAGAAATCAGGATTGTTTCGCGCTTCTAGCTCAAACTCCTAGCGCGAAATTCCTATTTTGAGAGAGGGAGAGAGCATCTCAATATGGGTTCACAAGGGAACAAAGATGCACCAGTACTAGTGCCACCACATGTGGTGATCTTTCCCTTCATGGCACAAGGTCACATTCTCCCACTCCTAGACTTCTCAAAAGCAATCTCAAATAGGGGCATCAAGGTCACAATCATCACCACTCCATCAAATGCATCCTCAATCGTTTCTCATGTATCCAAACATACAAATATTTCTCTCAAACAAATCCCATTTCCATCATTGGAACATCTTGGTCTCCCTGAAGGATGTGAGAACACATCACAACTCCCTTCTTTTGATCTCCATTTCCCCTTTTGTATGGCTACAAAACTTCTCCAACAACCTTTCCATGACTTCTTGCAAGAAATGTTAGAAAACAGGTCGCTCCCCACGTGTGTAATCTCCGATTTCTTCCTAGGGTTTACCCTAGAGACATGTCGCGTTTTTGGGGTGCCTCGGATCGTGTTCCATGGTATGGGTGTGTTAGCAATGGCTATTAGTAAGACTATTTGGACGCACGGGTCACGTCTCATTGCAGAATCGACAGAATCAGGATCGCTGCAGTTGCCAGGGTTGAAACTCCCTTTCGAGCTTACCAAGGGCGACATACCGGATACCCTAGATGTACCTAACCACGACAGCCCGATGGCTAAATATATAACGGAAATCAGTGATGCGGATGAGAATAGTTGGGGTGTCATCGTTAATAGCTTCGGGGCACTTGAGCGGCCCCATGTGGCACCGTTCGAGGCATTTTACAAAAATGGGGCCAAAGCATATTGCGTTGGCCCATTAATTTTGTACAACGAGATCAAACACGACACCGAGATAGCCATCGACAAACACCAAAAATGGTTAAACGACCGTGCCATGTCCGGGTCGGTTTTATACGTGTCATTTGGCACGCAAGCCACCGTCTCCGACGCGCAACTAAACGAAGTCGCTTACGGGTTGGAAACATCCGGGTGTTCATTTTTATGGGCTGCCCGGTCCAAAACATGGACCCTGCCAGAAGACCTTGAAAGGAGGGTAAACGACCGAGGACTAATAACGCGAGACTGGGTCCAACAACCGCAAATATTGTCCCACCGCGCGACCGGGGGGTTCCTAAGCCATTGCGGATGGAACTCAGTCCTAGAGAGTCTATGTGCCGGCGTACCTATACTGGCATGGCCGATGATCGCTGAGCAGTCGTTCAACGCTAAACTAGTCGTGGAGGGGCTCAGGGCAGGCGCGAGGGTTACGACGGGATCTACATTGGACCCCAATGTTTTTATTGGGAGGGAAGAAATTTGTAATAGTGTTAGAGAGTTGATGGGAGGAGAAAAAGGGAGGAGTGCAAAAGAGAGGGCTCATGCGTTGGAGAGAGAAGCTAGACGAGCAGTGCAGGAAGGTGGATCTTCTCATAAGAGCTTGGCTGAGTTAATTGACAAACTATGTGGGTGACGTAAGTAATAAGTTTTATTTTTATTTTTTAGGTTTTGGATTGAAGTGTTTAAAGAAATAGAGGTGTTGGTGTTGTTTTGTGAATTATTTTATTTCAAAAAATGTGTCATTTGTCTGACCATTGTTTTGTATCTACCTCTAGTTTCAATTATAGATTCAATTATAGTTTCAATTATAGAGGCATTTTTAGTTGAAATATGTATTTAAAATATGTCTCGAGAATCGAGATATATATATTATTTTTATTTTCTTTTCGAAGCGATATATTACACATTGCAACTATGTTGCTATTAAGCTGTGGCTTAGTGGTTATGTGAACCTTCATCAAGGATAGTATTTAGGCTTTCTATCATTCAAGGATTATGGTTGCCTTCAGGCTTCAAATATCGTTGAGGACTTGGTTATAGTAGTTGTTGTTGAGATATAGAGTCTCACATCGGACACATAGAGCCTTGCACTTTAAAATATTAGATCCTGAGGCTACTCTCTTCTCATTGCCAAATTGGTTTTGAGATGGACCATCCAATTCTAATAGTTACGAATCTCCAAAATGGACCATCCAGTTCCAAATAGTGAGGATCTCCAAAACTGGTTTCTCTAGCTTTGCTTGTTAGAACATCCACAACTGGGTGTTGGTTGAGTTGAGTTTGCCAACCCACACCCAAACTCACACCCAAACGTCTCCCAGCAGGCACTGTTTGAGTGTGAGTTCGATGAGCTGGCGTTACAGGAACTCAACTGAGTGTGGGGAGCTCACACTAATTTTTTTTTAAGTTTAGCAGTGTTTAGATCACCGAGCGGTGTTCTTTTTACAACGCAGTAAAAGGAACACCGCGCGGTGATCTAAACACCTCCAAACTCAATTATTTCTCTAGATCACTCCCTGTTTTCTTCGTCTCACCCAAAACCATGAAAGCCTAGTATAGAGGAGAACCTCTACGCTCTCCCCAAATGGCGAACTCCGGCACTAGTGATAATAACTCTACACCGTCGACCCCTACCTCCCAAAACCCACCTTCGACACCATTCACTCAACACCCATCACACAATTTACTCCATACCTCTACCAAAACCCATCGCAATTTCAACCTCAATTCCAATCACAGACCCCACCTCCGTTTACTATGTCGCAAGGGGATCCCAGTTATGGACAATATCAAAGTCCATTTACATTATCTCAGCCGCAACCTCAAGCGTTTAGCCCGTACTATTAACCTTGTACCCTCACTTAACCTCAAGATTTTTAACCGCCAAATTACTTTCAGAACTATCTATTCCATGGTTAATCTACTCAGCACAGTCAAAGTGACGCAAATGCGTCAATACCTGTTAAAGCGGCGGCTCCTCCGAAAGAAAAAAGAAAAGAGCACCTACAAAGCAAAGACCAAGCGTGCACAGTCAAAGTGACGCAAATGCGTCAATACCTGTTAAAACGACGGCTCCCCCGAAAGAAAAAAGAAAAGAGCACCCACAAAGCAAAGACCAAGCGTGCAAGTGTCAGAAGATGCTGAGTTTTTGGACAAGACAGATGATGTTGGAATGCATTGGACGGACGCAGACTTTACGTGTCTCGCAAGGGCGTGGGTAACAACTTCTGTCTAAACAAATGGCCGCACAAAGGGTTTTACTTTCTATCAAAAGGTCAATATTGCCTTTAACATAGACCCCGAGCGCCCCACACGACGATCATGTGGGTCGACCAAATCTCGGTGGTATGCCCTTAATGCACAATGTGTGGCGTACAAGGGGATAGTTGCTCAATAACGATTTAGGAATAGCAGCAGAAAAACAGAAGAAGATCGGGTACGTTATAGTTTCCTTCAACTCAATTTCAATTATTTATCGCGGATATACACGTTATTTATTTGTATTGGGTAATTTTGTGAATTGTAGGAAAACGATGCACATAAAATCTATCGAGGCTTGAATGGCGGCAATGACTTCAAACACCGTGAAGCGTATAAAATTTTGGCTCGGGAACCGCGATGGGCCAACCTAAGGGATGATAGGTTGAACCATGCGGTGAATATACCAAGAAATGTGGCCAGGAGAACATCGAACTATTCTTCTCCGGGGAACTCGGTCGGATCAAACAATCTATCGAAGGACCCTGACGGCCCACCTACACCTCAATCCGCGGGCCCAAATTCTGACTTAGATGGTTCGTTGTATGAGGGTGGAAGCAGGCCCATCGGCCAAAAACTCTACATAAAGAACATTGCATCACAAAAGACAATGGAGGGTGTTATTGCATCTGGTAGCGGTATCCATGCTCTGCTGGATGAACTACGGTTGAAGAAGATGCAAGCGAAAGAAGACAAGGAAAGAAGAAGAACAGAAGCAATACAACACTGGCAAGCCAAAATGGATTTGCAGCAAGCAAAGGAAGATCACAAAATCATGGAGAAAGACTTTAGTACTCTTTCTCGACATCAATTGCAATACTATCTACAAAGGCAAGCAGAGATAATGGAACGTCTGGCCAATGAGGGCGGACCAGGTACTTGAAGTGGTGATGAAATATAATTTAACTTTGCTATATATTTAAGTTTTATTTTCAAGAATGTAGTTTACCTTCCAATAATGTAATCGTTTGAATAATGTACTTTGTTATTGAATAATGCAATCTTGTTTTCGAAATGTTTATTTTCGATAATATTGGGTTAAAACAAATACAAGATTAATACAATATCAAAAACTTGTTTAATAAACTTGTACGACAAGAAGCATTAAATTACATGAATAACACTTAGATAACACAAAAATAGAGTACTAGGTTTGAAGATTTCCCTTCACGACCCACAAATGCTCGATTAGATCATCATTTAGATAAAAGTGAAGTTCTCGACTTCGAATCCGGATATAAAAGATTCTATTGTTCCGCGTTAGCGTACAATATCGAACCGTTCGCCTTCGATAGTTGAAGGCTCGGCCGGATCGTAGTCTAAGTATGATGGGAATGCACATCGTTCCTCTTCGACGATCATATTGTGCATTATCACGCACGCCTTCATGACATTGCTCAAAATCTGGGGGTCCCACAATTTCACCAGATTTTTTACGACATTGAACTAAAATTATAAAATTCCAAACGCCTGTTCTACGTCTTTTCGACAACTTTCTTGTTGTTGAGCAAAGAATTTTTGTTTCGCTGTAACCGGATTAGATATGGTTTGGACAAGTGTTCCCCATTTGAGGTATATGCCATTCGCTAGGTAATACCCCATATCATAAGCTTTCCCGGCAATTGTATAATTGCAAGGCGGGGCGATGCCATCGGCCAGGTCGGTGAAAAGATGTGATTGTTGCAGGACATTGATATCATTGTTAGACCCTGGTAACCCAAAAAAGGCATGCCAAATCCAAAGGTCGTATGAAGCTACCGCTTCAAGAATCAGTGTCGCCTTAGGGTAATGACCAGTAAATTGACTGTGCCAAGCTTTGGGACAATTTTTCCATATCCAATGCATGCAATCAAGGCTTCCTAACATGCCGGGAAATCCCCGGGACTCTTCGATCGCTTTTAACTTTTCGATGTCGGCAGCGTTTGGTGCTCAAAGATATTTCTCGCCAAAAATTTGTATAACCGCAACACAAAACCTTTTTCACACATAACAAGGTTGTGTTTTTTCCTATTCGGATATATTCGTCAAAAAGATCTACCGCAATACTGTAGCTTAGGAAACGTAGTGCTGCGACTACCTTTTGCTACGGTGATAACCCCATAGTACCAGTGGTGTTGGGTTTATGGACAAAATAATGATCATGTGCAATGACTGCATCAAATAGATGCATACACATGTCTCTACTCATAGGAAAACGTCGCCGAAATTCCCATGGCTCATATGTGCAATTCAGCTTGAAGTAGTCTCGTATAATGCTGTAATACCCCAATGGGTGATCTCGCTTCTTTCTCTTATCCTTACGGCCCATGACACTCCCGTGATAACTCGAAGTTGCATCCTCAACTACTATGTTTACTACAGCTTGGTACAGAACGCAAACTGCCGCCGTACAATTATAGATAAGATCGTCATCGGAGGACGACGACGATAAACCTGAAGGATCGGGTATAGATGAATCGGATGATGAAGAAGACATTTGAGGCTGTAGAGTTGAGAGAAGGGTGTAATACCAGAAGGTAGATGTGTTTCCAATGGAAGAGAGGTGTAAAAATGTTAGAAATGTAAATGGGGAAGAAGTTGTGGGTGTTTTACCCTAGATTTGGCGGTGAAATGGACACCGCGCGGTGTTCATTTCATCGCCAACTCTATATTTATATTCCTCAGTGTCAGTTTTGTTCGAATAGAATTAGGTTCTATTCGAATAAAACTGCTCAGTGCCAAATTGTGCAAAATTGTTGAATTTTATTCGAACACACAAATAGTCTGTTCGATTAGATATTGAAAAAACTCTACCAAAAACCTAAAAACATCACCAAATAGTATGTAGAAATATAAAACACCCCAGTGCAAGTTTATTCGAACAGGCAAATAGTCAATTTCAACAAAAACTTTAGTCAATTTCAACATTAGATAATAATGGCTAATGAACATTAAAAACATCCAAAACGTCGTCTACAAATATATCGTCTACTCAAAATCATCTGCACAGCTTCTACATCGTCTAAAAAAGCATAAAAACACCTATATTGTACGTCACGCCCCCTCCTCAGTTGTAGGTCCTGAACGGGACAAAGAAACTTTATAAATATTTTGATAAAATAAATATGACATTAAATTACTTACATGGGCATATAGCTGATGATCTATATTGTCAATTTGTCTGCAGGCAATAGCAAACTCTTCTTCCACCTCATGGATCCTCTGTGCGTCCCGGGCAGACTCTGCAAGGACGAGTCGCCGCATACCATGGGTTAGGTGCCACAACTCCTTTGCGCTCTAGGATGAAGACATGGGTGGCGGGTCCCTCAAGCGGGCGATAGGGAGCTTCTCACGCCGCCATGTCCACTCCATGTACCACCCCACGTCTGGCCCCTTCGCCTCGCCAGGCAAACTGAAGTCCTGGGACAAGCTATGAACCGATGCTGACGTAACCACCACGGGTGTAATACCAGCTCTGAGTGCACTCGGTTCGAACATATCTAGATTCCCCATCCTCAGAGAATCTGTCAACATGTGGCCTACCTCTGAAATTTGTTCTGCCCAGTATGAGGCGTAAGTCTCTCGCACCTCCCCTACCACAAACTGCTCACAGTCAACGAACCCGGCCTGTCTCATCTCATGTAAAGCCGCTGGACTAATATGTGGCGACATACTAAGCGGATGATCCAAAGGAATACACACCTCGCCAGTCACCTGCCTCCAGCATCTATCCCCCAAGCAATATTTAAAGTTTCTATTGGTACTTGAAGTGGTATCCTTTTACGGGATAGGAGTTTTGCATTCAGTACGTCCTCTGTCTCAGACACTGCAGAATCAAACAAAGGTTCCCATGTGATCATCTCAACAGTGCGGTGATCAATATGGTATCTGCCTATAATAAACAAATTGGCCGCCGGGTAATTTGTTTTCCTCTTATTCCCTCTCTCCCATGCTCTGAGGCGCGGAAAGGCCGGGTACTTTACCTCTTCCTTGACTATAGGGTGACCAACCCCACAATACTCGTAGAACCAATATTGTATTTTGGAATAACAGAAAAAATAATTAGAACCAATACTGCATTTTGGAAGATATTTGATTTGTAAATGGAAAAAGTGTTAGTGTACCAGAAGAAGTTGCACAAATCCAGTTATGACACCCTTGGTCGTGACTGCGGTATCCAAACCATGGTACAGGGAAGCAAGAATAGCATAACCCTAGTCATATTGGGCAGCCGAGTCCAAATCATTCACGGCCGCGAGATATCCAAGCGGGACGGTGTCGTTGGCAGTTTGGAAGCACAAATGTCCCATCATGAAGAGGATAAAAGTACGAGCAATAATAATATCATCCTCTCTATCAGCTTCGACGGTCAAGTACGTCCTCAAATGTGCAATGCTGACGTTCCCACTCTTTATATGGCTAGAATCAATGTTGGGGAGCAATTGCTTCACATTGGATAAAATAGACCATGTGTCATCATATGGTACCTGTGTCGGATATCGGCCGATGGACAATAATTTCAACATAGTAAAATCGAGGGGAGTGGCCCCTATCTCCGCACAAGGGAACAGAAACGTGTGTGCAGTCGGCCACCAACGCTCTGTAAGCGCCTGAATTAGCCGATTTTCCGAATTGCCCAAGCGTATATCTATAAACTGCCCAAAAATATTTACCACGGCGTCCCTTACAGCTAGAAGTGTGGCAATATCATTCCACACTTTGAACACCGTAGTGAATGTGCCGTGCACACGCATCGAATCCCGATTCTGTTCATTGAGGCATTTTGTCAAACACTTGATATATGGAAAAAAAAACAATTTCACAATTACTCTAAAACTTACCGTGAGTTTTTTTCCCGTGTAATAGATGTGACTGACTCCGTCTGGGAGTTGGGTAATACACCTCCGCGGGAAGTTATCTTCGGTTGGGTTTGGTATATCTTGGGGTTGAACATCTTCAAATTTCACCCGTTTTTTTTTCTTCCTTTCGGACCTCGAGCGAGTTACGGAACGCTCAGGATCTCTTGTTCTTCTAAACCCAGGCAGAGTACTGGGGTGTGGGTCTCCCTCTGGCATTTGCATTTGCATTTTTATTTTGTTGGAATTAAAGTTTTTTTTACCAAGGGATTTTTGAGAGAGAGGTAGATGTAAAAAACAAGAGAATAGTCGAATTCACTTGTGAGTTTTACTTACATATATTGCGGCGGTGTTTAGAACCCCGCGCGGTGTTTTAATCTTCTCTAACTTGAAAAAAAAAAAAAAAAATTCACTGGCTGTTGGGAGAGGTTGAGTTTGAGTTGTGGGTTTGGTGGGCCAGGGTGTCAGAACCCACACTCGCTGCTATAGATGCTCTTAGTAGTTATAATTGGAAATATGTGGTGTGTGTGTGTGGGGGTGGGGGGGGTAAATTATTATGTCACCTTAGACTTTTTATTATGGTTCACAGAAAGATTACAAAAGTTCATCATTTTCTTTCGAAACGTTTCGCTTTCAACGGAAATAGCTTACAAAGTTGTAAATGCCTCACTCTCTGTGCATTACTGCAGGCAAGATAAAGTAAAACACAAAAATATGACTTACGTTAAAACCTGTTTAAGCAGATAACAATTATTTTAAGATGGGCAGATAAGAAACATGGACCGTGCAAAATGAACTGAATCGGATGTGTATTACATGCTATATTTACAGAGTTACAGATATGATAAAGTTATTTCTAATGTTATGGAAGTTACAAAAATTTATAAAACTACTACGATTAATCTCAAAATCTTGACATTTTCCTGAGAGCTAATGGGAAATTATCCCATAATTTTGAAGTATCTGATGCTGCTGCTCTTAAATGGTCTCCAGTAGCAGGGAAGTCCACAAGGAAGCGGAGTTGGAAACAGTTAGGAGTTGTGCCTCCCTTGGAATGACCCATCACCGGCGCGAGCCACACAACAGAAAATATCCTGTAATGGGACTATGAACCTCGTGAAATCCTTGCTTAAGAAAATAAAGAAAAAAAAGAAGAAGAAGAAAAATGAAAGAGTGAAAGAAAGCCTGTAAGGAGGTTCGAAACGCATCAACAACCGAGGTTTCAGCCATGACCTGTTACAACGAACTATAGTTAATTGTGGACTTCAGAAAATAAAAAATAAGAGACTACAATAGCCACGTAACTAGACTGTATAAAACTAAAGAAGTTTTGAGAAAAATCACCAGAAATCAGCCAAACTGGATGAACTTGATTTGGGTTGAAAGGCAACGTTTTCAACAGTTGCGCCACTGCAAACAAGCCTTTGGAATTTCGTGCAAAATTTCTCGTAAGATTGAACTTCTGATGGTTGCACACTTGCCACTCCAATTTTAAAATGCGCCATAGTCACTTCCGAAGCATCAAGACTTTCCTAATTTAGTTGAAACTTGCAAATTATAAAATACAGTAACACCGACTCAAATGAGCAGTAACAGTAGTCACAAATTCTGGCAATTAATAATTCAGGACTACAAGTATGAGAAATGCTAAGAAATGTGTGATCCTTAGTTATGTGACTTGTGTCTATACCCTGGCGTTGTGACTATTTTTTTTTGCTTAAAACACCAGCATAACTTCGCTCGCAACATTCTTGGATGGACATAACATTTGCTAGCTTTTAGCCCGACCTTTTTACTGTATGATATGAATTAGCATTTGCTTTGCACCCAGAAAATCTTTGCGCTACGAAGTTAAGCGGGTGTGCCAAGCAGTGTCAAGCTTGCAATAAGAGATGAAACATACTTCCATAGCAGCATTAGCTGCCTCCCTACATATTGAAGATATATCTGCTCCAGTACAGCCCTCGGTGAGATGAGCCAATTCCCTTAAGTTGACATCAGCACTGCACGGCTTCTTTCTGACATGGATGCGAAATATCTCTTCTCGATCAACTACGTTTGGGGGTCCAACGTACAATAACCTATCAAATCGTCCTGTCCAGAAAATTTAATTTGTTATTAGCCAAATCTACTATTACTAATGTGGCCCGGCTAGCCTACAGTACTGGGAGCATGTCTAAAACAATTTTCTCCTAAGTGTGGGAGATGAACGCGTGCGGGTACGCTGTGTGGCAACGCTATTATTCTGAATAAAAGACCACTCTAGGTGAGAGTGAGGTGAAATACCTGGTCGCAAAAGCGCTGAATCAATCTTGTCGGGACGATTGGTAGCCGCAATAACAGTTACATCAACTCTTTGGTGTAAACCTGAATAGCCCATCATATAAAGTTAACAGCGTAACAATATATATGTCCCTGAATGTGTGTAGTGAGTATTTACGCTTACAACAATAGCATCCATCCAACAGGAGTCGGCATAAAAAAAATTATGATGAAAGCCAACAAATAGTAATTTTTTAAGCCCAGAAACAACTTAACTAGTTAACTTTAATGGAAGATGTTAAAAATGGTGTACCAAAGCTGATGTACTGATAATATTATAGGCCATAATGTAGTAATGATTATATACACTTACTCCAGTATGGCCTATCATGTAAAATTATCAGTCCAAGAACATCATAAACTTGTTCCATGAATCAAGATAGTTAAGTTATATACCGGCAGTAGATACAATATAGCTAATGCACGGTTTTAAAATAAAACTCGGGACATTCTTCATTATTTTCAGAATCACGATTTCTTTATAAAAGAAAAAAAATCCTCCGCGATATTTAGGACGGCGAACCTATACATCAGATATATGTGGAGTTTCAACCTTAATTTTGTGTGTGACAATAACACTATTTTCTACCCATCCATAAATATTTAACTTCATAAAGATAAAGCGAAATACCTTGGAAGAAAGGGTGCAGTAAAATTTTGCTTACCGTTCAATTCAACAAGAAGTTGACTCATGACTCTATCAGAAACTGAAACCCCATCATTCTCCTTCCCTCTAATGCCAGCAAGACCATCTATTTCATCAAAAAATATGATTGAAGGGGCATTAACTCTGGCTTTGGCAAATACAGATTTTACAGCCTTCTCCGATTCACCGACCCATTTACTAAACAGTTCTGGGCCTTTAACTGCAAGAAAGTTAAGCCCAGCTTCAGATGCCACTGCACGAGCCATCAGAGTTTTGCTACAACCTGGAGGACCAAACATCAATACACCGGTTGGCGGACGAGTCCCAATATTCTTAAAAGCATCTTGATTCTTTTGTGGCCACTCGACCGCTTCCATCAACTGTTCCTTCACCTCTTTTTGACCGCCAACATCTTCCCAGTTCACCTTTGGGATCTCGAGTATAACCTGCCAACAGAAGTTAGGCTTAGTCAGAAAGATGGGCCTCATTGATGCGATGAATGTCTACGTGGTGTTTTTATTAAATTAGAGCATCTGAAATAGTTTGCTAAATTGTAAAAAAATGCCAATTCCTCAAGCATTTTTTACAGTTTTCAAGAGTGAGAGAATTCACCCAAAATGCTAAATATAAGCTATTTTAGCACTCATAACCGGAATTGCCAAAATGTTGGGTGTGCTGCTGCTTAATGGCTCGGTGATTGGTCAACATATAGATGCATTTCATTTGTGCCTTCCAGACCAAAGGACTTTGGTGACTGGTGTGACATCTTTTTATTTTACTTTTACGTCAGAAATGACGTAAAAAGACACTTTTTTAACATAGCATCGCTGGAGCAGCATAACTTCAAGTTCAAATTACATTTTTGGATAGGAAACCAATGATTAAAATATGAATTGTAGAATAAATCAAGAGGGCAGTCACTTATCACCAAGGAGGAGGGAACTAGTCTTTCAAGTTCACTTCTAAAGTTCCAAATAAACAAGAGCTTGTCTTTTATGCATTTGCTTGTATGAAATTAAAGTTTGCACTTTCCAAAAATTTGACCAGTAAACATGAATATGTTAGTGGCATGGAGGTCGGTATCTGTTGATAACGGATAACAAAGTAATAAGTGTTTAAAAATAAAAGTTACCTCTCGCATTGCACTGGGTCTCACTTTCGCCTTCGCCTTTTCAAAATCATCAAAAGTCACTTTAATCAAAGCTTCTTTAACAGTCCCAGTATCCACCTCTTCACTACTGAAATTATCTGCACCAATTTGCTGATTTTCTGAATTAAGAAGTACGGATTCAGCAGTTTCCAATGACACAGTTACATCTGAACCTTCCACTATATCATTTGAACAATCATCATATCCAAAAAAAGACTCCTTAATATGCCCCTCATTTCGTGTTATTGGAGATGATTTCTTGGACATAATATAGCGTCTAAGGCAAAAAAATGCAGCTTCATTACATAGGGCCACTAAATCTGCTCCAACAAATCCATGTGTACTCGAAGCAAGATTCTGAACTTGAATGTCTGTGAGTGAGTGATCAATTTTACTGAAAATGGTATGAAGTATATCCAAACGCTGCTTTGGAGATGGCACTCCTGAAATTCATTTTTGATTAAAGTTATAAACTATGTAAACAAGATTATCTTACAAAGCTAGATAATATCGTTAATCTTTCACAAAAAGTGAAACAATTTTTATTTATTTTTGCATGTTTTTAAACACTGCATTTTATTATCAATATTACGGTATGTCGAATGTTAATGTAGCTTACATGGTATCTGCTTGAATATTTGTTTTACATCAATGATTCAATATCACTGGAATTTTTATAAGAACTTGAGAAAAGAGTTGAAACCTATTTCAATTTCCCGGTCAAGTCTTCCAGGCCGTCTCAGAGCAGGATCAATACTATCAGGTCTGTTAGTCGCAGCAATTACAACTACACCATGCGTTCTACCAATCCCATCCATCAAATTCAACAAAGTCGCAACCATTCTCTGAGAAAGCTCATTACCTCCGTCTTTTCGTGCTGGTGCAATAGCATCTAACTCGTCAATGAACACCTTAAAAAGAAGAGACTGTTAGTCATGAATGCACAGAAAGATTACATTTTACTACAGATCATTGCTACGAAATTATGCTATAGAAGTAGATTTTAAGAGGAAAGAGAAGATAAAAAAGATCTAACCACTGCAGGTACCGCTCTACTAGCCGAATCAAAGACTTCATGCAAAGCTTGCTCACTTTCCCCATGGAATTGACTAATGATCTCAGGTCCTTTTATAGAGAAAAGGTTGAAGCCAAGATCATTAACACATGAAAGGGCCAATGAGGTCTTTCCAGTGCCAGGTGGTCCATGAAGAAGAACTCCCTTTATACTTCGTAAATCCGTACTGAAAAAATTACCAAAAAAAAAAGTATAGTAACTGGCAGTGATACATATGAATCCCAATAGCAAACAATAAAGTAGAGGAAGATATTTGCACGGTCATAGAGATGCGAAAGTCAGAATATTTCGTAGACGATCGTTGTACAATGTCATTGAGATACACAGAGATAAAAACACATTGTGTTCTCCGGACAATAAACAGCAGCATAAGTGCATTACCTCAAATGTCTCTGTTTTAATGTCTCTGGAGACATTAAACTGATTTCCGATAAAAAGAGAGGGATTTCAACTACCAAAAGAAAAATATCATTGACTATACCTTGACAAAGTGTCTTTCGCCGACGAGCTAATTATCTCCTTCAGATCAGAAAATTCTTTTGAAAGACCACCTAATTTGGGAAGACAGCTTGCGCCCTCATCCTCATCATTGATGTCGATAGATTCAAGCTTCACTGATGAAGAACATCGTCTGTCTGTTTCTGTTTCTGAAATAGAAGATAAGTTTAGATGTACTATTGTTCGGGTGTCTATGACAAAGGCAACATCGTCTACACCATAAGATAGCGGCCCACTAGTGAGAAAATCATGGGCGTCGGAACTTTGTGTTGATAATGTATCCACACCATCCACACGAAAAACAGTGTACCCGCCCCTCAAAAAGGCTACATTATTTCCATGGAGTAAAACACGATCTTTTAACCAAAGGGGAATATATTTCTCCCAGAAGTCTTTTACATCTTTATCTTGAAGTGTTTCTCCAATATTACATGTATTAAACACTGTCTCATTCGAATGAGATACATTAGAATCCGACTCTCGATATCTAATCCTAAGTGGCGTCTTAGGAGATAAAATCTTGCCATTTTTGGATTTCTCCTGGTGCACTTTTGATGGGGTACTAGTAGAAGACAGCATGTTATCACTTGCTGCTGACCTGTTGTTCGCTGGAACCAATTCTAGATACAGGTCTTTGCACTTCAAGAGAGAGAGACGCGAAGTTGAGGAAACGAATAGCATTTTTCCAGGATCAGGATTGCCCATTGTGTGCGATAAGTTCCACGACAATCGTACTTCATTCTTTTGAAGCTGCAGAAAGGCATGAAATATTCAGTAAACAGTATACCCTAAGAAGAAACAAATAATGTTGAAAAGCCATGTGCACACCCACATTGGGTAATAACAGCCTATGGGTTTCGATCTATGCTAGTAATATGGTGAATCGTGAAGTATTAGGGGTGATATTTTGCGAGTTGGAAAAAAATTGTAACGCAAAATAAACTCTTAGAAAAGAAGAAATATGGCCTAGACAACACCAAGCCCTATCCAGAGGACATTTTACATAATCACAATCTAAACATTACAAAAAAATAAAAAAATCTAGTTGGTAATTTTCTAACCTTAGAATCAGCACGAACAACTGCAAGAGCGAAGTAATTCCCTGCTCCATGATCTTCATCGTCACTAATATCCGTAAATGAATCAAGAGGACACCCACTAAATAATATCTTCCTTGATGAAGCAAGTGACACCTGTCAACAAAACCAGCTAAACACTTATGCAATCAAACCCAAACTCAAAAAAACATTATTCACACTCTCAAACACCCGAATCGTTCTCGAAACAAACTTTTATCAAATACCCATTGTCTAACTATGCTCAACTTAGCAATGCAAGCGTTGGGGCTACAAAACCTGGTTAGACAACGGGCCCAATGTTTTTATCAAGTACCCAATGCTTTCACTATGATTATAAATAGCAATGCAAGCATTGGGGGTACAAAATTTACCATCCCAAAAGTTCGAATTGAACTTTATCAAGTACCCAATGCTTCACTATGATTAAACAAACTTTTACCCATGTTCAACTTATCAATGTACCCATTATGAGTAAGAAACTAAGTAATACATACCGATACGATCCATCCGCGTTGGAGTGAAAAAGTAACCAAGTCAGGTTCAGAGAGCCAAATCTTAGTATCATGAGTTTCAGAAGAATTTGAGTTGTCAACAAGTGTGATTCTACCAATAAATGAAGAATTTGATATCAAATGAGGGTACTTAAGTGATGCTTCTTCTAATAGAGAGCGAGAGATGTCTTCTTCACTGGTTTTTGATACAGGAGTTAGTGATGATGATGAGAGAGATTGGGGTTTCTTCTTTTTGGGCATCTTAATTTGGGCCAAAATTGGAGTAAATTTTGGGGGAAATTAGGGATTTTGGGGTTTAAAGGTTAAAATTGAGAGAGGAGACGTGGCGGCGGGAAAGGACATCTTCGTCCAAAATAAATAAATATGTGAGATATCATGATATTTAGACAATTTCCCGGCGAAATGTATGAGAGATATACAATTCTATGAGGGAAAAGAAATGTATGAGTCGTACCTTGAGACGAGATAGATTGAGGTGATGAGAAAAACTACTAGTTTTCGACGTTAGAGTTCGAGTGATTAAGTTGTCTAAATATATAATCACATACTACAATTACTCAAAATGTTGTATGGTTAGGTTTAGTGGGGTTTTTTTTCCACTTAAAAGTGATGAATGTCGATTGAGATGTTGATTGTTGAATGAAAATCAGTAAAAAAGTTTTCGTTACTTATTGAAAACAAATGAATGGTGTAAAAAAGGAATAAGAAAGGATGTGTTAAATGAAAGTCAGGTGGTATATTTCTTTTCACTTTAAAGTGTTGAATGAAGCCACTAAGTACTCCATTTTCGAAGTGTTGAATGAAAAATGTTGAAAGTCAAAAGGTCAATCAACAAAAATAAAGAACACCAGATAACTAGTCATTCAACAGTCAGCGATTTTAAGGGTGTGTTCGATTTTAAAAATATTGGTGCTAATCTAGATCGGATTCGGATGTATTACAGATTGGATAAGCTAACATCCAAATTCTAATCCGAAACTATTTCAGATCCTAATTTGACATCTATACCCGATCCAAAATTATAAAGGTCAATTCCAAATCCAAAAATTTCGAATTGGATCGGATTTTGGATTTTATCAGACCTACTGGAACTTGTTTGTGCCAAAGATATCATATTAAGTGTTGCACTAGAGATGAAAGAATCATCCATGTTTGAGATCTGATACTTTGTTGATTCAATGGAGATGAAAAATTAGCAAGTTTTAACAGATTTGAGTGCTCCCCTCCCCTCTATTTAGGTTCTTTGGACTTCAATAGAATTTAGAACATAGTTGCTACAATGATAAATAGGTAGTAATAAGTGATAAGGAAGTAGATTCTTTGACAAGATATGAAAAAGAGCATGGGAGAGAATGTATTCGACATCTCAAGAAATACTAACATCACAACAAATATAGATTTTTCAGGCAATTAAAACCTGAAGTGGAAAAACAAATCACCGCCACCCTACTTTCATCTTTGTAATGCGTATCTCGAAATAGATATACAGACACAAAAGAAAGACCTTTGATTAGAACTTTAGTAGTCTCTTTCTTTCAAATAAAATTGGCTAATGAAGAAGAAACATCTCTGAGAAATAATAACAGTACAGAGCAAACGATGATGAAGAGGAGAGAGTTGATGGAGAAGAAGAAATCCATCGATGAGATAATCAAATTAGCAACAATGGAGAAGGATCATCTCGCTTCGTTTCCAGACTTCTCTCACTTCAACTCAAACGGTACTCTCTCTATTTCTATATTTGTATCTTCTTCAAGCACATCAGATGCACATCATCTGTTTGATATAATGTGTCACAGTGTTTCTTAGAGAAAGGTTAGCTTGATTATCTCAAGAAAGAGCTTTAAGTGGGAGTATTGAGCCCCTCTGTATAGAAAGCACACAAAGTGTTTTTTTCTTAAAGTTGTTGTATAATGTTTTTTGGCGCCCTTTGATCAAGTTGTAATAACAACTCTGGGTTTCAAATGCTGGGGCTAGAAGTTGTGGGAACAGTATAGAATGATGTCTGACACTTGTGAATGTATGAATGTTTCTCGAAAATGTGATGATGCTAGTCTGGTTTGTATTCGGTTCCTTGGTGCTTCAATGCAAAATGACGGACTCGAGGGACCCTTGCTAGATCACTCCTTATTTTGGGTTATTCACTGAGGGATATATACAAGTTTGAAATTCTATGTGCTCGTATTTAATGTAGTTCGAGAAATTAGGTCAGAACTATTTCTATCAATCAATGATCTAGGAATAAACATAAACAATCAATAGTTATGACAAAGAATTAAAAGACAAGCAATTGTTCACCCTGTGGAAACTCCTTACTCAGGAGAAAAACCACAGGTCGTTGTCGATGAATTCGACAACCAAAAATCCACTAATCAAAAAGAGTTACGATCTGAAATACGCTTACAGACTCGATAACCTCATCTCGTGATTATCTTTCTTATGATCCAAGCTTCACGTCCTATCTTCTTCGTTCTCGCAACGATGCTCCTTGATCTCACAACAATGATCACTCTTCTCGAATCACTTTAGAAAAATATGTGGGAAGTAGAATTTGACTAATTCAACATCAACCTCAAGGTTTTAGGTTTTTGATTGATCTTGATTAGTCTCTCTCTGATAAAGGATATAAAACACTCAAATAAAAATTGTGAAAAACTTGGTAAGAGGAAAAACAAACCAATGTTTACTTAAATATGAAAACAGTTTTTCCCGAGACTCGTTCGAACGAGACCCAAAGCCGTTCGAACGAGATACCCAAATAAGCCTACAAAAAGAGGCAGTTTGAAACTCATTTGAAAATATTGTCTTTTCCCAGAGGTCGTTCGAACGACACGAGAAAGCAAAATAAATTTTAAAACAAGGGCAGTTAAAATGTTTTGGCTTTTCCTTTATTAGAGTTCTACTTACCTTCTCGGTCGTTGGTTGTAGAAGACTTGTCCGGCGGCCTTACTTCTGTCACCGTATTCGACTGAGATAACTGCGGGACTCCATATACACGAAATGAGACAAACCAAAACTTTTCAAAGTTAATAGAGTGAAGCAAATGTAGTTAAGACTGGGAAGTTGTGGAGTGCTAAGGGGGTGTTTGTTTTTTAAGTACTGACTGCCGAATTATTTGAAGTGCTGAATGCTGAATGTTTTGAAGTGCTGAATATTATGATGCTTTATTTTCAAAAAGTGTTGAATGCTAAATGTCTTAAATATCCTTATTATAAAAATAACACAAGTTGCAACATTACATTCTAAACGAAATAACTAGATCTACTACTACTATTACCACAACCACCACTTTTACCATCACATATACATATTTCTCAATCCATATAATTTTCACAATAGTTGAATGTCTGTTTGTTTGCGAGGGAGTTGAGATAGAATGTTTGTGAACTTGCAAATTGGAGAAAATCGTGGGGCATAGGGAGTAAGGAGGGAGTAAGGAGAGGGAGAGGGAGAGATCGAGATCTTTGTTGAGATTTTTCACCGGTCTTTTGTCAAAGATTTTTATTTCTGTGAGTAATGAGGGGCAATATAGGGAGAAAAATAAAAGCGGAGTGCTAAATGGCTAGTAAGCTAGTCAAAACAGCTTACTAGTTAGTAAGCCAAAAAAGAAACACCACTTCAAGTGCTGAATTCCAAGCACTTCAGTAAGCAATAAGCTAAAAAAGAAGTACCCCCCAAGTATGAGTCAATTCTGTGGCGTTGTACTGTTTTAAGCATTTAGATCATGGAGCAATATTACCTCGGGCATTAAACTTCAACAGGAAAATGACACTCCACGAAGCTTGAAGTGCATGAGCAATGTTCTCCGTGTTAATGTCTTTGTCGAATTATCCGCAAGACCCGAACACTGAGATTGTTAAAGATTTAAACCTATAATCTTCATTTGTAGCTCTTGAAAGCTTTCTTACAAAGCGGTGGCGATCTGATTCAGTGTGCATGGGTCTAGGCAGAAGGCCTTTGTTAAGGGTAACCAACTTCTCGATTGTCCCCGATTGCCAATGAATGCATGAAATCTAGAAAAAGAGATGGAGGATCCTAGGGATTTATATAGATCCAATACGTATGAATTAACTAAATCAGGTTAACTTATGTTATAAACTTATGGGTTCACACAACTTAGTGTGGAATGTGCTATTGCTTACTGGGCACCTCAACTGCTCGGGCCTCCAATCTAAACATAAAATTTTTGGACTATCGGGTGTAATATTTTATCATCTAAGCAAGGTACTAAACTACTAATCCGTATTATCCTAGACTTGTACAACTTCCAATAGACCGTGACATATATTGTCTAGGATATGTTCACTCTAAATCTT
Organism: Kingdonia uniflora; assembly: GCA_014058105.1. Lineage (NCBI taxonomy): Eukaryota > Viridiplantae > Streptophyta > Magnoliopsida > Ranunculales > Circaeasteraceae > Kingdonia > Kingdonia uniflora. Next base: position 2,328,149 of record JACGCM010002114.1, read on the forward strand.
AAAGAATGGTTAGTTACAAAATATACTCCTTTCTATTTTTTTGATTGAGCCCCAATCAAAACCTAATGCGTCATATTTTCACGAGGGATCTATTGCACTCTACCAAAATTCATAAAACCCTATCTGGATAGTTAGGAAATTACACCTTGAAACAACACAATAATTAGCTAAAACAATTAAGCTTGTGCAGTTGCGTAGCTTTACCCTCAATTTGATATGGATCCCACTGAACCTAAAAATGAAGCGAGCATAGGACGGCACATGCTCTATTGATTGTTAATAAGAGCAAATTTTTATTCCTACACTAATTAGAGGATAATACATAAATCCTTACATCCTCCTCCCGTAGTTCTTCTAGTGCCCGCCTCATACTCTTAAGTTGTCCACAGTGATTGAGACTCTGGCATTTGATTTATCATAAAAATAGGAGCAAGGGCTCCTCATAGTAAGTCTCCTATTGAAGAACTAACTATGAAGAGCCCTTGCCTCTAGTGCTGAGATGAAAGGCAAATGTGAAAACTATATCACTTTGGATGATCACAAAAGGCGTGTTGGATGCACTAGAAAATTGTGGGAGGATGAGGTAAGGATTCTTGTAACGTTTTTAATGTTAGTTTAGGAATAAATTTGATACAGTAGTGTATTCATCATTGTATGTGTACTTCTTTTTATGTTCGGTGGGATTCATAGCAAACAACAGGGAAAAGTAAGGCAACTGCACAAGGTTAGCTAGTATAATGAATTACCGTGTTGTTTCGAGGAGTTAGTTCCTTGTCAATCAGATAGATTTTAAACTAGTTTGATTGGGTGCAGTAAATCCCTCATGAAACATAATGCAAAGGCATTTGATCGGTGGTCAATAAAAGGACTAAAAGGTGGTCTACTTTGTAGACAAGGAGTATTATAAGCTTTGAAGCGACCCTACCTTAGGCGAGATGTGTAGGGATCCAGGAAAAGAAGTTACACAACCCTGTGATTCTGTGGATGGATATCAAGCAACCTTACTTGGTATAATGAAATACCGCAGAACAGCGTGGTATCTGTAGTTAAAAGACTCAAAACGCTGTTCGAAAGCTCAATTGATTGTGTTTTCCCAATGTTCAGTCTTGGATGGTTGTTTTATACTTCATGTTTCGGTTAAGTTGATGAATGATGAGTTCTTTGACTATTTTTTTGGAAGTTATGTAGGCAAATGCTTACATCAACTTGGCATGGACGAGAAAATTTGCTAAACTCATTTTTCTTTTGGCAGAGTAAAGCTTAAATTGGTGTTAGGGGTGTATTCTTTAAGAGCCTAAGGATAAAATTGGATGTGATCTTTTTTGTCCTTGAAGGGTTAGGTTTTGGTACTCGCTTCCATGACCGAGGCATTTAGAAAGGTTTTTTGAGAGTTCGGGAGGAGCTTGAATTAAGGTAGGGCTTGAAGGAAATAGAGAGGATAGTAGGAGATTTTGGGTGGATGTATGGAACGTCATATATGTTAGTTGGAGGACATCCGTGAGTTATATGTTATCACTGGATGCAATTTTGGACCATTTTCCAAGTTCATCATTTGGCATAACAATGCTGATGATTATGGACTATAATCTATTAAGGCATCTCTATGTCAGGATATTAGTTCTATGGCATTCCTAATCGAGAGGATGGGGCTAATCAGGCCTAGTCTTGATATGGAAAAGGTAGGTTTTGAATTCATAGTGGAAAGTACATTTTGACACTGAGAGTTTTCTACCTTGTTCTTTCAAATATTGAGCCCTCTTCTGAGCCAGCATACTGTATTTGGTTCCCAGGAGTTCCTTTAACAATCATTTTCATCATATAGAAGGTTCTATTTGGCAAAATATTAACCGAAGATGATCGTAGAAGCCTAACTCGGGGCAAGGTTATCCCTATTCATTTAATGGGTTTGTATCTTGAATGCTGAGGGGGTTGCGGTCAAGCAATTAGGTTTTTTTGGGTTACAATATTGATCACTGTATGTACTGATCGCTTTGTATTTCTCTTGTTCTCATACATGGTACCTTCTCAGAAAATTGTATAGTTTAGAATACAATATATGTTTTTAACGAAATCACCATACATGATTAAGTGGGCTGACACTCCTAAAAATTTAGGCATGTCTGTTTACTTGGAGTCGGGATCTGGCGGACAGTTATCCTCTCATATGAAGCGATATATTCAAAACCTTCTCAAAGTAAGTGAAGTTAGATACCAAATATTTGTACTTCTATTTTGGACCAGAAAGATAGAAGCACTGGTTTATCAATAAAATGGGTTTATTAGCTAACTTTAAGAAGTTGATTGCAAACTTCTAGGTCAATATGGAGGGGCCTTATGGACTGGAATGGCCGACTGAAGAGAAGGTCAAACGCAAGGAAATGGTTGCTCCAGAAGCACGATATATATTTGTACGAGAAGCTCTTAATACAAGTGTTAATGAGTGTACTAACTGGATTGGGGACGGGGACCCTGTTATCGGTTTTGTACATTACCGCTTTATTGTAGAGGAAGAAGTACCCGTTGCTTATATATATGAATTGCAGTTAGAACCTCACGTCCAACAGAAGGGTCTGGGGAGAGTCTTAATGCAATTAGTTGAGCTTATTGCTTGCAAGGTATGAATTCAATAATTGTTGTTTCCTCTATAACTAATGGAGATGACAGAAAAGTTATAGATGCTAGGTGATCCACATATAGTTCATACTAGTTGACATTTATCAAATAAGATTTCTTGTAAACTTCAGAATTAAAACAGTAGAAGACCAACAGTAGAGTACTGTTGTAGATGTGGTATACTAGTGGTGTGTGGTGACCAGAAGATCTTTAACGGCATAATGGTTAGTAGTATGTACCTTAGCTTAAAGAAGAAACTGTGGGACTTTACAAAACAGCAAAGACCATCAAATTCTTGAGAAGAAAACCATGGTGTAGTAAAGAAGTCAAAGTTTAAGTTGGTGTAACTCCATAATGTGGTTTTATGATTAATAAAATTTGGAACTTTTGGAACAAAATATTGGCATATAATCTTAATGTATTATTATTTATATAAATAAAAAGTAATAGAGTTTACTACTGACTGCTGTGCAAACGTTTGAGAGAGCCCTCAGGTTCAAACCAATGGTTCAACTATAGCCTTATTTTCTCAAGATTATCGAAAACCCATATGGGAGCTATTATAGGTTCATATAAGCCTGTGTGAGTGACTGTTCTCCATTATTGGAATCTTACTGTAGGACATATCTGCCGCTTACCTTCTCTTTGTGTAATTTATTTTACCATTAATATAATGCTCATTTTTAGCCAAACAAAAAAAAAGTACTACCCAATTGTCTTTTGGGAAAATGTTGGAATCGAAAACTTCTAGAGAGGTTACTAACTGAGATGGACTTTAAAGTATATTTATCAGAAAGTAATTTCATGTTGAATTTTCTATCATCCCTGCAGCTTAATTCCTTTTCTGTTTTGCTTAATCTACTGTGCTATTGGAACTATAAACACATTGGGCTTACGACATTTGTGGCATTTTCTGTATATCAAACTTTATAGGGAGCATTACCTATCTTAGAAGTTAAGATATTACGAGGCATAGTATTCAGAGATCTGTTTGTAATATCTTGGCTTTCATGCAGAACCATTTGAGCGCAGTGATGCTAACTGTTCAAAAAGAAAATCGCTTAGCTATGAATTTCTATACAAGTAAGCTGAGGTAAAATTTTGACATGGTTTTAGCACTATCTTTTTTTTCTGATGATTATAAAGATATCTTGAGTGATACTAAATGTCATGTTGGTGCAGATACATGATCTCAGCCATTTCACCATCGAAGGTGGGTCCCTTTGTAAGACAGTTTTTTTTTTTATATCTTAATGGAGGTTCTTCATATTTATACTTTTATATGCAGTTTTAGTGTATAATGTTTTGTTTGCAGATTGGAGCTGAAAGGAGTTATGAGATTCTTTGTAAAGTATTTAACGAAGAAGCAAAAGCAAAATTGGAGGTATAATGTTTTCGGATATAATATTGCAGATATATATATTACATATCTTCCCAGGCAAGTACTAATAAGGCTGTCAATAGATTGGATTGAACCTGAATCTAAGTTCCTTCAGGTTGTTTACTATTCAACGCGAAAAGTTTATTTTGGTTGAGTAATAAATGCTTTTATCTTCTCACGAAAAACAATGTTTGGATTGTGCAAGAATAGAAGCAATGCTTGTTTAGAACTGTAATCCAGGGCAATATTGGACCAAAGCTAGCAACTCAAGTGATGGATTTTATTTTTTTATGTTTACGTAATCAATCATAATACCTAAAATAAAGCTAAAACTTTAAAATGCGCGTTTATGTTATAGATAACTTGTTATCTACTGGATTTGCTCTCTTCCAGACATGTTCTGTTTTTTCTTACCGTTTTCATACTAGAATACGTTTTTGACAACTCATTGAGTTGTTGAAATACAAAACATTGACGATGATTTATACTTGTACATGAATTTTACGACGTTTAACTCGGAAGAGATAAAATCCCTTATCACGGGTTCCATCTATCTTGGGAGTCAGATAAAATGCCCAACAGGAGATGTCTAGAAAACAAATCAAAATCAAGAAAGTTGGTCAGGCCGACTCACACTCTCGACGTATGGATAACAGCAGAACCTGTCGCATTGTGCGGGACAATTTATACCTGCATTATTTTGAGATATTGTAGTTTCCACAGTCAAAATCTAAAACAAGGACACTAGACCACTAGATCTTCAAGAAAACTTTTGTAGAGTAAGAGTGATCAGCAGAGTTGATCCAATTGATTTTGTCAGTGCAGTCTGGATCTCACCCTGGAGTTTATGCAAATATGAAACCTACTAGGTTGGGAGTGATCCTATGAGGTGTTTCAAATAATAGAAGAATTGTTGGAGTCCATGCAGGCAATTTTGAAGAGAAAGTTAAATAAGAAACCAACTTTTGAAGTAAGATATGGTCATGAAGCCAAGAGTCGGATGAGAAAGACTAATTTTACAATCGCCTATTATCCTCTGATATAAGAAAGGGTGTCATTTCCTCTTTCCTAAATTGATGTCCATCCCCATGAACGATCTAGATGAACTGTCTCAATCGAAAGAGAGCTTTAAATACTTCTGTTTGATACATGTAGTTCATAATTTAGATGATCCAGCTATTAGATTCCTAAAAGATCTGAAAATAACAGCATATTTACTAAGTTCATTTTCCAATTTTTGGAGATACTCAATATCCCATTTTACTTTAGAGTAAGGACTTTTTCAGTTCAGTGACGAATCACATGATTTGCTCAATATATACATGTGAGTAATTGTGGAACCTGTACACCCTTTGTTGTCAAGAGATTATTCTTCCAAAACGCCACAATGAAAAGCAAAAGACCTCCTATTCCACCTTAGTCGATAAAAAGAATATCTTAGAATGCTTAGGAACATACAGTTTAATAAGTTAAAAGATCATCCATTAAGTTATTATATACCAATCCCAAGGCATATCTAGGTTCTTACTAAATAACTAAACAATGTACTAAAAAAAGTGATATCGGTGGCAAGGAAAAAAGAGAGTTTTTGGCAATGGTGATGGGGAAGAAGTATTAGCATAAGGCTTGGGATATGAGAACATCATTACTATGCTTACCTTTGCAGGGTGGGTAAAGGAATTAGAGGAAGGTAACAAGTATGCAGCAAGTGTGCTGTTAGGTTGGAGTTTGGGAGAGGGGTGTATGTGAAATCTTCAAAGAATGTGTGATATGCCGTGTAGCCCTTTGGTTGAATATCCTGTGCTTTATCGTAGTTACTGAGAAAAAAGATTTTGATTGAGGGTTTTGAAAAGTGCGGTTCAGGAGAAATCTGGATAATTATGAGAGTGGTGTTAAATCCCGACTTTCCATTGCCAGATAGGGTGATGCTCCGAGTACATCTAGAGAGGATAGGTTGCCAAAGTGTGCAGCAACTGCACTTTTAGGTTGAAGTGAGGGGGAGGGTCGGTGTATAATCTTGAATTGAAGGGGGAGGGTTTTGAAAAGTGTGGTTCAGCAACTGCCTTATGGAGGAATGCTTTATCATTGTCATCTAGGAAAATTGTTTTGAAGAATGACTTTGTAAAGGGAGAGGAGGTGATAGTTCAGGACAAATCTGGATGATTATGAGAGTGGTCTTAATTCCGACTTTCTACATTTAAAATAAATAAATAAATAAAATCGACTTTCTGTTGCCAGATAAGTGATGGTATGTATAGATCTAGAGAGGTTATGGGAACAAAGTGTGCTGTTAGGTTTTTTTTTTTCCAAATAAATGTGCTGTGAGGCTGGAGTGAGGGTGAGGGTCTGTGAATTCTGAAATGATGTTTGATATGGTGCGTATCCTTATGGAGGATTTCCTCATGCTTTTTTACTGTCACTGAGGAAAAGTATATTAAAGGAGGGCTTTATTATCAGAGACGAGGTGGCGGTTCTGGAGAAATCTGGATGATTTTGAGGGTGAATCCTTGCAAATTTTCTGTGGCATAGTTCATGAAAATCAAATTGTTTGCTAAAAAATACTTTATCTACTGGCTAACTTGCATTTTAATTAATTTACGTCGATATTAATGCTCTTATACTGAGATATTTCATTTTCAAATTGTCTTTGGTTTGATTGGGTTACCCCAATCTCTAAGAGGCCCCCCGAAATATATAGTCCAAAGTTCAAACCAAACCCAGTATCAGGTTGAGCCCACCGGCCTTCGATTTACCTATTCGAGCTTCACCCTTATATCAAATTTAAAGTGCAAGTGGTTAATTATATCTGTGTATACTGAAAACATTATTGGCCACTCAATTGAGGGAAATTAAGTGTCAGAACCTCTTCACTTGTTTAATTTTGCCGTCCCTATAAACTATATACATATCTTCTGGAGTTCTATTAAGTGTAGAAAACTTAAGTTGATGAGTGTTTCGGTTTTATTTATTTGGTACCTTAGCTAACATGCTGCTTTTGATCTGTCCAGGAAAGCTAACTGGAGATACTGCCCTCAATCTGCTAATTTAATGAAGGTCCATTCTGTACTTGCCATCTTTGATAGCCGAGGATTACCTTAGATGAAATTAAAGTTGGGAGTTCTTACAAATTGTGTTATGTCATTCTGTATTTTTTGTTTGTGATTATTTATACTCGTTGATTACTGTGTCTGAGGGTGGTAGCCATTACCTGATTAGTTTATTTTTTGATTATTGTGACCGTTATGTATATGAGATTTCCCCCCATATGGTTGTTAAAGAGGTTGCGAACTTTGTCAAACATTATCTTAATTATGTTTGTAGATTCATGAAAAACACAAACCTTTTACATTGCCCTTGCCTATTGTCCTTACTATATACATTACATGTGTTTGCTTTGTATATCACACTGACACTTCTGTTGCGCTTCTCTGATAGATGGTTCAATATGTACTGTAGTAGAAGTGTGTACTAATTTATGGAATTTGTAGTAAACACTGGTCTGGACAGAACCATAGAAGGTGCAGAGATATTTCAAGGTACACTCATGTGAGAATATACTCCACTCATGGTTCTCCTCCGAAATTGCATGACTTTTTAGCATAAGTGAGTAGTAAGAAATTGTCATTTTTGTAATCCTAGCCTGTTTTTGTGTGTGTAACATACACTATTTTATCAGAGAACCTTTTTCCTTTTGCCCTTTATAGAATAGTCTTCAGAGAAAAAGATAAAGCTTTTTTTTAATGTGGTAGACTTGACTCTGGAGTCTGGACTTGTTCCTCAAGCAAGTCACTGCTTCTTCTCTAATATATACAGCTTCACTCTCTGCATAATAGAACCCTCTTCTTCAATGTTTTCTTCTAGTCCAATTTTCGAGTGTTTTTTGGAATTTTTTCTCAGTTTTTGTTCGTCTTCTCGATACAAACTCGATGTAGGATCCAGTGGTGAAGATGAAAGATGTTTTGCAGCCGCAGCGAAAGGCATAGCAGCTGCTCAAAAGTATTTTCAACAAGTCCAGTGTATTCGGACTGCTTGATAGTTTTGGTTTAGATCCAAATCATTCGGCTACTTTTGTTTAGCGGGACAAATCTGAAACTTTGGCAACGATTATATATATTTATTTTCTTTGTTGCTAAGCATTTTGGTACTGTATGTATGCACCGTTTTATTGGTAACGAGGCCGATTTATGAATATGGGTGGACAATAATTTTATCTTGATTTGTTTTCACTTGCAAACGTACGTACTATCTTCATTTCTATGGCACCTATGATGATAGTCTTTAGTGCGACGCTATCAATTGTCCTTAGTGAGAAAATAACGTGGATTGTCACTCTATTATCATGTGTCCCGGTGACACTATTTGTATTACTCCAATTTCCCCTACTCGTTGAAGTCGTCATTTCTACTTATGGCACCAACATATTCCGCAGGGAAAATGAGGATGTGATTTTTTAGCTTTGTATGTAAAATGCAGTCAGGCATCCCGTGATGACCAGAAGTGTCTTACCGAGGAAGCAATAGCTGCTGCCAGAAATAATTTTAGCAAGTTCAGTGTATCCACATCGCCTGAAACATTTCTTTTAATAGTGGTGGTATTATTGGTGCTGGTAGCGCTCTTCAGGTAGCGTTATTACAGTAGTGGGTAATGTATGCGTTGCAGTGTTTCGTACAAAAGAGAAGGTATTTTCCTTGGGGAAATGAGATGAATAACAGTAGTTAATCAAAATATTTGAGTTCTTTTGTATTGAATAAATTGCGTCCTGTGTTGATTATAATACTGAGATTCCTGTGGAGCACCCTGTGTTGACGACGAAGACGTTTCCAGACGCCATCCTGTTGGTTCTTGGAGGAACATATATTCATCTATGTACAGGTGGATGCTCATGAGGACTTGTTGAGCTCGGGGTTTCTTCTTGCGTCGGTTGCAACCACAAATATCAGGAGGTTTTGGAGAATTTAAACTGTAAGAGAAGTATATATAATTTACAAATGTAAGAGATAAATACTTGAATAGAGATAAACAGGAAAAATAAAGGTTATAATGTTTATCAACTTGGATGTAGAAGCGGCCAACCTGTACTAGAGCCTAGGGCACAGTAGATGCCATATGCGCCACAGAACTTTAAGTGCTTTCAAGCTTTCCTTAATCTTCTTTGTAGCCCATCCTTTTGTAGTAATCTTCTTTTTATAGTGCTGATCCAAAATAATTCAGATGTGTTGTTATTATATTATATTATATACTGAAGGGTTTTGTAAGCCACAATATAGTGTCCAATCAGTAACAATGTTGATAACTTAAAATTGGGCATCATAAACAGCTACAAGCATTAACAAGAGAGTGAAGAAAGAAAATGACTTACGTTTGAGTAAATGAAATGCTGTGGGACGGTGTAGATGCAAGCTCTACGAAACTCCACAAGAAGAACATCCATTGCGCCACAGGGAACTAATAAACAAATAACTATCAGAAAGAATGAAGTAATCCTTATCAACACACATATTCATACATATACACGCGTGCACACACAAATTATATGTGAATTGGAAGCGGGGTTCAAGAAAGAACATCAACATTTACACTACCTTTAGGGAGAATAAGTTGAGAAATAATTTTTTGTTAGAATTTCTTTACTACTATAAAAGACTAGCTGGATTTTTATAGAATGAACACAAATATGTTGGTATAACACAAACAGACGATCTTAGCGAACTATGTTTGTGGACATGGTATACCTCCTTGCTGATTATCCTAACAAATATTGTCACGGCTCAGCCCATCTCTGCCTCTACAGTGCCAGCGGAATAAGGGACCGTGCGGCGTACACGCACGCGTGGACGGCCTGTACCAGTTATCTTCACTAGCGCGGCGGCGCCAGTGGAATCGAACCACGGATGCTAGAGTGACATCCGGATAATCCTGGATACTCGTGAAGGGTCATCGAATATGTATTCGGAATATGCAACAACGCTGGAAGTTCCCTCAATAATCCTTACAGCGTAATCTCTCGTGACGCGCACGAGGTATGGAAATCACACCTGTCCTGTAGCGGATCAGGGTAGCTCAATATGCCGGGTTCCAGATATGGGACTTATATATGAAGGGGCGACAATCTCCTATCTCAATTTGAGGTTCTCACTCTAGAAAATCCTGGCTTCAAAAGAAACTCAAGTTCCCCTTATATTACTTGGGAACTATTTACGCTCAAATCTCGAGGCAGATAAGTGGTTCCAAAACCAGCTTAAAAAACAGAGTTCCGCATTGTCGTTCGAACGACTTAGGCTGAAAACAAAGACTGGGCCAAAAGGCCAGAGAGTTGTTCGAGTTTCGTTCAAACGAGTTCTGAAGTCATTCGAACGACCAAGACAACAGCCCCCACATTTTCATTATCCTTCCTATCAGAAACAGTGGTTCAAAGGGAGTGCGGCCGATAATATCTGAGTAGCTCAATGTTTTCTTGAGAGTTAGTTATTGCTACTTTCTTTAGCGCAAATGTGCAATTCTCTAGCTAGTTTTTTTTCACTGGGTTTTTGATTCATAGACCATTAACTTATATAGATCTCGTTTGTATAGGGGTACTCGGAATTTATTGTTATTTTGAAGTTGTTAATATATTTGTGCAATGCCTAATCTTAACGTTGTTTGTATGACTGTTAATCTAATAGTTCAGTGCCTTCAAATCATCCCGATGCGGTAGCCGCTATTATAGCAAGTTGGGATAAGACGGCTCTCCATGTTGCAGTCAGTGTTGGACATTTCTCACCGTCTGTGGAGAAACTTGTGGACTTGATGCCAGTGACGACGCTCGCAGTGAAAGATGCATCTGGATATGCAGATTTGTACGTCGCGAATAGTGGGAACACAAGGCCACTGAGATATTGATATAGACTGATTTAGGCCTAATACTACTCGGTGTGGCTGCTAAGTATGGCTACATGGATACAGGAATTTATGAAACACTAGTTTTTTTTTAGTAGTAAGAATTACACGAAGCAGCAAGAAGGCGTGAAAATGTACCCTAATGCTAGAATATGTATCTTAGCGGCTTCTTGGAAGGAAATCCCTCTAGCCTCATAAATAAAATTTGTAAGCTTGATACACCGATCATATCTAGCTTTTGACCTGCACAAAAGGCGTACGTAATAGCTGCACGAAAGTATTTTCAACATGTTATATCCATACTGCTTGAAACATTTTCTTTGTGGTAGGCGGTAGCTCTTCCTCGACTGAAGCTCGAGTTGCCGATATAGTTCAAAGTAACTGGACTGGATGTTGTTTAGCTAATGAATCCTTATTGGTGATTTTTTTTCTTCTTCTGAGAACTATATTTCGCAATGTATCTCAAAAAGAAGATATAAATTTAGTCCGCAATTGCAAAGTAAAGTTTAGTCCGCAAGTGGTATACTATACTACTCCCCATTTATTATTTTAGACCGGACGATAATAGTCCCTGTTTTTACTCCGCAACTACTGAAGATGCTCTTCCTCTCTCAAGTGACAGCTCTGAAGTCTGAACTTCATCTTCTTCCTCACTTGCATCTCTGGATCTCTCTCTAGTACTGATTTTGAGGTTTTGAAGAGGTACATTTATGATTCTCTGAAGTAATTTTTTTCGATTTTTATAAATTTCTTTTGGTTATGATTGTATGATATTGAGTTTTAAGGTCCCCATTAGCAAAAAGTTTAGATTTTTAGTGATTTTCATTGAAATTTATTGTTACCCAATTTAGGATTCTACACATATCAAAATATGTTAGGTTTAAATTGGTATAATTTTGTTTGATGTTAGACCAAAACAGTTGGAGTCTCCCCAATTCAATTTTAAAGTTCCTTAATTTTGAGGATTATAGTTTTTTTTATTGTGTTGTGGTTTTCTTGGGTATTTTATGAAATTGGGAGTTTTTGAGCTGGGAATAAATTTTTATGGTAAATTGAGAATTTTGTTGTAATTTAAGTTTGGGAGTACTCCTTGTGATAAATAAAGGTTACAAGGATTGCCCCTACTAGACAAGGTTTCTTGGTTCGATGACGACGATTAGATTTTCTACTCATAAAGATGTGCATCATTATGGACTATTTAAGATAGTCCTTGGTCTGGCTTGATCTTACATCTATAGTTTATTCCGTTGTGTTCTTAGTTCTCAAAGTGGTGAAACCATAAAGTGAGTATCAATCCTTCATCATACTTATTAAAGAGACGGAATATGTTTTTTACTTTGTTCTCTTGCATGGAAATTTTTAGTTGTGGGGATTTGGTTACTCTTAACAATTTGAAATTTTTTTTTCCCACTTTGTTGTGGTATCGTACTATAACTTTTAAAAAATATAAAGCAAAATGAAAGAATGGGATCAGTTTGCTTTTTGATTAAGCCACTGGAGGTTTTTTTTTTTCTTTTTTCCATTGGAATATGTTACATTTGTTCCATATGCGTAATTTAAAGGTATATGCTATTATTCCTGAACCGTTGTGTTTCCGTCAGAGGTTTCAAGGAAGATAGAGGAAGAACCAAAACTCAGGCCTCACTTCTCGCACAATTATGGGTTTCATACGAGGAGTTCTTCTAGATGAATCTGTTCTCTTTGCGGAAGACATCAACAAGAATATATTTTTCCAAGTTGGAGCAGAGGCTCTACTTGGTAGACTTCAGTACTCCAAGCTCCGTACGGTACAATTTCACCAGTTCTCTCTGTCTCTCTTAATTATTTCTTCCCCCCCTCCCCCAATTAACTAGTGATCCGAGGAAGTGATTTGGAGGTATAGTTTAAAATGACACAATGAATCTCTTTTTTGTCTACGAGATATTTGATATATATGCAATTTGAGTTTTCATTTGTTCGGATATCCTGAATAAATCCAAATATGATTAATTTATCTCGGAAGTATATTAAAGATTGTAAAAGGAGTACTATAAAGAATAATATCACAATAGGACATATTTATTATTATTATTTTATTTAAAAAAAAAATGAAGGGTTTTATTAATTTAGGCCAGGCTTTTATATCACAAGAGCCTGCCATCGGAAACGGGGAAAGACTGTACACATGATCAACATGAGAATGAGAAAAGTACGTAAGAAAAGACTGAAGAATTTATAGTCGCCTCCCATCTAACCACAAAGTCCTCAAAGACGGAGCCTCAATCCTTGTAACCCCTATTTTACTAGTGGATAATGTAATATTGAGTGATCCCAAGTCTCCTCATCATCTATATACATGAAGCAGTAAGATACTAGTAACCACAATTTAGCTACAAAATCTATCAGCTTTTAGAGTTTCCGTAGAGATGCAGTCCATGTGAAGAAAGTATTGGTATGAACCTTGGCCACTCTATGCAGCATGTCCAAATAATTAAAGAAATTAACAGAGAGAGGAATAAAAGAAAACATGGCTCTCATCCACTTGCTCCCCCGCCTTTAAGGATGAGCATACGATGGTCCCTAATCCACATCTCCCCCTGTTTTTTTTGGTTGGCAGACTTTCTGCCACTTGACCATATGGTTTCTATGCCAATCCTCCCTATCGCGCAAAAGTAAAATAAGAGCTGAATATTGAACTAATAGTACTTAAAAGAGAGAAAGAATGCAAAGGAATGCTTGCTAGCATGTATCTAGTAACCACCAAATATTCACCTCAAAATAATCTTCGTTTCCAAAGAGCAAGTCTCTTTGTAAACAAGGTAAGTAATGAATTCCCGTTTGTTTTAGCTATCTAAGGGTTTCCAAGAGGGAGCCCTGGGTACGGCGAAGGAAGTTTGTATTCAGTAATTAAGGATGGGGATCCATTCAGCTATGTATTTACCTCCACACCAAGATTAAAACTCTTGGTATAGGTTAACCCTGACATAATTATAATTGCTAAATACATAGGTCAAGTCCCATAACGTTACTCACCTGATCTCGAGCTTATAGATCATTAGATCCATTTATTGTTATCACTTGTTTTACAATTGAGCAACAAATATTTTAATCTTGTACTTTGTGGAGTCTTGTCCCGCTTAAACCACGAATGTAATATGATTTTCCTTTTAAGATCATGAATTTCTAAAGTTGTAAGAATTGTGTGATGCCTTTTCTCTTGTTGATTATCACATTATTCATTCCACTTATGCTCTGCTTATTACTTCACGTAACTTTCGGATTGCGAATTTTGTGGGTATCGATTGGATTAGCTTAAGTTTCCTCTCTTACATAAAACCAATGGCTAGCAATTACAAAATTGCCTGTAAAATCACAATCCTAAAGCTATGTGGATAACACGCAGGGCCTTGGAGTAAATAAATACCGACATGCCACAAAGCATGGATTTTCTTTTGACATTAATTTTGTACTTTTTTTTGCAGGGAATTTCTTATAGAGTGGGTAGCTCACCACATAAGGTGCATTTCTTCCATTTATTATTATTATTGTCTGCATTTTATGATGTTAATTTTCACATTAATGGTCTAAGTCTTACTGTATATAAGACTAAGAATCAGTTGTAACTCTTGAGCGTCTTTTGTGAGACATTATGTTGCGGCTTGATTTGTAAGCAATAGGATACTATCTCTCTATATATTACAGACTATAGTAGTTTCTAGCTTATGAATATTGTACCATAAAGGATTGAGAGGGGTGAACCTAGGAATTTATTTATTCTTGGTGGACCTATGAATATTTATAGAAACAAAGTGCGGAAGCAAATTGACTAACATAAAAGTAATCACGACTTTATTAATTGATCAATAAAACAAAACCTTAGATCTATCTTTTTACCTCCCTACCCATTAACTAGGGTTTTCTCTCAAACTTCAACTAGCCTTAGCCTCACCCTGTCAGACTTCTTTATAGAAGAGGAGTCCCCACCTTTCTAAACACGATCCCAATTAATAGGAAACAGATCTTTAAAAAAAGAAAGATAATTTAGAAACTACTAAAAATATTAGGGGGTTCCACAAAGAGGCTGACTAACGACTCCAATGACGTAGTCGTAGTGGCCACGTCGGCTAATTCCTCCTATCAACTCTCCCCCCTAAGAAGAATTCGTGGAGGGGATGGATAGTTCACCGCTGTGACTGCCTCCTCGTCCATATCATCGCCCCACATCTGTTGAAACTCCTCGTCAATGTGATCGTAAAGATTCTAGGTTAAAAGAGCTATATAATTCTTAGGATTCGGACATTCACGCCTCATATGACCTGTCTTCCCACAATTGTAACAAATCGCTGAACCGGTCGTCCCTGGTGCTTTTGGAGTTGCCGCTTTCACTGATGTAGTAGCTGCTGTTGGAGGAGTAAAAGATGAATAAACTGCCGATTTAAGTTTTGTCTCCACTCGCTTGGCCATTTCAACAACCTTTGACAAACTCTGAGCATTGAACAATACCAATTCATCTTATAACCGCTTTGTTAAACCAAGCTTGAACCGATTAATTCGCTGGGCTTCCGACTTAGATAACACAACTCGAGACGAGAATAAATAAAAATCGCTCGCATAATCATCAACTGATTGATTTTTGGATTGTCGCAGGTTTTGTAATTTTGCAAAACTCTCTTCCTCATAATTACCTGGAATAAATCGTGTCATTAGCTCACGTCGCATCGTATCCCAGTCTATAATATAATCACCCCAGCCGTTACCCGTAATTACTGCACCCATTCCTTCTAGTTTAGAGCCTACCCTATCAGTTTCATCTCCATCAATGTGACTGCACGAGGTCTCCACAACGTTTGAACGCCAAAACTCGATCGACCCAGTCAATAAACCCATCTCCATCTGTTTTACCATCAAATTATGGAATGTTTATCTTAACGTCATGATTCATATTTTGAAAAGCAGAGATTATCGCGTTTGCTACCTGGCTCTCTGGGTTTCCCAAAAATCCGTACCTTCGTTGTTGGGGTGCATACCTTGCGTTCCCAAAACCTGGCTCACCTTGGTATCCATCGTTTCTGAAACGAGATCCAAAGTTTGTAGGATGAACTCCGCGGCCTTGCCCTCTCCTGTCGTGAAAACCATATCTATCACCGTACTCACAACCGTTACCAGATTTTCTATCACCCAAAAACGTACCCTCATCTGCGAAAGGATTACCTAGTGCCTATTGTCGCTGTTGAAAACCTTTACCCGTAGTCCACGTACCCTGTGGTGGAGTAGGCTCTCGGTGAGTCCTCGGAGGGATATAAGGTGCAACCCCAAGATGACTCGGATTACTCATGTTGGGCTCTTGAGTTTGCCCTTGCGAAAATGTTGGAAAAGGACTTGCGTGTCCCCAACCAACTTGCCCTAACCCATGGGCTTGGCCGGTTCCGTAGGTTCTCTATGCTGCCACGGTAATAACCCCTAAGGGACCGGTTCCGGTTGCCTGAAACTGTGGGTGTCCGGTCAGTTGATACTGTACCGGAGCTGTTATCGGGCCGACTGCTGATGCTGAACTTGGACCGGGCCGTCGGCCAGACTGGGTTTGGTGACTGCGTTGGTTGCTGTGGCGGTAGCTGGTCGGGACCAGGTAGTCGTGCCTGGACCTGGTTCTCGGGTAGGAGCCCTCTCGGGTTCACTTGTTGAATCGAGGCCGGGCTTGACTGCTAGGCCAGGCCTAAACCTGGCAGCTAGATCTGTACAGGTCGTTGTTTCAGAGTTGGGCCGTGTACTCGGGCCTGGGTCGGGTTTGCACCTTGAATCTGGTCCAGGTTCAGTATTCGTGCGCCTGGTCCCGGTTCGGTATTTGTGACTAGTTTGGGTCCGGTACTTGGATCTGGTCCGAGTTGCTAACAGTGTCCTGGATCGGGTCCCCGTTGACTCCCGAATTCAGTCGCGATTCGGAGGCCGACACCCTTCGAGCTTCCTCTTAGTTGGTCAGCAGTCGTGCCCGTCGGTTTGCGTCGGCACCGGGAGGTCGCGTCATCCCCATGAGAGAGGACTCCGGTTCTAATTCTCGTTGAGGCTCATCTCCCCCCGTAGTGCCGATCACGACTTTCCTCCCTTCGGAGTCCGCAAATTTGTCCTCGCTACGTACATCTTGAACATCAAGTTCCTCAAAACTATTCAAGGTGAACGGAGTCCCTTCTTCGTCGAATTCCTTCTCTAGGTTAGCCCGTGTGGAAAGACCCCTTCCTCGCCCAATGCTCTGAACACGAGTTGGTGAGAACCCCAACCTTCACACATCCCCCATAAACGCACCTAATGGAACCCTTCTTTCTCTTGACGGGGTTAACGGATTAGTTTCTTTTGATTGAGCCTTGAATTCTCGAGTTTTCCGTCGTAATCCTAAATTCCTCCATCTTCTCCTCTAGATCACGTAACCGATCTCCCTGAGTTGGTTGACATGATCCCGCTTTCTTCTTGTTGCCTACCATCTTCAAATTCGCAAAGTAAAAGAAAAAAAAATCCCTGTGGAATGAATCTCGCTCTGGTACCAAGTTTATAGAAACAAAGTGCGGAAACAAATTGACTATAGAAAAGTAATCACTACTTTATTAATTGATCAATAAAATAGAAACTTAGATCTCTCTTTCTACCTTTCTACCCATTAACTAAGGTTTTCTCTCAAACTCCAACTAGCCTTAACCTCACCCCCTCAGACCCCTTTATAGAAGATGAGTCCCCACCTTTCCAAACACGATCCCAATTATTAAGAAACATATCTAAAAGCAAAATAAGATAATTTAGAAACTATTAAAAATACTAGGGGGTCCCACGAAGAGGCCGATGACGCCAAGGACGTGGTCGTAGTGGCCACGTTAGCTAATTCCTATCAAATACGATAGTAGAAAATTTAATAAGCGTCTTTCCAAAATATTGGAAGACATTTGAAGTGCACTAACAATCTGAAAATAACGAAGATAAGACTAGAAACTAGGTTATAAGGGGAAGTATTTCATGTTTACCATAAAAATCTGATGTTAACGGATAAACATATATTTTATTAAACACTCCACTTTTAAAGCAAACAATAAAAATTCTAATTGAGAAAAGCTTTATGTAGGATTTAACCAATGCAGTCCCCATTGTAACTAATTGTCTAAGCCATTACAATAGACTTTACCGATAGGTTAAAAATGTATAGAACATAAAAGATTGGTCGTAGATTGCATTTCATAGTGGCAGCTTCGGACATCCTGAGGTCAACTGACCCCCATGGTGCCACTCTTGATGATAGAGTTGTCAAATTAAAACTTGTTACTTTGCTACTTGCTCGTTTATACTTGTCCGAACGTTCACTTCTTAATTTAGAATTTGGATAATTATCCAGGTTTTGTCTACATGGATAATAGTTTATACTTGTCATGTTCCGTATTTGCAGAAAAAGACCTCAAGATAAGGCACACTCGGGTAATCATAGATAATTTGTGAATAGATCATACATGGTCTAGTGATTCTTTTTCAGTCTGCGTAGTTGTCACATGGGAGTTTTCAATTCAATTACTGAGTCCTTCAACAATTCATAATAATCACCGAATTGGAAATTATAGTTGTATCGGGAATCATAAGACAATTTGACCAAGTTTACCATTTTTGGTAGGTGAGTCCATTTTTATGAGATCAGTAGCTAAAGATGCTACTTATCAGATTCCACCCCGGGTTCCTGGCGGCAACTCTTAGGTAAATTATCAGCTAGGCAAGCTGGTGTCACACTGTACATTGTCATTTGTATTATAGTCGCTTTGATATGATCCACCAACTTCTTTGTATACGCCGTTCCATTGTCATATAAAGGTGAAGATCTTCATCAATTGGCTTTGCTAGGAACTCCAGTCACGAAGCACATGCGTCTTCGTCTACTTTGTTGCACACATCTACAATTTTCTCCTAGAATGTTTGTTAAGCTTGGTCCTTACTAATAATCAGATCAATAGAAGTAAATAACCATGCTTGACAGAGCTTGTATTCCTCCACATCAGTGTATTTCACGGCCATTACCGAACCCATCTCTTTTTTCCATGCAGTTTGTGTTATGATCCCCCTACTATCAACTCATCCACGTTTGCTAGTGGGAGCAACACAGTGAGAGGCAAACTTTTCGGTTGACCAAGCCTCAAAGTAGGGAAACTCACTCCCCAATGGAACCAGGGAATACTACAATGAGATACTTGTTTTCATTAAGCATGTAGAGGTCTCTCTTGTTTCTTACTACATATTCAAATAATATTATTTTTTCTTTTGGGCTTTGGCTAATCTGCCCCCCCTCAGTTGTATATTTTCTCCTTAATTCAATTTTATCTTTTGCCAAAAAAAAAAAAAATCAACACTGTGAGAGCTATCCGTGTGAGGACGATTAAAACAGGGGAGCCACCTATTCATATGTGGTGGTATTTCAGGAGGTGCCGACCAGTTAAGGCTGTGGACCTCCAAAATTTCAACTTGTGCAGTCGAAGTACTCAACATATTGAATTGGCTTATCCACTGCTAGAAGAGAGGTACACTACTCTCAGAAGCAGAAGCAGTAGCGTCAAGATGTCAAGAACTCATTCCTCTTACAAGGGTAAGGAAGATGCGGTCACGGTGAATGGTAGACAAATAGGTAAAAGTGTTGGGCCTAGTGGATGAAGTAGGCAAAGAAGTGAAGTAAGAAGAGAGTGAGATACGATATTGGTTTAATCAAGTAGGTCGTGGACTATGTATAAGGAAAAAACCAAATATATTTTAAATATCCGTTACTGATAATAACCGTTGGTGGGAAATAAAGAACTTTGACAGACCAAGTTAGCGCGCTTTGCCCGACGACACACCAAGTCACTTGGCAGCGTCTTACATGGTGCACCTTGGTTAACTACATGCCAAGTCACATTGTGCCAGGTCTATTTCTTAATAAGTTGTCCCCAACTTCTACCTTACCATTGTGGTTTGGTTTGGGATTGTCAATGTCGATATAATAACTCTGAGACATCTTGTACAACTTGAATTTAACGAGTAATAACAAAAAGAGAAATTTGTAGAGAGAGAGAGAACACTTTTATAAGGGTGTGTTTCATAGCAAAATAAATAAATAAATGAGAAACCAAGTGAGAGCAAAATTTAAGACTACCAAGTGAGAAATGTGATTTTTCACGAGAAACTTACAAGGTAAACAGTTGAGAAATGGGTTTCAATTTTCAACCCAATAAGATGAGAAACATGATTTCTTATTGAGTAATGGTTACCCGAAAAATTGTTTCTCGAAATAAAAAACTTGTGCTTCCAAGCACACCCTTAAGGTTTTAATTAAACTCGTTAGTTTGTTTTTCATTCCCATTTTCTCTTTTTCTTTTCTTTTATCGAAGCCTATTTTTTTTTTCCATTTATATTATTATATACCCGAGCACCCTCAAAATAAATATTATTTCCTTTGACATGTCTCATTAACATCTTTTTGTTTTAGGTAACCTTTCTTGAAAGGATGGCAATGCTTTATTCAGTAGATTGCTTCATGCTGAATGCTTCTTCTATAGATGTTTCACTTAAGGAGATCTCTCTAGTTTGGGGTAATATTGGAGGTAGTTGTTTATACGTATCTTCACATAAAGACGAAGATCTCCTTCTTGAGCTCACCAGCCATGGCTGGAGGACTGTTGTTAAAAGTGAGTAAACCAACATTGTTTTTTTAGGAAATGATGTGCTTATACAATTTCCATGTTTGCTAGTGTGCCTTGAACTTAATTTGTCTTCGGCTTAATCCTAATGCTAATAAAGTGATTTGGATTGGGATAAGCAATGAATCTATTGACACCAGTCTAACTGTAAAGAATCTTCTTAAGTTTTGGATCTGATTCATATTTGCTCCAATCCAATCCTGAGTTTTTGATCCAATTGACAGATTTTTATTTTGTAATGTGGGGATTTAATTCAATCTGGATTAGGATTTTGTCATATAGAAAATGAAAGGATTTTTTTTTTTGAAAAATAAAAAAAAAAGCTTACGAAGGATTAAACCCTAGGTAGTAGGATCAATTCATTCCTAACCAATTGAGCTACTTCTATTTGCATTTAGAAGGATGAAGAAGAAGAATAATACTATATCATACTATGGAAAAAAAAACAATTTTTTCCCCACTATATCATACTAATTTAATCGGATCCAAACCCCAATCCGGTCCAAATCCTACTCATTGGCAATTCTATGGTTTTACTTTTATAATCCAGAGTGATGACCTTTGACATGGAATTCATATGATAGTTTGATAAACATGGCGTACATATAATGCCCGCACCTAAACATTTGAAAATATTCTAGGAGTTTATAACACCTATTAGCAATTCTCGAATCTGGTTGTGTTAATCGTTTGATCTATTTACTTCTTCTTGCGCATTTTCTTATGCTTTATCCTACTATCTACACCAGGAGCTCAATGTTAGTTTTTCATTATGTCTATAAAAGGAGACTCTAGGTTTAGTTTTACACTAAGTTGATTTTAGTAGAACTATTTTGGTTATAGTATGGCTTGACCCTATCAATGAAGGCTTTAATAGATAAGGACAAGCTTTCATGCCTTCTCTTTCTCTTCACATTGCCTCATATTTTATTCTTACCAAGTTGCACTCATCGTCACAAATCGCTGGAGATCGCCACACTACGTTACTTTATCCTGTATTGTTTTGCACTTCATGTTGTTAAGTAAAGCAAGTGTGAGACATGATACATGGGTTGTCACATGGCTTCTAGTGGCCTCCAAACTTTAATCTGTTGTGTTGTGTTGTGTTGTATTAAGGCGAACACGTGACAATGCAAATTAGTGAGGCATGATGTGTCATTCATGAAGTGTTGACATAACACGTAGATAATTTTTTTTGTTGGGTCCTACATTTGCATTGTCAATTCCAGTTGACCGAAAATTGGTCATCTAGAGTTATTTTTATCTCCGTCCAATTCTTAATCCCTTTTTTTATAATGAAAGTTGAGATCCCAAGATGTTGCATTCTGGACAATAAGTCAGTTTCAGGTGCCCTGGGATACAAACAACAATTCTGAAACTTTGAACTACTCAAAGAAATGGTAATTGTCTTTGAAAACTGTTTTGCATATGATAAAAAAAAAAAAAAAAAAAACAAAATTCTTATCGTTCTCAGAGTACTCTTAACATTTTGACACGTGTTCAGTACTCGGAGCAGCTGTAAACCACATTTTTTGGAAATTGTATTTATTGCGAATTAACACGAACCAGAAGGCATTGGTGGGGGTGGGG